>BPTQ01000005.1:327004261-327604261 GCA_019973895.1 Chrysanthemum seticuspe
TTTTTTTTTTTTTTTTTTTTTTGCTTTTTTCTAAACATGCATGTTTTAAAACTGATTTAGTGCATATGTGTTTTTATAAATTAATTTTATTATTTTAGTTTTTGGAATAGTTTTTTTCGACATACATGTTTTTCGAATTAAAAAGGTGCATATGTGTTTTTAGATCATGTAAATTTATAACAACCAAGAACATAATGTTAATCACAAAATTCGATATAGATTGAAATACAATTAAAATACAAATTTAAAATAAGAAGAAATACATGAATATAATTTATCTTTACACTTGTGCACTAACAATAATTATCGTAAACGGACATATGTGCACAAAACATATGTTTTTGAAGTTTCTCATCATATTATTTTGAACATGTGCTCATGTCTTTCAAAAACATACATGCACACCTTCCAAGAACATATATGTACTTCCAGCATGTGTGCACGTCTTCAAAGAACGTCACGCCTAGAAAAAATAATAGCCAAGATTAAATACTTTTAAAAAAACACACATAGACAAGCTTAAACTAACAAACACAAATAAACATGAGACAATTTTTTTTATATATGCAAAACATATATAATCCAAACACAAAACATATATGTTTTATACGTAAACATATATGTTTTAATACGTAAACATATATGTTTTAAACGTAAACATCTATGTTTTATACGTAAACATCTATGTTTTATACGTAAACATATATGTATAACTCTTTTGTTGATTTTATATCAAACTTAAAGTATAAAGCCTAAATACTGACATACATAAGTGTGTGCTATTAAACTTTTAAACTGGATTCAAAATAATAAGATCGTATGTCACTGTGTTGTATACTCATAAACAAAAACTTGGTATTAAAATAGTCCAAACTAAAAGACAATATTGCAAATATATGTCCAGATATAACAAAAGCTTATGAGCTACTTTTATCTTGATGCCAAGCACTATGTTGTATACATGTGGTCCCTAAGATCCATAACCTTAAAAAGGAAAAAATAGATTGTATAGATAATGGAGATTCATCACAGTTGGTAATTTGGTACACATATTTAAAGTACACTTAGTTGTGGACCAATTTGTATTAATGGCACTTGGACTAAAGGGAAATGTTGCAGATCAAGAAAGATATTGGAAGGAAAAATAGTCATTATAAAGAATTAAGATTAATGTGATAGTACCTAACTTTCTGTGACATTTAATCTCAAATTTACCTTCTTTGATCTTGTCCAAATCGGCAATAAGAGCTTTCCTCTTTGTTCTGTACAACCACTGTATGTGTGAGACATAATTTAGTCAAGTTTGTAAAAGAAAAATGTGAATGTAAACATAGTACATACCCAACACATCATGATTAACAAGAGAAAACAAGAAGATCATACAAGTTCGTAAATAAATAACACTATAGAGTATAGACTAATAAGAAAATTAGTTTAAATAAGCTACTCTCAAACTTACTCAAAAGAGAAAAGGAAGAGCAGATTGTCTATGCTATGAAAAAGCAATGACTAAGCCACGTAATCTTTTACAAAATGTGATACCAAACAACCTGAAAATGCATTTAGAGTTCTAATTTTTTTTTACTCTCTACCTTCTCAATGTGACCAAGAGCTTTATTGATGAAGAATCCAACAAGAACCATACAGAACTTATAAAAAGTGTTTCAATCTCGAACCAACCACGAATAATTTGATAGTAAGCTCAAACACTACTTTTTTTTAACCAAATCAAACCACATTTTCATTCTCCAACAGCAAATTTCAACTACTAAAAAAATTTCAACTACTAAAAAACATAAACAACCACAATTTCATTCCTATTTCTAATACTCAACTTCTATTTAATAAAATAAAAAATAAATTAAATAGATAAAATGAAACCGGTAACTTACACGATTACCACTCACAGTAGCAAAAACATTATAATAACGAGAATCAATAAAATTAAAATGATATGATGTTTGCCTTCTTCATAAACAACCACGGATCTAGTTTGATGCAGGATTTGTAGGGCGGATGCAATTTTTACCAGACTTTCGTTTAGTTTCCTTCCCTATTCATTTTCTTGTTGTTAGAGTTTCAATTCCAACAAAGGGATATTCAATCGGATTGATTTTGTTGCTAGGGTTTGGTGGTTAAGTTATGAAAGAGAGATAAAGGAGGCTGGTAGTTTTTGAGATTTGGGTAAGATGGAGAATGAGATCCAAATTAGTTGGGAGAAAGAGGAGTATTTGTTTACCCTAATTAACAGGGACGGTTTTCAGAATTGTAAATGTTAAATTCCTATAATGACCCTACGAATTTAGATAAATAAAATAAACTAAAATCAATTTACTAAATTCTGATTGGACAATATGGGTTCTCGCAGTTCTCGCACTTAACAGGGTTCTTAAAATAAAGATACACTATATATATATATATATATAGTTAGGATCAAATAAGAAGAAAAATTAAAATAAGAATGATAAGAAGAAACTACAATCACTCATTTCAGATGCATCTACAAAAATGGATGCATCTCCCCTTAAAATTCTCCTCCCTATTTGAAATGTGTGGCTAGAAATCCTTCTTATTTTTCTTATTTTAGTTTTTCTTCTTACCGGATCCCTTCCATATATATATATATATATATATATATATATATATATATATATATATATATATATATATATATATATATAGAGTTAGGATCAAATAAGAAGAATAATTAAAATAGGAAGGATAAGAAGAAACCACAACCACATATTTTAGATGCACCTAAAAAAGTGGATGCATGTCCCTTCAAATTTTCCCTCCTTATTCAAATTGTGTGGCTAGAATTACTTCTTACCCTTCTTATTTTAATTAATCTTCTTACTAGATCTCTTCCCTATATATATATATATATATATATATATATATATATATATATATATATATATATATGGGACTACATATGACACGTCACTAATGATGACTAGGCACAATTTCGGGTTACAATTGAAAAAAATTGGGAAATTGCAAGGTTCGAACTCGGGTTACGGGGATGAAGCACAAGCGCCTTAACCAGTAAGGCAATCCACTTTTTGTTGTACAAACTCTTCTTCCCAGATTGGTATACATTCTCAAACATTACCATCTTGAATCTTAAACATAACCGAAACCCTACTCATTTGGATCTACAATTAAGTTATTCTTCAATGCCAATCATACAACATGTCAATCCTCCCCCTTTTCAGTCGGCATTTCCAAAATCAAAACCCTCCCATATCAAAACGCCTAATCTAATTCAAAAAACATATTCACCTAATCTATACCGTTTTTAGATCTATTCTTCTGAAGAATTAAATCATTTTTTTTGTTGTTGTTCGTGTATTAGGGTTATTGACTGACTAATCAAGCCAACAATTATATGATGATACTCCAAAGGTACGATTCTGGGATCTATTTACAGTAATTTTGAATCAGGGCGTTATATAATTTACAGTAATTTCTCTGTTTCAGAAAAGATCTATCACCACAATGATAATCGTGAGTCACATGTCAATTATGAGTCACAAGGTGACTGGTCACTGGTGAAACTTTCTACATAAGAAGTTTTAACATCATCATTATTATTATTAGTACTTATTATTTCATAATATGGTGTATGTAGGCAAGGATTATGCCTTTACGCATGGTGAGATTTAATGTATCTATTTGTAATTCGTAAATACAACATAATTCTCTGCACCAATTCTCTACACCCATCAGGTATGTTATCACTTCGTTATAGTTTTGATTTATAAGTGTTGTTGTAGTTTTTGTATTTGTATTTGTTTGCTTATAATGTAGGTTTCGGTCGTCATAAGAAGCTTTTGTTGATGCTTTCTCCAAGCTTTGATCCTTTTCCGGTTAATTCTTTAAGTCATTAGTCATTACAAATAGAATTGTTAATAACTTAATACTCAAAGTGCTAGATATGAGAATTTGAACTTGACAAAAACATGTAAATTATACATTAAAAGATGCAGGAATAATAATGGATATATGACAACCTATGTTACTGTTGTTACTGCAGAAGCAAATCCAAACATGATATACACTGCATTTTCATACAACTGATTATCTAACTCATAATGAAACTCTGCATTTTGGTGGTTGTATCATTTTGTACCAACTCTTGCCTGTACATGTACTGTGGTCATAGAGGCTTTTGAGGTCACACTATTGAACGCTTTAGTAGCAGGTGAGCTTGGCCTTCATAAAAAATGAGGTATATTCTAATGCCTTCTAAGCTCATTTTACAATTCTGCCAATTAGAAATTTAACAAATGAATACCTTACTTACGACATGAATGATACTGATTTATACCTTATTCATGACGAGATTGCTACTCATTTATGGTTTTTGAAGGTTAAAACTGTTTGCTCGACTAATTAACATCTTCTGTTGTTGATGGGCATCTTACTAAAATCTTTAGTTGTTTTTATAAGAGGAATAAGCAGATAAGTGAATTTTATAATTATTCCCAAACACGCCATTTGAAGTATTCAGTTTTGTCGTTGTTAAATATGTTGAATTTTGATTATAGCTATTAGTGTATTATGAAACCGTTAGAAGAAAAAGGATGGTGGACCTGATAATTCGAAGGAAGTAAGATAAAAGAGCAATAAGCATATACATAATAATAGATAATCCCAAACACTCCCTTTGGAGAAGCATTCTCTTTCATGTATGGTATTTGTTTCTAGATATTCAGTTGGATGCAAAGCAAGCTGAATGGCAATCAAGTGATGAAAATACCTAATACCATTATGGTTAGCAGTAAGCATGCACTCTCTCATTTTAGTTCTCATGTAATTCTTTTTTATGAACATGTTTCATGCTTTTAAGCGGTTAATAAGTTAATTGGTGTTATATATTTTGCGGGTTTGATAAAGATATAGTTGTGATTTTGTACTCTGTTCTTTTTTATATGTAGGAACTTAAAAGGATAAAAAGGCAACAAAAGTTCTCGATGCAAGGTAAAACTGTTGGATTCTATTAAAATTATATTGCTTTCTTGACTACAATTATATACATAAAATGGGCAAAAAGTGTTTGAAGGTTGACCCGACCGAGACTATTTTTACTGAAACTTTAAAGTGAAAGCTACTTTTGCACTCAAGGCAAAAAATGGGAAAGGGTACCACAACAGGAAAATTGCATGTTTTGCATATGTTCAAATTCATGAAAGAGCAGCACTAATTGCACTTCCAGAGCTCAAGTTTGATGAACGAAGACAAGAGTTGTCACTCTATCATATTTACTACGGATGGATGGAATGCTTGCGGTTAGGTAACAACTTTTCCGTTATCACAGATTGGTGCATATAACTTAATAAGAGGATTGGGAATAAGGTTACGAAAAGAGTCAACTATAAATTTTGTGACAACATAACACTAAATTAATTTTAAAAATGGCATGTTGAAAGTTCGTAAAATCAATCGTCATTCCAAAAGTGAACATATTTGCATATATTTTGATGTTTATTTTGTATGCATCTTATTCAGATTATGGATAATGTGCAATGGCGTCATTATGCAGCAAACCAATGTAGTCACATGGTAGAAGAGGCGATTGAGTACATATATTTGTCAAAGGGAAGGTGGGGCATTCTCAAGAATATAGCAAACTAAATGCCCAAGACTCTTCTAAATTTGTCAAAGGGAAGAAAGATGTAGTAATGGGCTATAAAATCTACCTTGACCTTGCTGTTAAATGTGTTGCAGCTAACCAAGGTACACACTTACATACGAGCATATGGCTAATTCAATATAACTCTTTGATTGATTTTTAAAAGTTGGATAGTTATTTATGTCATAAGAAAATCAACAACATATAATAGTAACCTGCAAGTCCACTGTTGTGTCCATCTTAGGCAAGATACAATGTAGACACTACTTATATTATCTGACTTTTTCCAATAGAAAACGCATATGGTGTACATTTTTAAAATGTAGAAATTAATTTGGTATGCCTTAGATATGTGAAAACCAATTTTGTTCATCCAAACATCAAGGCTGTCATTTGGTATTTAAGCCTGAAACTAGAATCAACTGAGGGAACTTCATTACAGTTTGACGATCATGAGGATCTTCAGAGTGAGTGAAGAGCCATAAAAAAGGATTAACAAGCTCAAGGTCATGTCATTCCTCAAAGAAAAAACATGATATTTGCATAGTCATGACGCAATGTTTGACATCCAGGTGATTCCCATTTTCCCTTTAACTCTTTCTTAACACAAATATTATGCAACTTATATTATAACACGGTTAAATGAAAATACTATTAAGATTAAGCATGGCTCTTGGTTTTGCTCCATTGTAAAGTACCATTACATTATTACGAAGGGTAAATTTATTTTACAGGTGAAATGCATTCATGAATATAAATGACAGGTGTTAAATATATTACGCAAAATTTTTCCCATGCTGATCTACAAGTTATGGCCCAGTCTCTTTGTCATGGACAGAAAAAAAAGGTTAAAAGCTGTTACAAGATGATTTGGTCTTCTAAAATGCTTAGGATGTGTGGATATTTAAATATAGAACACGTCCTGTAATGGATTCAAAATGCATACGGGTTTGAATGGGTCATAAAAATACACTTTCAGTAATTTGCATCCCTTTTGCATTGAACGAGCATGTGTCCCTTTTTGCTAATTTCTTTGATTTGGCCTCATTGATAGTGTTTAAGATAAAAACAACCACAATTAACTAATTTGTATGTAAAGTAAGCATTTAGTTTATGTGTGATTTTTGTATTATGCTATTTTGCAGGTTTCAATATTTGGACTCCTGACAAAAGGAAAAATTGAATTAAGGATGATGAAGATGACCAAGTGGAAGATGGTTTTAGAGAATTTGGTTGTTGGCAAGCTATAAATCAAACCATTGTTTAAAAAAAATATCTTATATTGATATAAGTAAAGTTGGTGGTATACATGAATTATGATCATCTTATTAGAATCCACGTAATTTACACCGATATAACTTATTTCCGATATCAATCGACTTAACATTATATTTTTTTTTAGTTTTATTCATTCTTAAGTACAATGCATATGCAATTGGTTGTCTTACAAATACAAAGACAAGCATATAAGTGTTAGACATTCAATTCATGCTATACAATTTTAATCAAAATTACTTATGAAGCGAACCCGCCCATTGGGCGGGTTATGAAGCTAGTATATATATATATATTAACATTAGAACCTACATTTTATTTCAGGAGGTTCAATTTTGGTTTGCCATAAAGGCATTTTCTAGTTTAAAATTATTACCCGGAAAAATAACATTATAGTTTCATGATAAAAAGAGAGTTAGAGTTTAGTTTGAGTGGAGATAAATAAAAAACCTTCGTAAAAAAATAAGTGGATAGTCTACACGTGTTGATGCATTTTCTTGCTAGAAAGTTGATTTTGATCCCACATTGGTAGTAGAAAGGAAAACTTGATACCTTAAATACTAAAGTCATGTTCAATGGATAATTTTATATATTAAATGTTATGTAAATTCTAAGCACCCTTTATTAGGAGCATAACATGCGACTTACTAACTTTTTGTGGATTTAAGAAAAGCTTTTTGTTCATCATATTCAAAGAATTTATAGTTATCCAAAAAGTTAGATCATTGGTTAAAAAGCTTCTTATTGTTTGATTATATTTAAACATCTAGCTTGCATATTTATATTTTGAACATAAAGAGATTTAAAGCATCGGAGTTTCACAACTAGACAAAACTATCGACCAAAAAGGTCGTGTCTTTTCATTTGGTTCTCGAACGTTTATTTTTTGTCATTGGCAAAGTCATATCCATCGAACATCAGGTTATTGTGAAGAAGCCGTGTTAAAGACCAGTTATTTAAGTGGTGTCAGGCTTTTGCGAGGTCTTTATTTGGTGGGATACGGTATTGATCATTCACTTGCAAAATGCAATATTAATTGATACATTTCTTAAAGGATGTATTCGTAATTTTATATACGTTTAGATGGATATGTACCACTCTATATATACGGCCCTCCCATAACCCTTCTTAAACCCTAAAAAAACCCTAGTTGACCTCACAATTCATCATGAGCTTCAACCATGATTCGGAATATATTCCATCAGATGATGATTATGATGACGTTCAAAAAAAAAAAAAAGATGATGATTATGATGGCGATGACATGGAATGCAGTAATAGCTATGCTTCCGATGACTCCAGTGACGGTACGTATGATGAAAAGATCATTGATGTTACTTGTGAACCAAAAAGTTACATCATATTAAAAGAAGATGATCTAATTCAACGTCAACAAGATGAAATTAATAAGGTAACTTCTATTATATTATCGATATCCAATGATGATGCTCTCATGCTGTTGTTAAAATACAAGTGGCATGTTACTAATATTTATGAAGCTTGGTTTGGAGATGAAGTTAAAGTTAGAGAATCGATTGGTATGTTGGACGTTGATCATGATGTTAAGTTTCCTAAAAAAAGTACAAGGAAAGTTGGTTGTGGTATTTGTTTTGATTCTGTTATGGTTAAGGATACTGCAAATTGTGGGTGTGGTCATGTTTTTTGTAAGGAGTGTTGGATAAGTTATGTTAGTACCGCTATTAATGATGGTCCGGGATGTTTGTGTTTAAAGTGTCCTGAACCGTCTTGTGGTGCTGCTGTTGGTCCCAATATGGTTAAAGTGTTGGTTGGGGGAAAAGAAAAGAAAAAGTATGATAGGTTTTGGCTTGGGTCGTATGTCGAGTATAATGAAAAGATTAAGTGGTGTCCTGGTCCGGGGTGTGATTATGCTGCTGAATTTGATGATAAACGTAACCCTAAATATTATGATGTTACATGTGATTGTAAGTATGTTTTTTGTTGGAAGTGTACGGATGATGCTCATAGTCCATTAGATTGTGAAACTGTTGGTAAGTGGGTCTTAAAGAATACGGCTGAGGCTGAAAATACTAATTGGATTCTTGCATATACAAAGCCCTGTCCGCAGTGTAAGAAGTCGATTGAGAAGAATGCTGGTTGTATGCATATGTCGTGTAGATGTGGACATCACTTTTGTTGGTTGTGTCTTGTTCCTTTGGAGCGACATAATGGTACAGCTTGTAATAGGTATAGAGAAGCGGATGAAGTTAGTAAAGGGGAACAAAAACGTGAGCTCGCTAAGAGATCAATTGAGAGATACACACATTACTATGAACGCTGGGCTGCAAATGAAAAGTCAAGGAAACAAGCCCTTTCAGATCTTCACATGAATCAAACTCGTATCAAGACACTTTGTATGGATGATGGTGAAAAAGTGAATGCTTTACAATTTATCATTGAAGCTTGGTTGCAGATTGTTGAATGCAGGCGAGTATTGAAGTGGACATATGCATATGGATACTACATACCCACATACGAAGAGGCTATAGCTAAAAAGGAGTTTTATGAATATCTGCAGGGTCAAGCAGAGAATGCATTAGAAAGGCTTCATTATTGTGCCGAAAAGGAAGCATCAACTTATATTGAAACACGGGAGAAAGAAGCAGCCACCAACGAAGATGTCCATATTCTTAAGAAAAAGTTAATCGATTTGACTGTAGGGGCTGGTAATGTTTTCAAGAACTTGGTGAGGGCATTAGAGAATGATCTTTCAGAGATTGAAGATTATGATCTTTCATGCCAGTGGGTATTTTTTGATACTTAATGATGTACTTATGTTAATTTCTACTTCCTTGGTTTTTTGGTCTCGTTTATGACATTGATGCAATCATAACATGCTCGTTCTTGTTATTCTTCATATTTTTAATAATGATCCCACTGTTATTTTTGATGTGGTTGTTTTTAGTGGAAACCAAAATACGTTAAGATATGGCGATGTACAATACTAATGCATAAGATCTAATGCCTGTCCTATGAATGAGCTAGTTCTATGTATTCGCCTAATGAAAATATATACTCCATCATGTCATAAAGATCATTTTAAAATATGATAAACTACACACAAAAGTAACAAAAGACTACAATACTTGATGCCAATGCTAAAGTATTAGCATAAGACTATACATATCTTAGACTACTTCCAAAGAGCAAAGTAATTCTTGCTTGAACAAATCAGCGACATGATCAAGTCCTTCAACAATTTTAAAGAAAGGCTTATACATCCTCATAAGACCTTTCATTTTAATATTCGGAATATAGTTTTGAAGTGCTGAAAATTGAGAAGTTTTAGTATTGGGTTTATCCAAGATATTATTTGTCACAACAATAATAATAGTCTCAACGTGAAACAAAAATCTATTTGGCAAGCGGTGCGTTGGTTGATGCAATATCTTGTGTGGTGCTCACGAAACAAGAGGGTGTTTGAAAATAAAGTCTTGAATCTTACTACAATTTGTAATGATCTATAAGTTCTTACATTCTTTGGATATCTAATAGAGCAAGAGGAGCAATTTCATCATGGTTAGATTGGTGTGCTCGGATCCGATTAAAGTGTGCAAGTTATAAAAGGTTATCTTTTGGACTTTGGACAATGAGCATCCAGTTTTCAGTTAATGGTACTATTAAAAAAAAAGGTTAGCCTCTTGACTGGTGTATTTGTATTTTTAACAACAGAAGATGTTTTTCGATAGCAAATGGTGGCTACTGGTTTTTATTGTTCATGCATAAGTCTAATTTGGTTATGTATGACTTTTGTATGGAGGTAGGCTCAGGAAGCTTTGGTCTATAGATTCCTTGCTTCTGATTATCGGTTAGATAGTTCCATCTTGTTACATTAGGGTCGATCATTTGTTTATAATTAGATAGTTCCATATTGTATCATCTTCCTAGGAGGTAGCGCGCATGGTCAACATTGATGTCCACTGAAAACTATTGCTAAAGCCACCAAGCTGCCATGATAGCAGTTCAGTTAAGATCTAATTTAGTAAGTTACTAAACAACCAAAACTGAAATTTATTCAAACACCGACATTTCCATTTTACCTGGTGCTAAAGAAGTCTCGTCGTTGTTTTAAAACTCAAAAAATCAAATTCAATAGCTGGAAATAATCAGATAGCACGAAACTACAAATATACTAACCATAGCTGTATTATAAATTAGCTTGAAATAAGCAGTGATCACTAAGGGGGTGTTTGTTTCGGCTTCTATACCCGGCTTATGGCTTTTTGCTTTTGGCCTTATGTTTCATGGTTTCCGACATTTTGGCCGACTAATCCATGGGGTTTGAACTCACCGTCATACAGACTCAAACCAGGAAAAGCTCTACCTTTTCAAGAGGTTTTATGACATGATACACTTATATAAGCAAATAAGTTTCAAAATAAGCCATAAAAATTGAGCTTATGAAACATACGCCCAAAACCAATGCAACACCCCATAATAGTACAAATATACTAACTATTCACCTAGATATTATTTCATAGTAAAAGAGAAGAGTTAGATAAAGACTTGATTATCCCACATAGGAAATAGAAAGAAAACGTTGGTAGGTTATATGCTAAGGTTATGTTGCTTGAGTGTGTTGAGATTAATATTTTGTTATTCTTATGAAAGGATTAGCCAATAAGTAAATTGGCTTGTTCGCTTTCACAAGGATGACTCATATTATTCATAAACTTTTTGTGGTTTTATTTATGATATTTAAAGCACTTACTTTTGCATGTTAATATTTTGTTATTCTTATGAAAGGATTAGCCAATAAGTAAATTGGCTTGTTCGCTTTCACAAGGATGACTCATATTATTCATAAACTTTTTGTGGTTTTATTTATGATATTTAAAGCACTTACTTTTGCATGTTAATATTTTGTTATTCTTATGAAAGGATTAGCCAATAAGTAAATTGGCTTGTTCGCTTTCACAAAGATGACTCATATTATTCATAAACTTTTTGTGGTTTTATTTATGATATTTAAAGCACTTACTTTTGCATGTTAATATTTTGTTATTCTTATGAAAGGATTAGCCAATAAGTAAATTGGCTTGTTCGCTTTCACAAGGATGACTCATATTATTCATAAACATTTTGTGGTTTTATTTATGATATTTAAAGCACTTACTTTTGCATGTTATTTTAACGTACCATAGCTTCATGACTAAAAAAACTTTTTATTTGTTGGATTTTAAGAGTCAAACTTTTATATACTCATATTATTCATAAACTTTTTGTGGTTTTATTTATGATATTTAAAGCACTTACTTTTGCATGCTATTTTAACGTACCATAGCTTCATGACTAAAAAAACTTTTTATTTGTTGGATTTTAAGAGTCAAACTTTTATATGTTTGTTTTGAATGTAGTGAGATTTAAAGCATCCGGATTTTACATAAATATTTTGAGGGTTAAATCATTTCATGGCTTTTTTTTTTTTTTTTTTTTTTTTTTTTTTAAGACTGCATTGGGTCTTTGCAGCAATTTTTTGAAACCTCTATTCTTCATCTATATATTGTTACATAGAAGTCACAAACATTAAGAAATTTCAAAAGAATAATAATTGGTTCTAAAGCAAATATATCGTCCAAAGATAAAACAGGGATGGAACAAGAATACAAAGTGACAAGGTACATGTAAGAAACTGGGTGCATTTAAGAAAAATAAAAGCTTTTTTAACCAAAATAATATTACGCCACAAAAAATCCAAGACTATCCGAGGTCCTACCCTTGTTGTGTCACTGTATACAAGTTATTATAGCTAAGGATGTGATGATTTCATATGTATTTGATTTCTCATACAACCGATTATACTATGGTTATGATCAAATTTGAAGATTATGGGTGTGTTTGGCAAAAAATAGAGTTGAGTTTGAGTTGAGACAAAATAATAAACCTTCGTAAAAAAAATAAGTGAATAGTCTATACATTTTTTTTGAACGGCGATTTATTTAAAGACTAGCAAGATGCTAGAGAAGCAAATTACAAATGATTGGATAGAGTGTTACATGGATTACTAAACCACTCTATCCAATTAAGAGAAGCTTTCCTATGCTTACTCGAAAACCAAGTGAATGACGAAAGCTTAATGTCATTTAAAAGCAACTCCTTTCTTGGACACTTAGGCGAGAAGATTGCATTGTTCCTGAAGTTCCAGAGGTGCCACAAAGTGGTGTTTACAGCAACATCAAAAGCCTTTTTGAGTTTAGGCTGAATGAGGACTCGATCAGCTAATAGAGCCGCATCATCTGCAGATGAAACAAGGACACCCGAAACCTTCCACCAAGCCATAACTTCTTTCCAAACGTCTTTAGCAATTGAACACAAGGCGAATAAGTGGTCCTCAATTTCAATATCGTCATCACAAAAGGGGCATCGAACAGAGTCAAGATCGATCCCTCTCTTATCAAGATTAACTCGTGTAGGTACCCTTTTGTTCATGATGCGCCACGCGAGAATATTCACCTTTGTAGGAAGGAATTTATTCCATTTGATGGGTTGAGAGGTTGAGGGGTTTGAAATGTGGTTAATATGGTTCCGCATGCTTTTCACACTGAAGTTTCTTGAAGAGTCCTCAATGAATTCCCAAGTATCAGGGGCGTCAGTAAGGTGTAACTCAGAAAGAAGTTTGTTAGATCAATCAATTCATTTTAATCAGCCTTTGATCGAATTGGTCTTAGCCAAGCCCAATTAAAAGTAAGGTCAAATGGAAGTGTAGTCGGCTGTTGGTTTGGGCCAAGGGCTGAAGATGGGTCGGGTACAGTAGGAAAGTGAAAGACAGAACCACTGAGATGTGAGTTATCAGAGGAAGTAGGACATCTATCACAAACCGAACAACTCTTGTTTGTTTCAAGACGGTATAATCGCGGGAATGAATCTTGAAGAGTTGCTCCACCAATCCAATTATCATGCCAAAAAGAAGTGTTTCTTCCATTTCCAACTTTTTTCTTGAAAAGCCTTGGTAATTCGATTCCAACATTGCTCAGATCATTTTTTAGGTTGAAAATGCGAGACCATGGAACTAAAAGTGGGGTGATACATACGTGTTGATGGACAATGAATAGAACAAATCACATTGCGCCATAGAGCATTTTCTTCGGTGCGGAATCTCCACCACCATTTCAATAACATGGATTGGTTGCTTGCCAATAAACTGCCGATTCCAAGACATCCTTTATGACTAGGGGAGATAACCTTGTCCCAAGCTATCCAAGAGATTTTATTTTCAACCGAATTTCCTCCCCAAAAGAACTTTGTACGAATACTTTCAAGCTTCTTGATTATCTTTTTAGGGGCTTTGAAATTTGAAAAGTAGTATACTCCCAAACTACCAAGAACGGACTTAACAAGGGTTAAGCGACCTCCAAATGAAAGTGTTTTAGCTTCCCAATTGGACAACCTCTTTTGAAATCTATTGATGATCGGAGTCCAGTTTACACATCGAGACATATTCGCGCCAATAGGAAGACCCAAGTAAGTACAAGGGAATTGAGAAGCAAGGCATCCAATGGAGGTGGCAATGGAGTTAAGTTCAAGGCTAGAGACTCCAATTCCATATAACTTGCTCTTGTTAAAGTTCACTTTAAGACCAGAGGCAGGGTGAAAGCAAGTAAGGATTCTAGATAGATTCTTAGCATTGGTAAGGGACCATTCTCCAAAAATGAGGGCATCATTTGCAAAATTGAAAATGGGAAATGTGGAGCTTGTCTTTTCCTACTTTTATGCCATGGAAGAAGTTGTGATCAGTAGCTTCTAAAATGGCCACATTAAGTGCTTCCGCTGCTAATATAAATAGGAATGGAGAGAGGGGATCTCCTTGGCGTAATCCTCGTTCAAGTTTGAATTCCTTAGTAGGAGACCCATTAATAAGAACAGAAGCATATGCCGATTTAAGACACGAATAAATCCATGTACTCCATTTTTCGCTAAATCCCATTTTTTCCATAGTTGAGAATAAAAAGGACCATGACAATGAGTCAAATGCCTTCTCGAAGTCCACTTTAAGAAACATAAATTTCTTTTTTTCCTTTTTTGCCCATGATATTATTTCGTCAACCATGAGGGGGCCATCAATGATTTTCCTTCCTTTAATAAAAGCCATTTGAACCTCACCAACAACCGAAGAGATGACTCTAGAGAGACGATTGGCAAGGACCTTGGCAGTGATTTTGTATTGACACCCGATGAGGCTAATAGGTCTAAAGTCACCAATGACTAGAGGGTCCTCCAACTTAGGAACAAGAGTAACAAAGGAGGAGTTGCATCCTTTAGGAATATAGGATGACGTTTCAAAGTCCTTCACATACGAGATGATATCATTTTCAAGAAGGTCCCAATGTTTTTTAATAAACTAGCAGGGTACCCGTGCGTTGCGGCGGCGGGTACCCTGAAATAAATTTTTCCGATGAATCATGTACTTTAGTTTATTATGTTTTTTTGGCAATAAATTTGTGGATATCAAGAATTTTATTTAGCCCGTGCCTGTTCGGGCTCAAGCCTATTTTGCCCGTTGCCCGTTCGGGCTTTAATATTTGTATAATGTGCTTTATTATTTGTATTAGTGACATTTAATGCAGGGTACCCGCACGTTGCGGCGGCAGGTACCCTGAAATAAAATTTTCAAGTGAATCATGTATTTTAGTTTATTATATTCTTTTTGACAATAAATTTACGGATTTCAAGAATTTCGTTTAGCCCGTGCCCATTCGGGCTCGAGCCCGTTTGGCCTGCGCCTGTTCGGGATCAAGCCCATTTGGCCTGTTGCCCGTTCGGGCTTATATATTATTTCTATTAGTAACATTTAATGTAGGAATTGTGTTTAACTTTGTTGTACAATATGCTTGATAATTTGTATTTATTATGTTATGGGTGTTTTAATAACTGTATTAATTGTATTATTGATCAGTTAATTAATTGATTATATTAAATGGCATTAATATGGTGTTTTTTTTTTTTTTTTTTTTTTTTTTTTTTTTTTTTTTAATATGTGCATTAAAGTAGTGTACATTATGTTTCTTGTCTTGTACATCTGAAAATTATATACATTAAAGTGTTGTACATTATGTTTTTTTTCTTATTATATAACTTACTAATTATAGTAATATGTGTAGGCTTATATTTTTAAGACTTCCTTTTATAGGAAGTCCTAAATACATTATTATGTGGTATAGATTTGAAAGTAAAGCCATCCGACCCCGGTGCTTTGTCACTTCCACAATCCCAAACCGCGTCTTTTATTTCTACGGAAGAAAAAGGGCTTTCAAGAAGATGTACCTCATCGACAGAGAGTTGTTTGAAGAGATTGCTATTGAAAAGTGGCCTTGAGTAGCTAACCTCTCTGTATCTAGTACTGAAAAATGAAACACATGGTTTTTTATCAACATTGGATCTGACACCCACTGTCCTTGTATGTTAAGACCATTAATACGAGATCTATTCCTTCTATTTTTTATGATCCTGTGGAAAAAACTTTTGTTCTCATCACCTTCCAAGGCCCACCGAGTTTTTGCTTTTTGTTTTAAGTCTTTAACCTTGCCATACTCAATGTCCGCTAGAGACTTAACAAGGGTTGCCCGAGACTCGACTTCAACAGTGGAGAGATGTGAAGTTTCTGCCTTCATGTCAAGTTCATGGATCTTGTTACGAAGATCCATAGAAACCAAGTTTTCTTTTTCAACAACATTTTTCCGCCACTCCTTGAGAGTTGCTTTAAGTTGTTGTAGTTTGGACTTGAAGACATTAGCCGGATTAGAAGGGACGAGGTTCATGGTGGTCCAACAGTTGACAACAGTAGGTGTAAAGTCCTTATGAAGCAACCAGCTATTGTATAGTTTAAATGGCGAAGGTCCATAGTCTGCTGTTGCATTCGAGAGGAGAAGGGGTGTATGATCTGAAAATTCACGTGGTAAGGCGATAGTGTGAGAGTCGGGCCATTTATCCACAACATGATGTGAAACAAGTATTCTATCAATTTTACTCAACTTGTTTCCGAGAGTGTTCATCCTGGTGAATCGTTTGGCCTATCACAAAGACCTGAGGAAGCTATAAAATTGTTGAAGCTAGAAGCACCTCTCGGGTCAAAAATGGTTCCTTTACGCTCCGACTCATTCCTTACTTCATTAAAATCTCCTAGAACTATTGAAAGAGAGTTTATGATTCACAATCATTCGAGTTACATCAAGCCAAAGTTTCTTTTTCTTTCGTTGGTCTTGTGGGGCATATACAATGATTAGGAGACACGCTTCTTGAATATTCTTCCAATTGCCTAACAGGGCGAGATAGCCGTCTCCTTCCAATCTAGTCAATAAAGAGAAGAAATTTGTATCCCATATATATGGCTACTATGCCCCCAGATTTACCATCTGACTTCTTACACACAAAGTCAAAACAAGAATTATGCCACATGGACTGAATATCAAAGTTACCCGTCATTGTCTATTGAAGCCCCACAAAGTTAACCATATGCTCGAAACAAAATATTTTCACGCAACTTCTTTTGTGAGCTTCCCCCACCCCTCTAATATTCAAAGAGAGGATATTCATTGGTCAACCGAGTGTTCCCCATTGGCAAGGATGGATGCCACTTCCATGTTGAAACCAATTTTGTTACCCAAATTAATCGTGTTTTCACCTTCATTGAGCAATCATTACATGGATTTGAGAGGATTCTAATATTACAACGCCTAATATTGGAGAAAGAATCAGAAAAGGCCATAGTACCTGAGTTTTTGCTTGAGGAGTCTGAGGGGAGCGGCTGGGATTTAGGATGTGATAAGTTGCTTGTGATTTGTGTAGTTGCCAATCGATTTCGGATCGAATAGTTTTAAGGAAGTGAATTTTTTCCTTCTGGTGGTTTGTTTATTGAGTGTGGAGGTTGTGAGTGTGAGCGATGGGCCTTAGTGGATGAATGATGCTGCCTGCTGAAGTTTGAATTAGGAGAAAGGGATGGGGTTTGACTTACCATAGTATCGTTGGATTGGAAGGCACATCCCCTGAGACACTGACAGAAACGTCAGGTGTGTTGGTATCGATGGGTCAGAGACGATGTTTTGGTTTTTGTCGTTGACCAGGTGTGCATGTGACGAAGTTGACCCTACGAATGGTATCTGCCAAAACACCAGAAGGTATTTGTTCCGGCGGCCGAGTCAAGTGTTGGGTCATAATCAGGATCATCTTTCTCATCGTCACACCACTCATCTTCCTTATTCTCACCAACCAAAGGTTCTACACTTGAGTTATCATCCACTTCATCTTCATCATCCGAAGATGAGTCAAGGGAATATCCTTTGAAGAGTGAATCGATTTCACCATCTGTTTCAAAGATGCGTACTGGGATGAAATCCTTTCCAAACGGGATATAGGACATTGTGTGGATTAACTCGAGTTGTTTTGTAAGGATGAGAACCTTATCCGTAGTTGATTTTGATCCCACATTGGTAGTAGAAAGAAAAACTTGATAGGTTAATAAAGTCATGTTGGTTGGATATGTTAATATTAAAATATTATGTTATTCGTCTTACGGCTAGTACCTAGGATAAAAGTCTAGGCACTCTTCATTAGGAGCATAACGTGTGATTTAGTAACTTTTTGTTAATTTAAGAAAAGCTTTTTTGTTCAAGATATTTAAAGTATATATAGTTATCTAAAATGTTAGATCATTTCATGGTTAAAAAGCTTCTTATTGTTAGATTTGAACATCCAACTTGCATATGTATATTTTGAACATAATGAGATTTAAAGCATCGTAGTTTCACAAACTAGACAAGACTATTGACCAAAAAGCTCGTGTCTTTTCGTCTTGTTATCAAACATTTATTTTTCATCTTTGGTCAAGTTATATCAATCGAACATCAGGTTATTGTGAAGAAGCCGTGTTAAAGACCAATTATTTCAAGTGATGTCGGGTTTTTCGAGGTCTTTATTTGGTCGGATACGGTATTGATTCACTTGCATAACGATGGTTCTGTATTGTTTTAGAACATCGATGGTAACCTGATGGTAACCGGTTTGATCAACCGTCAAAGAAGTGACAATCCAAAATGCAATACAAATTAATTAAGAAAAAAAATGGGACAAAAGGAAAAAATGTTGTTTTACCTTTAAACAAGTGAAGCCTCATTAGGATTTGCATAGAACGAAGTCAACTAACCTTTTAGCAAATATGCACAACTAGAAAATAGCCTTCAGATGATGATATTTAATAACAGCTTTAAATCAAATCATAAACTAAAAGAGCTTTTTGGTCAAACATTACGAAAGCTGTCAGTTTCAATACGAAAGGTAGTTAAGCTAGAGTTGAGTGAAGGTAAATAAGACATATAGCTTATATGTGTTGATATATTTTTTTTTAATATAAAGTTGTGTTTGATTATCCCACATAGGTAATTGAAAGAAAACTTTGGTAGCTTATATACTAAGGTTATGTTTGTTGGTGTCTTAGAGATTAATATTAGAGAAAATTTCTTAAACGAACAGTTTCTGTACTGCTTTACACATATACACCTCGCCTATATATTTTTCGAAAATGAACTTTTCAATATTATACGTTAGATTTGTACCGGAATATGTTTTAGACCGTACACATGTATAACAAATTTCTTGGGCGTGATACAAACCAGTAAGAAGTGAGGGCGTGTTCTGGGTGTGCCCTGGGCGAGACGGTGAGCTGGGCGTGGCCTGGGCGTGGCCGGGCATGGAGCTGGGCGTGCATCCTGGGCGTGGCTTCCAGTTTGGTGAAATAATTTTCTACTTTTTTAGCTCATATGCTTCATCATAAACAGCTTCAACATGCTGGCGTGGAGACTGGGCGTGGCTTCCAGTTTGGTGAAATAATTTTCTACTTTTTTAGCTCATATGCTTCATCATAAACAGCTTCAACATGCTATTGCTTCATATAGTAAGTGAAAGAGTTGAGATTGTGATATAAAGAATTGATGATATCATTGATATGGTTTGTGTGGCTAGAAGAAGTGTATGTGAAGAAGAGTAATGAGGATAAGAAAAAGGGGAAGGAGGCCATGCATTTTTTTATTAATATCAAAGTTGATTCAAGCTCATTTGATGTGCACGTGGTCATATGGGCGGTACATTGGAATTCATTAGTTTATTTTGGTAATACTCTAAAAAAGAGTTTGTTTTGGTAAATGAGGTGCAGAAAAGGTTCATATTGGTAATTGACTTTTAATATTATGTTATTCTTCGCGTAGAAATTTTGCCAGTAAGTAAATTGGCTTGTTTGCTATCACGAAGGATAACTTGTATTATTCATTAACTTTTTATGATTTTATTTAAGATATTTTACATTTACATGTTATTGTATCGTTAGATCGTTTCATGATCAAAAACTTTTTATCTGTTGGATTTAAAGCATCACACGTTTATATGTTTATTTTGAATGCAATGGGATTTGAAGCATCCTGATTTTAGATGAATTTTTTGAGCATTAGAACACTTGCATTAATGGTTTGAAACCTCTATTCTTCATCTACATATAGATACATAGAAGTTACAAAATGTAAACAGATTTAAAAGAATAATAATTTGTTGTAAAGCAAATATATCGTTCAAAGATAAAACGTATACAACAAATTATAGCTATGGATGTGATGATTTCATCTGTATTTGATTTCTAAACAATTGATTATATTATGAGCGGTGAGCAATTAGCTTTTTGATTTTTAGTGTTCGTTTGATAAAAAAGCGGTGAGCTTTGCTATTTTTTAGAAAATCTCATTTTTCCAATGCTTCTTTAAGAAGCAGTGAGCGGTGAGTTGTGGCTACTACTCATAGCTATTGCTCACAGCTCACTACTGCTCAAAACTACTTTTACTAAACACACCATGTGTGTGTTTGTCAAAAGTAGCAGTGAGCAGTAGCCACAACTCACCGCTCATCGCTTCTTAAAGAAGCTTTGAAAAATTAGCTTTTCTAAAAATTAGCAAAGCTTACCGCAATTTTACTAAACGACCACTAAACTTTAAAATGTTCATTGCTCACTGCTTGCCGCCCAAAAAGCTTTGCACCACTCATGGAGCGTTGGAAAATGAGCAGTAGCTGTTAGCAGTAGCTATGAGCAATAGTTGTGAACTGTAGCATAGTTGTTAGTGTTATGATAATGTGTAGAACTGCTCCTAAATGCTACTCCATAGGCTATGTTTGGCGCTGAGCTTTTTGGAGCTTTTTGGGGCGGTGAGCAATGAGCTTTTTGATCTTTAGTGTTCGTTTCACAAAGAGCGGAGAGCTTTGCTATTTTTTAGAAACTCTCATTTTTCCAATGCTTCTTTAAGAAGCAGTGAGCGGTGAGCTGTGGCTATTGCTCACAATTTACTTCTACTGCTCATTGCTACTACTCACAGCTACTTTTACCAAACACACCTATAGAGCGTTGAAAAATGAGCATTTCGCAAAAAAAAAAAAAAAAAAAAAAAAAAAAAAAGCTTTTGCGGCGAACAAATGTTATTTTGTTTTGAGCCGCTTGATTTCAGATTATACATTATGGTTAAATATTTGTATATTTTGGTGAAGGGTGAATTAAATTGTGCATTAATTTTATGCGTTGAATAGTTTTTTTTAGTTTTATTTGTGCTTTAACTACTTATAAATTATGCTTTTTTATTTGTATTTGCTTAAAAAATCTATTTTAAAAAGTTTTAAAAAAATTAATAAGGGAGAAAATGCTAAATATTTTATAAGTAGTTTAGATAAGGTGTGATGATTTCATTTGTATTTAAACAGATCTTAAATAAACTTTTAGAGAAGAGTTGATTTATATCATTGAGTTTTTAAGAGCCACACTTGTATTTTCTTCATAAAATGTATCAAATATGATAAGTATTAAAAAGTAAATATAAGTATTACTACAAAATTTTGGGCCAAAACCCTTAAACTCTCACAACATTGAACAAATAAGCAAACATACTCCTTGATCAAAATCAACGTGTATTTCATATTTTCTTCTGGAACATGTTATAAATAGTACAAATTATGTGTGACACGTGTTAGTTAGTAAAGACAATGTCTTAGAAGTTGGTATTGACAAATCACGGAATTTGTAGCCTAACTCAATTCCATGCTTCTCATTTGGCATATTGGCACATAGAATGTTCCATGACCATGGTTCAAAGTCTTCTAGATATAAATAATGTTCGAGTCTATGTGCATAACAAACCAATGCGCCTCTCAATGTCATTTTAAGGAATGCTATTGTTTAAAAAAAATACTAACAAGTAACAAGTACTTTATATGAATGCTGTGTGTTTGTCCCAAATTAAAATTGAAAAATAATAATAATAATAATAATAATAATAATAATAATAATAATAATAATAATAATCTTTTATATAATAAAAGAATTACATCATTTCGGAGTGTTTTTGCAAAACCCTTCTTATTGAAAAAAAAAATTAAATCAATAGGAGAGCTCGAATTTGCCACGTAGGCAAAATCGAGCAATATGATTGGTCAATAGAAAGTCAAAATTAAATTGGTTTTGGTCAAACTTAATAATTTTGGTGGAGAAATTTGGTTAAGAAAAAAAATGCATAAAAATATATGTGTCAAATTTATGAAAACATAAACTTAAAAAAAGAGGGAGTAATTAATAAAACTCTAGTGGTTGAATTTTAAATAAATTATATAGAGCTAAGTGTAAAATTACAAGTTTCCATGTTTTTTAATAACTTTAGAAAAAAACAAATAGCCCCTTACACTTTATACCCCCTATACTTTATAATATTAGTAACGGGAATATAAATATCAAATGGTAAGCACGAGTTACTGTGATATGAAAATAAATATACGCGATTCTACATATAACAACGACTCGTGAATTATTATATAAAATTTATATATGGATATCCATAAAAACATTTTAAAAACTTTAAAAACGTTTTACAAAACTAATTAAAAAAAAAAAAAAAAAAAAAAAAAAAAAAAAAAAAAAAAAAAAAAATTGCACGCATCACAATCCTTATTTCATAACAATCACCTCCTAAATCCAAAAAAAAAAAAAAAAAAAAAAAAAAAAAAGAAAAAAAAAACTACTTAGGTGATAACCTAACTTTATTCATTGACGTGATGTTTCATCAAAAAAAAAAAAAAAAAAAAAAAAAAAAAAAAAAAAAAAAAGCATAATAGTTGGTCGTTGTAAAGTAATAAAATTATGTACATGAGAATTATTAAGCAAGAATATATAGTTTTTAATCAGGTTATTACGTTACTATACTGCGATAATGTTATTGAGTTGGTAATCACGGATGTGAGATACAACCATTCTTCTATACTTATGATTTATGTGTTAACCTCTTTTTGCTTCTGAATAGAATCCGAAAGAGACTTCAACAGAACTTTGGCTTATGCCTTATCTAGCTGATAGTTTTTAGTAACTTTTTTTATGGTTTAAACTTTTTTGTTATACACAGCAACTTTTAGTAACCTTTTTTTTTTTTTATAATGTTTTATTGAAAAGTTCTACGCTTAATATTTGTGTTTTTACAATAAACACACTAAGCTATGATAGAATTAGTTGTGAGTTCAGGGTTTTTTTACTAAGCTTCTCAAAAAAGCTTATAGCTTTATCATAAACTTATTGTGTTATGGTAATTGAATAAGCCAATAAGCACATTTAATAAGCATACCAAACACCCCTTTAGTTATAATCTGAAGTTTTCTTATTTGATGTTATGACTAACTTTGTTGTTATCCTCACTATAATGCAACATGTTAGTGGTTTTTGCTGTTTTATGATCTTACCGCACATGCTAAAGTGTAATGCAATTTTTTTGTACGTTTTTTAGAAGAGGATTAAGTATCAACACATGATTGTCGTGGAAGGATTTTCTACGCCTGCTCAAGGTATGAATGTATAATTAAGTTGAGTTGCTGATTTAGATAATATATGATGTATTTTAATGTACCAAAGATGTGTTTTAGTGCCTATACAGGGAATATTATGGTAGGAATGTTCGAATATGTGAGTCGGATATGCATGTTATACGGTTAGAAATACATGAGCTTATTGGGGCACACATGTAAGCAAAATCGTGAGATGTGATTGGTTAATAAAAGTCAAAATTAAATTGATTTTGGTCAACGTTTAAAGCTGGACACAGTCGTGACCCAGGTCACCGGGTGCCACATCAGCTTTCTCGACAAAATAACTTTGAAATGACCAATGTGGGGTGTAGGTCGAGGATCGGTCGAGGCAACCCAAAAACGAAAATCGGACGTTTTTTTGACCGATATTTACACACACTTTCCTTTCAATCTTTTTTTTTTTTTTTTTTTTTTTTTTTTAACTTGATCATCGACTGTGGCAACTTGGTCGTGTCTGGTCATCGAAGAGAATTCATTATTTCGCCACGTAAGCAAAATCGTGTGAAGTGATTGGTTAATAAAAGTCAAAATTAAATTGATTTTGATCAAACTTTAATAAATTTTGTGAAAAATTTTAGTTGATAGAAAAAACACAAAAAATATAGGTGTCAAATTTGTGAAAACAAAAACTCAAAAAAAGATAAGGTAATTAATAAAACTTTAGTGGTTGAATTTTTAAAAATTATATAGAGTTAAGTGTAATAATATAAACCTCCATATTTTTTAATAACTTTGGATTATAAACAAATACCCCCTTATACTTTATACCCTTTATACTTTATATCTTAAAAATACAATAAGATTATAAGTATCAATTTTTTTACTTTTTACGTTCAATAAGGACCCACTTATTACATTTTAAATACGGCTAAATTACTGAAAACGAGAATATAATTATCAAATTGTAAGCACGGGTTACTTTAATATAAAAATAAATATACGCGATTATACTTATAACAATATTTGTAAAAACAAAAACTTAAAAAAAATATGATGTAATTTATAAAACTTTAGTGGTTGAATTTTTAAAAATTATATAAGGTTAAGTGTAATATTATAAGTTTTCATGTTTTATAATAACTTTAGAAATTAAACAAATTCACCTTTATACTTTATACCCCCTATACTTTATATATTAAAAATACAATATATATGTTGTTTTAAAATTACAACATATAAATATGCAAAGGATTATAAATATCAAAATATTTCTTTTACTATATAAGTTCAGTAAGTACTCATTTATTTTATTTTAAAAGTATGATTATGTGGACACGAATTTGAATATTAAATACGGCTAAATTTTTGAAAACAAAAATATAATTATCAAATTGTAAGTACGAGTTACTATAATATGAAAAAAAATATATACGTGATTGTACTTATAACAACAAATCATGTAATTCTTATTTATTTATATAAGGATATGTAGAAAAACATTTTTTTAAAACTTTAAGGAATATATTTTAACTTCATCGACGCTAATTATATGTTAATAAACTCGCATCTTGTGTACAACATAATATCAATAGTGAAATTTAAATAGCAACATCAACATATATGTCTGCTAAATATAGTTAAATCTTAAGTTATCTAAGAGAAACTTTTACAAAATTTTATTTTAACAAATTCTAATGGATATTAATATATAAGGGAAAACTCGTGCATAAATATATAATTATATGTAATTACCTTTAAACACAAAATATTCAGTATTAATACAAAGTATATTTTTTTTGTCAAAACCCCGTGCGTGCACGGGTATTATAACTAGTAATAATAATAATAGAACATACATTTAATTTGAAGATGTTTGGTTTGCCATAAAGGCGTGTTTTAGTTAAATATTATCACGTGGAATAATAATTGTATAGCTTCATGAAAATAAGGTAGTTAAAGTTGAGTGTGTGTAGAGATGAATAAAAAAAAACCTTCTTTAAAAAAAAGTAAATGAATAGTCTAAATGGTTGATGCATTTTCTTGGTAGAAAGTTGTTTGTAATCCCACATTGGTAGTAGAAGGTAAAACTTGATAGCTTAAATACTAAAGTCATGTTGGTTGAGTAAGTTGATATAAATATTATGTTATTGATATGACGACAGCTAGTTAGAAAAAAAATTCTACTTAGTCTCCGTTGTATCATTAACTCGTGTGACTTATTAGGCTAGCCCCAGTGATACAAATCGACTAGTCGATCGAGTGTATTTCGATCGATTTGTATCGATCTTTCTTGCTGTGGACAAATCGATCGGCAAGCAAATAGATCGTGTATACAATCGAATTCAAAGCTTATTTCAAATTAAACCGTTTGGTTTGCAACAGTTAAAAAAAAAAAAAAAAAAAAAAAAAAAAAAAAAACTTACCCTATAAATACACAATACAAACACACTTCAATCCACAAATCTATTTCACACAATTCAAACTCAAAATACTTCTCAACACAAGATTTAATATGGCTTGCCGTCTCCCCCATTCCGTTGAAGATATGTATTTCGTATCGTTTTTATTTATGTAACGTTTTAATATGATTAATGAAATTTTATTTTGTGTTAAAAATTTTTTTTTTTTTTTTTTTTTTTTTTAAATAAAAAAAAAATATGAACTTGGTCGCCCTTACTGGGGCACCTAATCGCCTGAAGGTCGCTGGAGAGAGAAAGCTGACGTGGCAGGGAAAATGAAGGGGATTGGGGTTCCTTACTGGGGCTAGCTTTAGGCTACCCCCAATGAAGCTCAATCTCCATCGATCGAGGCACTAGGACGATCGATTGGGTGTCGATCGCTTCAATGTGACGCCAGTCGATCGCCTCCAATATTACCCAATTAGATCGTGTAGCCGATCGACATTTCCAAAGTTAAAATCTTGTGTACGTTGCAATCTTGTGTACGTTGCAATCCAAAACAAAAAAAAAAACAACATTACCCTATAAATACAACTAAAATCTCATCACAAATCTCACAACATATTTACACACTAAACTCACAAATCTCACAATCCTCTCTATCAAAAATCTCACAATCCTCTCTAGCAAAAATGTCTAAGAAAACACCACCAACCAAAGGTCAAAAATCCCGTTTGGCACAAAACGCCCCGCATATTTTAACACCGGATCCGACTTTCCGGTTAACCGGTGTCTCACCAAGAATCAATTTCCAACCCCCTGCTTTCGAATATCAATCCCAACAAGCTCCACAACAACAACCTAACAATCCATTTAGTATGAATCGTCCATTTGTTCCACCGTATCAAAACATCCACCACCAACAACAACAGCAAAGCTACTCCCTTCGAAGCAACCAATCTATGTATGGGTCACCCGAATCTCTGTACCGTCCAACAATGGATTCATCAACGTCTTCATATTCAAATTATCAGGAATATTCTCCGGTTAACCGTATCAATCTTGAGGGTTTTGATTTCGAAGACCAACTTTACAACAATCCTAATTTTTATGCTGGAACCGGATCGGGTTATCCGGCTCAAGAGTATCACGGTTCGGGTACCGGTTCGGCTCATGGATCGTATCACGATTCGGTTAACCTTGATGACGTAGAAGAAGAAGAATGTCGAGAAGAGACGTCACCGGTCAAACCAAAGAAACGGGCTACAAAGGCAAAGAAGAAGGTAGTCGAGAAAGAAGGCAAGAATGATTCGGCGCTTTGGTCAAAAGAAGAAGAGATCGCCTTGTGCAACGCTTGGTGTGATGTATCCGAGAATAGTGTAACCGGAAACAACCAAAATGCTAAAGGATTTTGGCAGAAAGTCATTACATACTTTGAGAAGGAGGTTGCTGTAGAAAGAACGTACAACTCTATCATTACAAAGTGGAAAAATAGGATTCGTCCTAGAGTTGGTCAATTTTGTGCCATTTACAACAATGCTGTCAGGAATTACGGAAGTGGTGAGAATGACCTCACCATTTATACACGAGCGTGTGATGAATACCAACTAGTGTGTGGTCATCCGTTTGTTTTGGAGCATTGTTGGCAGATTTTGAGGGACCATTCTGCTTGGAAGGATAATGAGATGCCGGCTTTTTTAAGCCAAGATGAGGGTCGCAAAAAAGCAATGACTTCAACCGACTCGGATGTGCCTGCTAAACCAATTGGTCGTGATGCCGCAAAGAAGAATAAAAAGAAATCTTCTGAGTCTTCGAAAGCTATGATTATGGAAGGTGTTGCCGAGAAATGGGGCAAGATCAAGTCCGCGGCATTCGGGCAGAAGAAGGAGCTGGCAGACCTGCACTATGGTTTGAAGAAGAAAGAGCTGGAACAACGGCAAATCGAGTTAGAGATACAGCAAAAGAGAGAAGCAAGGGAAGACAAAAAATTGGCACTAGAAGAACGAAAAGTTGAATTAGAGGCTCAAAAGAAATATGATGCAGATCTCATGTTCTATTGCACGCCAATCGACGAATCTTTGCCCGCAGTACAACAACAAACAATGCAGAACTTCAAAGAGGCGATCAAGGCACGCAACAACCTAGATTTTTAATAAGTGTTGTAATGTTTTAATAAGTTTCGTAATGTTTTAAATTTATTTGAATTATTATGTAACGTTTTAATTATTAATGAAATTTTATTTTGTGTTAAAAATGTTAAAAAAAAAAAAAAAAAAAAAAAAAAAAATTGAACTTGGTCGCCCTTACTGGGGCACCTAATCGCCTGAAGGTCGCCAGAGAGAGAAAGCTGACGTGGCAGAATGATTCACTTGCATAACGATGGTTCTATGTTGTTTTAGAACATCCATGGTAACCGGTTTGATCAATCGTCAAAGAAGTGACAATGCAAGGAATTACATCATTTCGGAATGATTTTGTCAGTTCATTCTTATTGAAAAAATAATTGGGCTAATAGGAGAGCTCAATTTCGCCACGTAAGCAAAATCGTGTGATATAATTCGTTAATAAAAGTAAAAATTAAATTGATTTTTGTCAAACTTTAATAAATTTGATGGAGAAATTTGGTTGATAAAAAAACACATAAAAATATAGGTGTCAAATATGTAAAAACAAAAACTTTAAAAAAGAGGGGGTAATTAATAAAACTTTAGTGGTTGAATTTTTAAAAATTATATAGAGTTAAGTGTAATATTATAAGCCTCCATGTTTTTAATAACTTTAAATTATAAACAAATACCCCCTTATACTTTATACCCTTTTGTTGTTTTAAAATAACAACATATAAATTTGCATACGATTATAAATATCAATTTTTTTTTTTACTATATACGTTTATAAGGACTCATTTATTTCATTTTTAAAAGTTTAACCTATATGGACACGAGTTTACATTTTAAATACGGCTAATTACTGAAAACGGGAATATAATTATCAAATTGTAAGCACGGGTTACTTTAATACAAAAATAAATATAAATTCTTATTTATTTTTATAAAGATATCTAGAAAAACATTTAAAAAAAAAATAAGGAATATACTTTAACTTTATCAACGCTCATTATGTGTTATTAAACTTGCATCATGTGTGCAATATAATATCAGTAGTGAAATTTAAATAACAACATCAACATCTTTGTCAGCTAAATAAAATTAAATCTTGAGTTACCTAACATAAATTTTTACAAATATTTTACCAAATTATAATGGATATTAATGCATAATGAAAAACTCATGCATAAGTATTAGTTGTACTTATATCATAATTTCATGGGCAAATTCTTATATGTGTATATACTGAAATAAAATGTTAAAATAAATTTGATTTATGTGTAAACTTCGTGCGTGCACGAACTTATAACTATATAATTATATGTAATTATTTTTAAAGACACAATATTCAGTATTAATACAGAGTAATTTTTTTTGTCAAAATCATGTGCGTGCACGGATATTATAACTAGTTAATTAGTTAAGAAAAAAAGAAGAGCAAATGGGATAGAAAATGAATAGCATAAACGAAAATTAATGTAAAGAAACAAAACTTAGGTTTCAGTCCACGTATATATCTTGGACTAGTCTAATTTTTATATTAGAAATGCACCAGTATATTCAACCCGTCGATATCGATCATTAAAAAAAGGAGAATATGAATATCACAAGTATTCTGTAAAAATGAGAAGCTATTTATTGCTCTAAAAGTTACATATTTAATTACATGCAATTTTTTCAAAGCGATCGAATTATGCCTGACCCTTCCCCAATGACCAGCTTCAAGAAATGTTCAGTTGGCGCAGTTGGGATTGCCCGTTTTCTCAAATAGACTCACTTTAATCAGGTCAACTGCGCATTTACTCCCAAGAATGGTAGCACAAGAGCGTGAATCATACAAGAATCTTCACTACCTCAAATCACATATTATCATTCTATGATTCATAAATTTCTTCATATCATATATGTACAATAAAGAAAATGACTATTTCTTACACATCTTCTAACAAAAACCTCATTCTCTTACAAAATTGGATCAAACACTAATCATACTTATCATTCCAACACATAAGCATCGATATACAACGTCTTAGAATATAGAATCTTGTCTTCTGTTGCTTTGCCATAGCCAAACAACGTCGCGAGCAAGTAGGCTTCTTGCCTAGTCGTCTATATTGAGAGGATGATCTGACCAAATATGAATACGTATTCATTTCTTGTTATGTTTTCTGGTGATCGGCTAAGAGGAATGATGATGGTTGTAGTAGTAGTAGCACAAAAAATTGAGTTGAAAAAAGAGTTTGCAATTTAGCACTATTTATATATAAGATAGTTAATGTTCCTCCCACCCTTTTTGACTATTATATTACTAGTATTTTTTTCAATGATCCATTATTTTCATATGCAATTCTCCATATTATTTATTAGCTTCTAGTAATACTCTATTACTCCATGTGCGCTATTTTCTTAAAAATAGTGTTTTTAATATCTGTTCATTAGGAACATGTTATCGTCTTATTTTTTTAAAACGACAACTATTTATTTTACATAATATATTTCACAATTTAACTCACACGTCATAATCATTTGGTTGAGAAGCTTCTCATTTTATATTTTAATTGCTAAATTAATGAGAAACTGAACTTAATTTTAAAATAACAAACTTCAAAATTAAAAGTAGTGGTGTACACTAATTCGGATGAACACTTTTATGAATGTGTTGGTGAGTTAATCGGGACATTGACTTTCATATATTATGCTTAAGTCAACGAAAAGTTAAATATGCGATTACAAAATGGTTAAATATGCATGTATTTATCTTTTTGTTACATTTTATTTGGACACATAAACTCCACTTCTTATTAAGTTTAATGGAATTGTCACCTTGCATTTCATCTAGAAGCCTAGCCAAAGATGACTAGTCACACTCATTTAATATAAAGTGGTAAAGTTAGCCGGCTTTCAATTATTCAAAGTTTAATAATCTAGTTGTATCTTATGTTATTGTTGAAATGATTATTTAATATCTATCAATATGCATACATTACAAATTTCATCTTTTCTGATTTGGAGTTTACTTACTTTTTCAGAAGAAGTTATATAATCCACACCAACTATGTATTAGACACCAAAAGTTATATAATTAACTATTAAAGATGACTTGATAATTAGTTAAAGAATCTGTAAAGCAATTAATAAAGACAAATAGCCTAGGTATTATTATCATGAAGAGGCTAAAGAGATATATTTCCGTTAACCATAAGACATAAAGATATGCTAAAATTTGTGCTTAAACTTGTGTGTTAGTCTGTTATTGGATTATGAAATGGTGTATCCCTTAAAATGCAACCGACAGTATTTTGTCATTGATATTTATCCTTAGGTCTCTCAATTATTTATCTCATAGAAGTCCCATAAAGATTCCGTAGAAAAACTCTCACTCATACACCCTTTTGGAATTTGGATGCCTACCGAACCTTCCCCAAGATTTAATCTCAAGCAATAGACATGCGTTTCAATGACTTCTTGTCAAAAGTCTGGATTCAACCCATAATTTATTTTCACAAAACCTTCTTTAACCAATAGAGTTGACCTTTGCTATATAGGGTGATACCACTGGGACAATGCCCCGATGATTCTGTTGAGTTTATAATACATGATATACAATAAAACATGTAGACATCAAGAGTACACAGCGGAAGACTAAAGATCTTAACAAATAAATAATTAACTGAAAGTATGCGTAACGTACCTCTTGCGAATGTCAGATCTCTTGAGCAAACCAAAGAAGTGGTTTAAAGAGTTGTCCCTTACCGTTCTACAACTCAAACCAATTGGTGTAAGAATAGTGTCTTACAACCACGTTATTGTACACACGAATTAACCAACGAATCAAGCGATTGCTAGATCTAACACAAGTCCTCGTTTTAAGGAAAAACGAAACCAAACTCCCTAACAATGGGGTGTTCGGCCGAATAGGGACAAGAGAGAGGAGAGGAGAGATCTAGGGTTAATTCAATGCACAAGTAATGAAAAACCCTAGAACCTAGCCTTGTTTATATAGTGCATAGAAAACTTTAGGAACAAGTTAGGGCTTGGGCTTGGGAAGCTCCCCTATGGCCGGCCATGTAAAGCCCCCAAAGGGATACCCGAATCTTTTCCTAATTAAGCTTTTACACTACAAGTCCTTCTCTTTTCAGTTAACGGTCGTTAGTTATTTTCCGTTAAATACTAAACGATCGTTAAACGGACTTAATGTGCAATAATTAATCGTAAACATTAACATTAATTATTTAACTTTAATTCTCATTCGCTAATGTGTGCAATCCCGTGGTCACGAGTTCGAATCCGGACATTCACTGTTTTATAAATATATACATATTCCAACAGCTCCCACTTGGATATGTTTACAAAACGTGTAATGACATTGGTTAGCGTCTAGCAACACGCCAATGCCCCCGGTACAACTCGTGTATGGTTTTCTGGAGAAAAACCAAGTTTCGATGATTCATCATCATATTCATCCTTTTGTTTCTAATACCATGTTAATAAGAATATGGATCTCACTCATTTCTTAATTAACTATTCTGTTTCTCGTTTTATATGATTGATCAAGATTACCAATTCTTCTGAACATATTCTAGAAGACCTTGGGCATGGCCATGCAAACATCTTAACAACCCTACGAGGGGCCCAGCAGTATTATACTTCAAAATAAATTTGAAGGAAACAAATCCTATTTTGACTACAAGCAGGATTCATAAATTTCGCAACACTTCTGAAAACAACCCTTATAACTACCAGATACGTATAGCGTTAGATTGCTTCACAAAAATGCACTACATCCATGACATATCTCTGGTATCTCAAGTCAGAGGATAAATATCCATGATATACTTAATGACAAAGATCCATAAAGTATCATCATGTGGGTGGGATAAGTCCTATACTCAATTCATTGAATATCATCTGAAATTAGTCATGCTACGCATCAATATACTTTCAAGTATATTCTAACTAATACTCAGATTTGTCTTAATTCAATATCATTCCCATGTTATTGATCGACAATGGACTATTTAGAATAACTTACGTTATTCAAGGATTTAAACATGCAAATACATGACACAATATTATAAATGAAATTAAACGTATACCGTACTTTAATTCATTATAAATAATAATTGTTTAACATCCGTTATCCAAATACTAAATAGATCAATGCATGATAATACTAGTTAATGAATTTGGCCACAAGTCATGAAAATCATACTTGTTGACAAGGCATAATTTCAATTAACTTTGAACTTTAGGAATTTTGAGAATACTTATTTCAAGAATTCAATAAGTGAATTTCTTGTATATGTTTACACATATCTTGATATTGTCATATCATTCCATAAGGTGCGTGATAACCTGAACCACCCTTTTATGACAATTATCTTTCAAAACTTTAAAGTTTTAAAGTATTCTTTATTCTTTAATGTATAATGCAATTATGCTCTTAGTTGAGCATAACTAGTCAACATGGTCATCATCAAGGATACCATGACTAAAATTGAGTGTCATCTCAATTATACCAGCATTATTGTGTACAACAATATGCTCTTTAAACATCCGTAAACTTCGAACAGTTATAGTGTAATGTTGGTGCCTACCAAAACTCAAGTTTGTTGGCAATGACAATTATGAAACAATTGATATATTTTCATCCATAGAATCTAGGAGCATCTCCAGACTGTGGAATGTGATTCTAAATCCAAACATATTCCTTTTAAAATATTTATTACACTAACAACTTTCAATGTTGTCAAATCATCTTGTAATCAAGCATGACACAACAATCTTACAACATGATATACATGATGAATCTTTAAGTTAGACTTTAAGATCTCATTATATATCCATCATGTTTTATTAGACTCATTTATTTATTTACCGCATATGTTTATAATAATAAACATATATATTCCAAGGTTATATATCTTATTTTCCAAATCTTACAAACAAAGTTTCATTCTCAACTAAAACTTAATTTAGGTGGAATGTAGTTGCCCATACAACATATAAGATTTAAAAAATAATACTCCCACTAGATTTTAGGAATACTTATGAGCTATCTTATATTAATTATTAAATCAAACATGGATTTAATATTAAACATAAGAAACATCTCCTAGATGCTTGCATATATCCATTCATGGATTCTTGCAGTTTGTACATATCCAAAGATTATTTGAATTCATGAAACTACTTTGTATTACTTATCGTCTTCGCAAAAGTAATTCCACAATAAAGAGTTTTGACATTCATTGTCAAAATTTCATATCAATGAAACTAAGTATGACAATTATAATCTTTATATTTAATGTATCTTAGAGAAGAATATTCAATCATAGTTAATTGCTTAAGTATGATTAATATTATTGACACTAGACAAGCATTAAATATGTGTACAATATTGTCCATATGATTTCTACACAAAGATTTAAACCACTAGGATTTTCATCCTTTGAAGAAAATCATTTTCATTAAGATAAACCAAGTATCTAAAGTTGATTATCTTTATGGACAGCATCTCTACATTCATAGTATGATTGATTTACCACAATTCAACATTTGGTAAATTCATCATTATGATTAACAGGCTTACCATGATCCTGTAACTCATATTCCTCAGCATATTAAATATCTGAGATATCCTTGCGGATCTATGAATGACAATTCCATCATATTGAGGTCTATCATATACATGTTTAGCATCATCATGATATTTGCTAGTGCATTTTAGAAGATTATGTATTTTGTAATTCAATCTTTCAAGATCTAACCAAAACTCCCACTTGCCTTTAACAATTTAAAGATTACCTTTAAATAGTTTAGCAAGTAGAGCAACAATACATTGTTCTCTTTTGGGATATTACATAACACATTGATAGTTCCTGACATCAGTTTGTTACAACTCACTATACAAGTAGTTTAACAAATTCAGAACTTCATTATAAGACTTAATGTGATTCATCACATTCCATTGTGTCTTATTAATCTTATAGGTTGGAGTCTTATTGAGTATATTCAATCTATACTCAATCTACTAACCTTGATAACTTTTGGAAGAAACTATAGTTATCTTGAATCAAATAATGCCAACAGATTTTGATTCTTCTAACAGAACATACCATAAAACTATGGTATTTCCTTAGAATTAATATTTTAAGAAAATCTAACAATATTTTAGATAATCATCTACTCTATGGCTTACCTATTTACCAACAAAGTAAAACTTAATGGTACAATAGAATTACCAAGTCAATTGCATGTATTATAACACAAGTATTCTTGACCAAGTCACAAGACATAATAGTTATAATCCCACTATACGTTATAAGTCATTGATCAACTCATTGACTTCATGCATATGTCTTAAAACATATCAAGTTAACGTCTTACTTTATATTCTAAGTCTTGTATCAAAAGACTTCATGTTTGTGACTTTACAAAATCATAAACATTTATAATTAAAGTAATTATGAACACCACCTCAGGTTTCAATTAATATTTCAAGTTAATATCTACTACATATATTTAAGTCATTCAACGAATACTTAAATTCAAAGTAGTATTAGATTACTTCATTTAATTATGTCATTCCATGAAATATTCAACGTAAGAAACTGCAAAATCATCCATGCTCGTTCTCATGACACGTGGATATTTTACCTTGGGCTACAATCTAGTTCACGTTCTCACGTAACATAAATTGTAACTACAAGTGTTTCTTAAATATTGAATGACAAAAATATTTAAAGTAGTCTTTGTTATCATCTTGACACATGTTCTTAATGGGGCAATCATACACATTTAAATGTATAATTTCTATTGAAACGTTACTCTCTTACCTTGCGGTCAAGAGAATCCATTTAAATCATATTTATATGTGTTGTACCTTGCACACAATAAAATGATTTCTCCCACTTGTGCATGGAACAACATCATGTAGCAGATAAACAACACGATACACGTTCGTTTATTTGATTAATATGATTTGTTTCATAGATATAACAAGGAGATGTAGGACTGTATTGATTAGTAAGGAAACGTACATGACTATCCTTAAAAAAAAACATAAGTGCCTACAATTGGAAAGTAATTATCTTTGAAGATAATCTGGGTACTACACAAGAAACTAAACTTGTAGCTCCCACTGAATTAGAAATCATAATAACAACTTCTTATTCAGTAATGCAACACAAATGCTCCCACTGAATTTGACAACATTGGAAGTGTTTCATAACCAGTGAAAAACAACTTGATTGCTTTTAACTTTCCTACACCTTTAAAGAACCATACGTAATCATTACTAAGGTACTAAAAGGTGTATTGAATGATGGGTTATCCATCAATGTTATTAACTTGAAAAATTGGGTATGCAATTTCTTCCTTAACAGGCCTACCATGCCCATACTGGTATGTAGCACCTTTAAAGGCTAAAGCAAAACAACTAGATAAAATATGCTAGTTTGCCTTTTACCAATTTTCGCGGTAATTTGTCTAGCTTATAATTTTGTAACTCATATACATGTTTTCCAGTTAACCAACATTCATGTTGTTACAAAGGATTCATTCACCAAATGAGTGTAATGAAATCTTTATGGAAAATAAGATGTGCAATTCATTGCTATGAGTTACATTAGAATTTAGACAATTCAAATGTTCATATTATACCTTTCTCATTCATGAAAAGGAATAGGATTGAGTCTCATGCTTCTCCCATGGAAAAGAGACTTCGTTTGTCTTTTCGGTAAATTATTCTTGATCAAACATTTGTTTGAAAGCAGAATGGAGCAATTTACTGATCAAAGACTAAACTTCGTTTACGGTTAAATGTTGCAATTATACATTCAAAAGAATTACAAAATTCAATTTTAGTATTTTCGATAATTAACCTTTTCAAGAAAATTAAACACCCATGGTTCATAAACATATAACCATTTAATTTTCACTAAAAACTAGGATCCAAATTGTCATAATGTCATCACGTCAGTTGATCTGCTAGTAATGAACCTTATACAAAGTGGTAGAGCTTTTGCTCAATTGCCAATTTCAATTGCAATTCCTAGATTTATGGGATTTACATATAGCCAATTTCAATTGCCATGTAAACATGTTTTATCCCATCTTATGCCTTGAGTTGTCAGTTCTCACTACAAAACTCAATTAAGTTGTCCAACTTAAGAAACTGCAAAATCGTCCATGCCCGTTCTCACGACACGTGGACATTTTACCCTTTGATTACGATCTAAGTCACGTTCTCACGCAAATAAAAGGTAATCTTAGGTGTTTCCGTTTCACTGGATGGCATATAACTTAAATTAAAGGGTAATAATTTTGATGTCAAATCAAATATGTACAAAGATGTCATGCATTCATCTTCGTAACATAGGTTTTATTAAAACATTTATATCTTGTTTTAATGTATAAGCTTTTCATCATCAAACTTTAATTGAGGTATTGGATTCACCAATCAAGGAATTTAGTGTTAATTATCATCCATTATACCGTACTTTTGCATAAGTGTAAACACTTAGTGTTTCGGATAATTGCCACCGAAGTGGCGCATGGAATTAAAACTAATTCGCCCTTAAGATGAGCTTGCACATTATATGACTTACTAAGTAGCTCCATTCGAATTTACAGAGGGCAGAGGACCAGGTACGCGCTAAAGCACAACCTTAGACATCCTTTCAGTGTGACTGTGCGCACTTCTTTATTAACCCCTTTATAGTTCATTCTTATGGGTGAGCCGTTCAGACCATTTGTACCAAAGTCACCAATCAATTAAACGATTATGATTACTATGCTTAAAAATACATGTTTCACCATTGTTTAGGTCAGTTTATTTTTCTTGTAAAAATACCCTTGTTACACATAACAAACAAGCAAGTATTTGAAAAAATAAACAAATAAACAATGAATGCATAGCAAAAAATAAGTCATGCATATCAAATAGCCACATGCAAACGTTTTGATAAATCCTATTAATAATCAATTCTAGATCTGTCAATATGCATATATTTAATTAAGACTTTCACCCGTTTTCATCTATGTACAAGGTGAGCCACATGCATCGATTCATCGATTGCGTAAGTCAAAATTAAATACATACCACATAGCACATAATTGATTAAATTAATAATGATTAATGTCTTCCCCAATTTTAGATCTATCATAATTTAGTGTATATCACTTAAACAAGAAAGACATACAATTAAAGCATATCCATGATAAAACATGCAGATAATTATCATGGATATAAAATTACACTTAACAATTAATGCAATTAAACAGAGTTACGCAATACACATAAAGTTGCATGCATCCTAGGGTTTCTAATCCAATTAAAACTTTAGTTTACAAAACCCTAATTAGGGCACCAAAAAAACGCCCCCCCTAAAAAAATTAGGGTTTAGGTTTTGCAAACCCTAGATCTACGCATACAAATAATAACATAACATGTTTATTTTATTTATGTGTTTCAGTAATTAATTACTTGTTATACAAGGCTCGTGATGCCACTATTGAGTTTATAATACATGATATACAATAAAACATGTATACATCAAGAGTACACAGCGGAAGACTAAAGATCATAACAAATAAATAATTAACTGAAAGTATGCGTAACGTACCTCTTGCGAATGTCAGATCTCTTGAGCAAACCAAAGAAGTGGTTTAAAGAGTTGTCCCTTACCGTTCTACAACTCAAACCAATTGGTGTAAGAATAGTGTCTTACAACCACGTTCTTGTACACACGAATTAACCAACGAATCAAGCGATTGCTAGATCTAACACAAGTCCTCGTTTTAAGGAAAAACGAAACCAAACTCCTTAACAATGGGGTATTCGGCCGAATAGGGACAAGAGAGAAGAGAGGAGAGATCTAGGGTTAATTCAATGCACAAGTAATGAAAAACCCTAGAACCTAGCCTTGTTTATATAGTGCATAGAAAACTTTAGGAACAAGTTAGGGCTTGGGCTTGGGAAGCCCCCCTATGGCCGGCCATGTAAAGCCCCCAAAGGGATACCCGAATCTTTTCCTAATTAAGCTTTTACACTACAAGTCCTTCTCTTTTCAGTTAACGGTCGTTAGTTATTTTCCGTTAAATACTTAACGATCGTTAAACGGACTTAATGTGCAATAATTAATCGTAAACATTAACATTAATTATTTAACTTTAATTCTCATTCGCTAATGTGTGCAATCCCGTGGTCACGAGTTCGAATCCGGACATTCACTGTTTTATAAATATATACATATTCCAACAGATTCATATTTTGTGCCTCTTAATAATTATAGTTATCAGTCAAATATGAATCTTTAAGATAATAAACAGTTTGATTTTGACACATATGATATAAAGTCGTTAAAAGAGGGTAAAAAACTTCGGACTAACGTATGACAACATTCCTGGTTTTAGGTCCAAGGAAGATTTAGATTTTGCATCCTTCCAGATGTTGAAGTTCCAAAGAACATTATTTAGAAACTTCTTACATAGGAACCTTCAAAATGAAAATTATTAAAAATCTATGAGTAGTAGAAACAAGTTGGACCAGGTTAAGTTGACCTGTACATGGTTTTTGCTTATATTTTCTAGATTTTTTATATAGTTGATTCATTGAAATGTTTGTAAGAACTACAATAGTTTAACTATTATGTACACATTGTAAGAACTACACATGTTGATGTCGATAAAATATGATGAAAAAACGCAAGTTACCTTGCATCAACATGTGATCTTTCAGATCCATCATTTAGTCGAGCCACATTCAGTCATTATCCGATGAATCAGAAAACAACTATCTTAAGTAGAATACACCACGTTCAGTTCAGAAATTTGATCACTCACATCATTGACATCATCTTTTGTTATTTCCTTTACTATCGGATTATAATGACGCATCTAATGTTGCAATTTAGATAAAAATGGAAATAAGTAGGACGGGTCAAACTGTTTAAAATTTGGCCACAGTAATATGTTAATGGTTCAATGTATTATAGTGTCGACGTGAAAGAATATTTACCTTTTTCCAAGTAATACAACAAACAGCCTTTATGACACCGAGAGCCATACACAATTTGTTTGATGGCTTCATGGGGCGGCATATTTATCTCTTTAGACACTGTTACTGTGTTACATGAGCATCGATAAGTCAAATATAGCAAAGTGAGTTATTTAAAAGGAATTAAATAGAAGATGAATGAAAAATGTTTGTAAATGGATATCAAGAAAGTGTGCTATTTGATCATTATTTCACACCTAAGCATTGTAACCACATTGAACATTTGTAACATCTAAATACATATACACATGTAACAGAAGAAGTACTATACAAGTCCAGTTTTTTATAATTAAATACGGCTTTTTGGCTCAACATCATTACCTAAAATAAAGGTTCTCAAGTTTCAAAACAAAAGATATTTAAGCTTACATATGTTGATACATTTTGTTTTTAGAAAGTTGTATCTGATTATCCCACATCTGTAATAGAAACAAAACGTTTGTAGCTTATATGCTAAGGCTATGTTGTCCAAGTATGTAGTGTCTAATATTATGTCATTCTCTCTGGTTGCTTAAGAAGCCAATTATCTCTTAATTGGCTTGTTCGCCAACAGGAAGGATAACTGATATAATTCATAAACTTTTTGTGGTTTTATTTATGATATTTAAAGTACTTACTTTTACATGTTATTTTATTGTTAGATTGCTTCATGATTAAAAAAACTTTTTGTTTGTTGGATTTAAATTATCAAACTTTTACATGTTTATTTTGAATATAGTGAGATTAAAGCATCCGAATTTCAGCTAATATTGGCTCTTTACAGCAATTGTTTAAAACCTTTATTCTTCATCTACATATATAGTTACACGAAAGTTACAAGGATTGACAAACTTCAAAGAAATAATAATTAGATGTAAATATATCGACTATTCACCTAAATATTATTTCATAGTAAGAGAGAAGAGTTAGTGAATGATTCGATTATCCCACATAGGTAGTAGAAAGAAAACTTGTGTCATTTATTAACTTTTTGTGAATTTAAGAAAATTTTGTTCATGATATTCAAAGCATTTATAGTTATCTTAAATGTCACATCAATTCATGGTTAAAAAGCTTCTTATCGTTGGATTTAAACATCCATCTTGTATATGTATAGATGGAACATAGTGAGATTTAGAGCATCCGAGTTTGACAAGAAAAGACTATCAAACCAAAAAGGTTATGCTTTTCGTCTGGTTCTCAAACGTTTATTTTCAATCATTGGTCAAGTCATATCGATTGAACATCAGGTCTTGTTTGATTTTAAGCCCAATGTTGAATGATGGTGAAGTTGTTTTGGAAAAGGATCTAGCCTTGAGGTATCGGTTGTGGATCAAATGAACTAAAAGTGATGCATAAACTGAGTGACACGCGTCACTAAAGACAATATCTTACAAGTTGGTATTGACTATTGACAATGTAGCCCAATTTAATTTCATGCTTCTCACTTGACATATTGGTACATAGAATTTTCCATTATAAGTGGTTTGGACTAAAATTTATATTAGCCACTTATTTTAGAGAGATAACTTTTTGAGAACCTCCCCAATAAAGGGAATTAAAGGTTTGGGCCCGATTAAGTGGAAAAGAAACATCCCCTAAGTCTATGTGCATAACAAACCAATCCACCTCTCAATGTCATAAAAAGCATGCAAATTTTTTCTAAATACTAACAAGTAACAAGTACATGAAAGCTGGGTGTTGTCGAATTAGGTTACTCATCATGTTGGTGCCAAATTAAAATTGGAAAAATAGTAACAGTAGAAGTGTAGAACCTACATTTAATTTGAAGAGGTTCAATGTTGGGGCCATAAAGGCGTCCTTTAGTTAAAAATTATTACCTGAAATAATATTTGTATACTTTCGTGATAAATAGTTAAAGTTGAGTTTGAGTAAAAATAAACAAAAACCTCTTTAAAAAAAATTAATTGAATAGTCTACATGTGTTGATACATTTTTTTTTGAAAGTTGCTTTGGATACCACATTGGAAATAAAAAGAAAAAATTGATAGTTTATATATTAAAGTCATGTTGTTTTGGTAAGTTAATATTAATATTATGTTATACGTCGGATGACAAGTGGCTAGAATAAAATTATAGCACCTTGATTTAAGGTGTATAACTTGTGTCGTTTATTATTTTTTTTGGGATTTAAGAAAAGCTTTTGTTCATGATATTCAAAGTATTTAGTTACCTTAAATTTTACGAATAGATCATTTCTTGGTTAAAAAGCTTCTTATTGTTGGATTTAAACATCCGGCTTGCAAAACATAATGAGATTTAAAGCATCGGAGTTTCACAAAGTAGAGAATACTATCGACCAAAATGGTCGTGTTTTTTTGTCTGGTTCTCGAACGTTTATTTTCGATCATTGGTCAAGTCATATCGATGAAACACGCTACGAAGATCCGGTTACTGTGAAGAAGCCGTGTTAAAGATCAATTATTTCAAGTGGTTTCTAGATCTTTTGGTTCTTATTATGGGTTTAGATAGTTCCATATTGTTACATTTAGGGTCGTTTGTTTGTTTTGGGCCAGTTGCGGATTTCGTCCTGCACCTCATATATTCCTTGTGTTCTATATCTAGCAGAATTGGTATATTTGAGGTGTAGTTTAGTTTCATTAGCTACCGGTGACTTTTACTGCTTGTATCTTTTTTAGGCATTGCGCGCCTATAATCTTCCCTGAAACATGGTATCATCTTCCTAGTTAGTAGCGTTGGTCAACATTATTGTCCACCGTAAATGGTTGCTAAAGCCACCAAGCTGCCATGATAGCAGTTAAGTACTAAACAACCTAAAATGAAATTTATTTGAACACCGACATTTCTATTTAACCTGGTGCTAAAGAAGTCTCGTTGTTTTAAAACTCTAAAATTCAAATTCTTTCAAGCTGAAAATAATCGGATAGCACGAAACTACATAAATATACTAACCATTATAGTATTATAAATTAGCTTGAAGTAAGTAGAAATCAAGAATAGTACAAATATACTAACTCTTCACTTAGATATTATTTCATAGTAAGATAAAAGAGTTCGGGTGTGTTTGTTTCATTAAGATGTTTTAGGTCTAAATCTGACTACTACACCTTACCAGTAAGAGGATGCTAGAAAGTCTAAATTTGAATGAAATAATATTGTTTGTTTTTGTATAATTGATGTCCGAATGATGTGCTCATTTCTGTAATTTATTTATTAAACCAACGCAATGCGATAAAAAGTAACTTATGTAAATATGAAATAAGACTTTTTATCATAAATATAACATAATTAATAAACCATCAAATATATTATATTAACACAAGTCTTCAATCTCTTATCGAGTAAGAGACAGTAAGACAAGTCCCCCACCTCTTACTGAGTAAGATGTTATATGTCTAACTGGGTCTGACTCAAAAGAAAAAAACAAACAACCAAAACGTCTGCCCTCCTCTTACTGGTAAGAGTAAGAGGGCTAGTAAGACTTTTAAAAAAAAAACAAACACACCCTTAAGTGAATGACAATTGATGTATCTTACTTTCTTGCAGCCTCCAAAAAAGGAAAAAACAAAAAAACTTACCAAGTCAATTTTTAACTCATTTGAATTGGTTGTGACTAAAAATAACTCTTTATAATCAAATTTCACACAAACACGTACTGTTGCTAGAAAATCCTTAAATCTTGAAAATACGGAAATCGCGTAGTTGGATAAATAAGTGGTGCGGCGTCTTATGGTTTTCTATAAAAGAGATATTAATGGTGATAAACTGATAATATTACAATGGTATAGCTTACAGAAACTAAATTGCTCTCTAAAACTCAACAACTTTTAGCCAAGCAAGAAAAGAATGATAACATTTGGGATTTATCGATAAGGCACGCACACGATCATTCTCAACATTAGTGTACAAAAAATCTATTAGCACTTCAATCAGATACCTCAGGTTTTGATAGCAAGTTTAATACATAAGAATTCAAGGCATGTTTGTTACATTGGTCTTGAATAAAAGGGATGGACTCAACCCCAAGCTAAAAGAGCTTTTTTTTGTTAAACATTATCAACAAAAATAAAGGTTTTTAAGTTTCAAAACAAAAGGTTTTTAAGCCTGAGCTGAGTGGAGGTAAATAAAGACCCATCATTAAAGAAAAGAAAGAGAGAAAGCTTATATGTTTGATACATTTTCTTGACAGAAAGTTGTCTTTTATTATCCCACATAGGTGATAGAAAGAAAACGCTGGTAGCTTATATACTAAGGTTATGTTGGTGAAGTATGTTGATATTTATATTATGTTATTCTTGTGAAGGAAACTCTTTCAGTAAGTAAACTGGCTTGTTTCCTATCACAAGGATAACTTGTATTATTCATTAACTTTTTGTGCTTTTATTTATGATACTTGAAGCATTTACTTTTACATGTTATTTTATTGTTATATCGCTTCATGATTAAAAAACTTCTTATTTGTTGGATTTAAAGCATCCAACTTATACATGTTTGTTGCGAATGTATGAGCTTTAAAGTATTCAAGTTTGACATGAATATTTTGATTCCTAGATTATTTCATGGCTAAAATTTGTTCCATTTTCTGCCGATGTTGTCTCCTTGCAGCAATTGTTTGAAACCTCTATTCTTCATCTACATATATAGTTACATAGTTACAAACATTAAGAAATTTCAAAAGAATAAAGATTTATTGTAAATCAAATATATCGTCCAAAGATAAAACGTATGCAACATATTATAGCTAAGGATGTAATGATTTCATCACTATTTGAACATATCTTAAATAGATTTATAGAGACAAATGATATATTATTTAGTTTGCGAGGGCCACATTTGTATTTTTTTTTTTTCTCATAAAATGTACTATATCAAATATGATAAATATTTAATAGTAAATATAAGTAAAACTAAAGTTTTGAGCCACAACCCTTAAACTCTCACAAAATTGAACAATAAATAAACGTAGGCCTTAGATCAAAATCAACGTGTATTTTATATTTTCTTCTAGAACATGTTTCAAATAGCACATGTTATGAGTGACGCGTTAGTAAAGGACAATATCTTGCAAGTAGATTTAGAAAATTTATAGATATGTAGCCCAACTCAATTTCATGCTTCTCACTTGGCATATTGGTACATAGAATGTTCCATGACCATAGTTCAAAGTCTTCTAGATATAAATAATGTTCGAGTCTATGTGCATAACACACCAATCCACCTTTCATTGTCATTTTAAAGAATTGAATTATATATATTTATATATATATTTTTTAAATAATACTAACAAGTAACAAGTATTCACTATGAAAGCTGTTTGATTGTACCAAATTAAAATTGGAAAAAAAGTAATAATAGAACCTAAATTTAATTTGAAGAGATTTAATGCTGGTTTGTCATAAAGTTGTTTTTTAGTTAAATATTTTCACCTGAAATAATAATTTAATATTTTCATGACAAAAATGTAGTTAAAGTCGAGTTTGAGTAGAGATAAATAAAGAACATTCGTTTAAAAAAAAGCAAGTAAATAGTCTACACGTGTTTGATGCATTCTTTTGGTAGAAATTTGTTTTTGATCCCACTTTGATAGTAGAAATAAAAACTTGATAGCTTATATACTTAAGTCATGTTCATTAAACAAGTTGATACATGTATTATGTTATTAGAGGGTTAACTATTGGATAATAGTAAAATCAAGCCGATTGTTGTCTCCCGAATAACTTGTGTGATTTATAAACTTTTTGTGTATTTAACAAAAGGTTTTGTTCATGATTTTCAAAGCATTTATAGTTATCTTAACTGTCAGATCATTTCATGGTTAAAAAGATTTTTATTGTTGGATTTATACATCCGACTTGCATCAGAGTTTCACAAACTAGGCAAGACTATCGACCAAAAAGGTCGTTTTGTCATTTAAGATTCCTTTTTTGTTTTTAAATACCGACATATATTGAAAAGCCATGTCTTCACCATTTGGGTTACTCACCATGTTTGTGAAAAATCATAATTGAAAAATAGTAATTATAGAACCTACATTTAATTTGAGGAGGTTCAATGTTGGTTTGCCATAAAGGCGTATTCTAGTAAAAAATATTACTAGGAATAATAACCGTATAGTTTCATGACAAAAAGATAGTTAGAGTTGAGTTAGAATAGAGATAAATAAAAAACCTTCGTAAAAAAAAGATAAGTGAATAGTCTACATGTGTTGATGCATTTTCTTGATAGAAAGTTTATTTTGATCCCACATTGGTAGTAGAAAGAAAAACTTGATACCTTAAATACTAAAATCATATTGGTTGGATAAATTAATATTAAATATTATGTTATTCGTCTGATTACTAGTACCTGGGATAAAATTCTAAGCACTCTTCATTAGGAGCATAACGTGTGATTTAGTAACCTTTTGTGGATTTAAGAAAAGCTTTTTGTTCATGATATTGAAAGTATTTATAGTTATCTAAAATGTTAGATAATTTCATGGTTAAAAAGCTTCTTATTGTTAGATTTGAACATCCAACTTGCATATGTAGATTTTGAACATAATGAGATTTAAAGCATCGTAGTTTCACAAACTAGACAAGACTATCGACCAAAAAGGTCGTGTCTTTTCGTCTTGCTATCAAACATTTATTTTGTATCATTGGTCAAGTCATATCGATCAGACATCATGTTATTGTGTAGAAGCCGTGTTAAAGACCAATTATTTGAAGTGGTGTCGGATTTTTGCGGGGTATTTATTTGGTGGGATACGGTATTGATTCACTTGCATAACGATGGTTCTGTATTGTTTTAGAACAGCGATGGTAACCTGATGGTAATCGGTTTGATCAATTGACAAAGAAGTGACAATGCAAAATGCAATACTAATTAATTAAGGAAAAAAAAGGCAAATGTGACAAAAGGAAAAAGTATTGTTTTACCTTTATACAAGTGAAGCCTCATTAAGATTTGCATAGAACGAAGTCAACGAACCTTTTAGCAAATATGCACAACTAGAAAATAGCCTTCAGATGATGATATTTAATACAAGCTTTAAATCAAATCATAAGCTAAAAGATCTTTTTGGTCGAACATAACGGAATCTGTCAGTTTCAATACGAAAGGTAGCTAAGCTAGAGTTGAGTGAAGGTAAATAAGACATATAGATAGCTTAAATGTGTTGATACATTTTTTTATATAAAGTTGTGTTTGCTTATCCCACATAGGTAAGTGAAAGAAAACTTTGGTAGCTTATATACTAAGGTTATGTTTGTTTGGTGTCTTAGAGTTTAATATTATGTTATTCTTCGTGAAGAATTTCGGTCAGTAAGTGAATTGGCTTGTTTGCTATCACGAAGGATAACTCGTATTATTCATTAACTTTTGTGGTTTTATTTAAGATAATTTACATTTACATGCTATTTTATCGGTAGATCGTTTCATGATCAAAAACTTTTCATCTGTTGGATTTAAAGCATCAAACGTTTATATGTTTATTTTGAATGTAATGAGATTTGAAGCATCCCGATTTTAGATGAATTTTTTGAGCATTAGATCACTTGCATCAATGGTTTAAAACCTCTATTCTTTATCTTTTTTGGGTAAAAGGTCTTCCACCCAGTAAAATGCATTACACAAAAAAATATTGAAGTACAAAGTATGTGGGTGAATCATTCATCTCAGTCTAATCAGGGCGACATAAATCTATTCTTCATCTACATATGCAGTTACATAGAAGTTTCAAAACGTAAATTATTTCAAAAGAATAATTATTTATTGTAATGCAAGTATATCATTGAAAGATAAAACGTATACAACATATTATAGCTAAGGATGTGATGATTTCATCTGTATTTGATTTCTAAACAAATGATTATACTATGACTATGATCGAACATTATGGGTATGTTTGATAAAAGTAGCATAGCAATGAGCTGTAATAGTAAGTATTAGGGGTATGTTTGTCAAAAGTAGCTATGACCAGTAGCTGCGAACAGTAGCCACAACTCATCGCTCGCCCCTTTTTAAGAAGCATTGGAAAATTAGCTTTTCTAAAAATTAGCAAAGCTCACCGCTCTTTTGCTAAACGACCACTAAAATTCAAAATGATCATTGCTCACTGCTAACTGCTTGCGCCCTAAAAAGCTCCGCAGCACTCATGGAGCGTTAGAAAATGAGCGGCAGCTGTGAGCGGTAGCTGTTAGCAGTCGCTGTGAGCGGTAACCGTTAGCAATAGTTGTGACCGGTAGCTGTTTTTCTATAAAAACATTTGGTAACATAGTTTTTTTTTTTTAAATATTCAAAAATCACTCGAAACCGTTACTCGGGTACATGAGAATTAATCAATAGAAATGATGGAAAATATCATAAGTATTATGTAAAAATGAAAAGCTAAAGTTACATATTTCCATACAATCTTTTTAAATAGACGAATTATGCCTGGCCCTTGCCCGATGATTAGCTTCACGAAATGTTCAGTTGACGCAGTGATCTTTTAACGATAGTTGAGTTAGGATTACCCATTTTCAACTGCGCATTTACACCGAAAATGATCTTCAAATCATATCTTAACATAGAAAATCACACATAGCTAGGTATGTTCACAATTGTTATCTGTGATTCATAAAACTTTCTTCATATCATATATGTACAATAAAGAAAATGACTGTTTCTTACGCATCTTCTAACAAAAACCTCATTCTCTACAAATATTGGATCAAACATTGATATATCTTCGTATGACTATCCAACAAATTTAAAAACAAAACCACTTTAACATTAATCATACTTATCATTCCAACACATAAGCAATAAGCATCGATATACAACGTCTTAGTATATAAAATCTTGTCTTCTGTTGTTTTGCCATAGTAAAACAACGTCGTGAGCAAGTAGGCTTCTTGCCTAGTCGTCTACGATACTGAGAGGATGATCTGACCAAATATGAATACGTATTCATTTCTTGTATGTTTTCAGGTGATCGGCAATGAGGAATAATGGTGGTTGTAGTAGTAGCACAATGAAAATGAGTTTGCAATAGAGCACGCTAGTGTATGAATTTATATAAGTTAGTTAATGGTCACCTTGCATTTCTTCTAGAAGACTAGCCAAAGATGACTAGTCACACTCATTCATATAGTGGTAATTAAAGTTAGCCGGCTTTCAATTATTCTAAGTTTAATAATCATCCAGTTGTTGTATCTTATGTTAATGTTAAATGAATATTTAAGATCTATCAATATGCATACATTACAAATTTCATCTTTCTGATTTAGTGTTTACTTACTTTTCAGAAGAGGTTATATAATCCACACCAACTATGTATGTATTACTGTATCAGATACTAAAAGTGACTTGAGTATTAGTTGAAGATCTGTAAAGCAATTAATAAAGACAAATAACCTAGATATCGATATCATGATTATAAAATGATTGGTACAATCTAATTTATTGTGTTTGGACATCTATTCCGTCACAAACACCTTTACATTTTCATCCTGTGAGTATATAAATGTCCAAACACAATAAATTAGGTTGTACTAATCATTTTGTGTAGTGTACAAATTATCTCCCTTTTATTAACCATAAGATATAAAGATATGCTAAATTTTGTGATTAAATTTGTGTGTCAATGTGTTATTAATTTATGAAATGATGGATCCATTAAATGCAACCCGCATGATGTTGTCATTCATGTTTAGACATAAAACCAGACAAATCTTTGGGTCTCTCAATTATTTCTCATAGAAGTCCCATAAAGGTTCCATAGAGAAGCTCTCACTCGTACACTCTTTTGGGTGCCGACAGACCATTCCTCAAGGACTTAACCTCAAGCAATAAGCATTTGTTTCGGTGACTTGTATTTAAAAGTTTATGTTGAACCCTTGATTTATTTTCACAAAACCTCCTTTGACCGATAAACAAAAATTTGCTATATGAAGTGATACCACTGGGACAACACCCCGATGGTACTCCCGACAAAAGTAGGCACACATCTTAAAGCCGCTCAATCATAAATAAAAACAACACATTAGAAGTTTTTTTTTTTTTTTTTTTTTTTTTTTTTTTTTTTTTTTTTTTTTTTTTTAACGCTTATGTCATTGCCTCTTAATAATTATAGTTTGATTGGTTGGAGAGTGTAATTGTTAGTTTTATAGATATAAATTAGTATACGTGAGTTAGGATCAAACTCGAGACTACGGGATTGCACACTTTACGTATGAGAATTTAAAGTTAATAATTAAATATAAACGTTATATTTATTTATTGATTAAACGAAATAACTAACGAACGATAAGTAATTAATGTAATGGATTAACGGGCGTTAAAGGTATTTGGAAAAGGACTAAAATTGCAAAGTTTGGAAGTTTCCGGAATCCCTTTGGGGATACCCTCACCGATCGGCCAAAGGAAAAAGGAAACAAAGACCAACTTGTTCACCAAGTTTGCTTGGGTATATATACAAGGCTAGGGGTCTTGTTTTTGCATCTCTTGTATTCATTGCTAAACCCTAAAAACGTTTTGTGTGTGTTTCTTTGTCCAAACCGATCGGCCAAACACCTTAGGGTGTCGATTCACTCTTTTCCAATAAACCAAGTTATTTGTCTTATCAAAACTAGCATTACTTTAATTCGGTTTAGTACGTGTGTACAAGAATGTAGTAATAACACATTATTGTTATTATTCTTGGATTGAATTACAAAACTTTAATGGGTAATTCATATAATCCTATAAACCCTAATTAGGGTTCATCCGTTGCTAGTTTGTGGATTTGATTCTTGTTCTGCTAGAATCAAGAAAAGGTACGCATATTCTTTTATGTTAATTAATTGTTCATTAATAAATCCTATACGCTTCCGCTTGAATACTTTGATGTTTGTGATTATTTATTTGATTGTCATGTTATCTAATTCCAACAGTGGCATCACGAGTCATTGGTTTTTAATGAGTAATTAATTACATAAACGCGTAATAAAACAAATAATTGTATGTTGTTTGATATGTTAATCTATGGTTTATGTTTATTATTGTTTGGTCGATTTTTTTTATGTATTGGGGCGTACCCCTATTTTTTTTATGTCGACACATACATAAATTTTTTAGGGTTTTGAAAATTATTTGCTAACCTTATTAAAACCTAGAATTAATATATTGGTTACGTGATTAATTCATGAATAATTTGTTATGTGTCATGGAATTTTTATATGCGATCTTGTGACTTATTTGTATAATTGTTATGAAATATCCATGATTATATGTGCATGTTAGTCATGGATAAGTTACTTTGATATTGTTTAATTGTTAAGAGATATTTATTTACGATAAATCTTGAATTGGGGAAGACTCCAATTATATATATTAATGAATCAATTACGTGCAATTTGGTATATTTTAATTAAGGGTTTACGCAATCGATTCGTCGATGTATGTGGCTCACTTTCAATTGTGCGAGTGAAAGCCCTAGTTAAGATATACGTTAATTAACCTAGATATTGATTATTAATAGGGTTTATCGAATAAGTTGCATGTGGCTACTTGTTTACACGTATAAATTGTTTATTATGTGCGCATTGTTTTTAGTAGTTTATTTTTTATTGGTATTACTTGTTTGTTTAGTATGTGCGACAGTTTAAGCAAAGGGTAATTTTGAATAGAAAAATAATACGGACTAAACAATGGAGAAATTTGATTTGTTTTGGAAGAGTTAAGTTTTCAATAGTTTAATTGATTAGTGATTTGGTACAAATGGTCTGAACGGCTCACCCACTATAATGAACTATAAAGGGGTTAATAAAGAAGTGCGCACAGTCACACTGAAAGGATGTCTAAGGTTATGCTTTGCGCTTACCTGGTCCTCTGCCCCTGTAAGGTCGAATGGAGCTACTTAGTAAGCCATAAAATGTGCAAACTCATCTTAAGGGCGAATTAGTTTTCATTCCATGCGCCACTTCGGTGGTAATTACCCGAAACACTAAGTGTTTACACTTATGCAAAAGTACGGTATAATGGACGATAATTAACGCTAAATTCCGTGATTGGTGAACCCAATACCTCAATCAAAACTTTGATAATTTGATCTTTATGAATTGGTAATAAAAAGTTTTTTATTAAATTTATGCTACAAGATGAATGCATGACATCTTTGTACATATTTGATTTGACCACATAAAATCAAAACTAGTACCCTTTTAAATTAAGTTATATGCCATCTAATTAAAAGGAACACTTGAAGTTGCAATTTATGTCATGAGAGTACTTGGCTAGATTGTGATGGAGAGGTAAATCTCTATGTAAAGTGAGACCTTACATGGACATATTTGCAGTTCTTTAAGTTAGACACTTAAGTTGAGTAGGAAGTGAGACTTGGACTCAATGGCACAAGATGGGATGAAACATGTTTATATTTGCAATAGCGTTGGAAAATATAAATCCCATAATGATCTAGGAATTGAAAAATGTTTGCCAATTATTGTTCGACAGATTACCCTATTATGTGCTTTTGTTACTAGCATATCAACTGATGTAATGGAACTATGATAATTTGGATCCTAGTTTTCGAGAAAATTCTATATTTATATGAATATTACCTTGGGTATTTTATTTTCTTGAAAAGTTATATTATCGAAAATACTAATACTTGAATTTCGAAAAAAAATTCAATGTATTAATGCAACATTAAACCGTAAACGTAGGTTATTCCTGTATTGGTAAATTGATCTACACCTGTAAGGGTTTATGGTTTAGTCAACTTTGCTAAAAGAATAAATCTAGTCCTCTTTTCATAAGAAAGAGTGAGATTCAATCCTATTCCTTTTCATGAATGAAGAAAGGTATGATAGGACAATTAGAATTGTCTAAATTCTAAATACATAACTCGTAAGGAAATTTTAATAGTTAAGAAAATTGCATATTTTCTGAGTTATTAAATTAGAAGCTAGACTAATTACTGTATAATTGGTAAAAGACAAACTAGCATATTTTATCTAGTTGTTTTGTTTTGACTATTTAAAAAGTACTACTTACAATTGTTGGAATAGTAGAACTATTAAGAAAGAAATTGCATGCCCAATTTCTCAAGTTAATAACATTGATGGATAGTTCATCATCTACATAGTAGAATGCACTCTTTTAGTACATAGGTAATTGTTTTGTATGGACTTTCTCAAAAGTGTAGGGAAGTGAATAGAACATTATTTTCTTTCACTGGTTAATGAAACACTTACAATGTTGTCAAATCCAGGGGGAGTATTATGTTCTTATTACTAAATAAGGAATTAATGTAATGATCTCTAATTCAGTGGGAGTTACAAGCTTTGTTATCTTGGTAGTAACCCGGATTATCTCTAGAATGTCTTAAGATAATTACTTTCCACTTGTAGAAACTTATGTTTTCGAGGATAGTCATGTACGTTTCCTTATTAGACAATGAAGTTGTTCTACATCTACTAGTTATGCTAATATCAATGACACAATCATATTAGTCACATAAACAAACATATGTCGTGTTGTTTATCTGCTACATGATGTTGTTCCATGCACAAGTGGGAGAAATCTATATTGTGTGCAAGGGACAACACATAGGTATATGATTTAAAGGATTCTCTTGACTGCAAGGTAAGAGACTAACATTCTAATATAATATAACTTGTACATATCTAATTTAAGAAATACTTGGTGTTGCAATTTACGTCATGTGAGAACTTGACGAGATTGCAACAACAAAGTAAATCTCTATGTGAAGTCAGACCTTGCATGGACATATTTACAGTTTCTAAATTAGACAAGTATTTAGAATATGTGTCAAGATGATAGATATAAGACTACTTCAAATTAAATATTTATGTATTATTAGAATGACATAAATAAATAAAGTAATCTAATACTATTTCAATTTGTTTATTTATGTATTTTGGAATGACATAAATGAAAAATAATGTAGTCCTACATTATTGTGAAGTAAATAAATTAACTTTAAATTACTATTGAAACCAAGAGTTGTGTTCATAATTACTTTAGTTAAACATGTTTATAATTCATTGTAAAGACACAAACATAAAGTCTTTTAAGACTTATAATAAATTAAGACGTTAACTTGTTATGTTTTTTAATTAAGACATATACAAGAAGTTATTTAGTTGATCAATGATTTATAACGTATAATGGGATTATAACTGTTTATGTTTTCTTGATGAGACATGGATATGAAGTGACTTGGTTAAAGTGTACTTGTGTTATAAAGCATTCAATTGGCTTGGAAAGTCTATTATACCATTAAGTTGACTTAGTTGGTAAATAGGTAAGCCAAAAAGAATATGTTTATCTTATATATTGTTAGATTGTTTTACAATATTAATTCTAATGAATACCATGTTCAGTTAGGAGAATCAAACTCTATTTGATTAGTTTGATTCAAGATAATCATAACTTCTTTCTTAAAAAGTAACAAGGTTAGAAAATTGAGTATGGATTGAATATACTCAATATGACTCCAACCTAGAAGATTGATAAAACACTATTTTATTATGGAATGTGATGAATCACTTTAAGTTTTAAAATTGAAGATTCTGAATTTGTTAAACTACTTATGAATAGGTTATTAACAAACTATAGTCAGGAATTGTCAATGTATATTTGTAATGTACCAAAAAGAGAATAATGTAGTTTTGCTCTAATTGCTAAGTATATATAGATAGTCTATATATTACAAAAGGCAAGTGGGGAGTTTTTTTTTTATCTTGAAAGATAAAATTACAAGATACATAATCTTCTAAAACACACTAGTAAATATCATGATGAGGTTAGACATGTAAATGATAGACCTCATGATGATTGAATTTTCATTCATAGATTTGAAAATCAGATATTTGACTTATACGCTGAGAAATATGAGTTACATGATTTAGTAAACCTGATAATCATTATGATGGATTGCCAAATATTGAATTGGGTAAATTACTCATACTATGAATGTTAAAGATGTTGTCCATAAAGATAATCAATTTTGGAAATTTGGTTTATCTTAATAGTTAGACTAAAGAATGGAAATGAGTTTCTTCAAAGAGATGGAAAACTCTAGTAGTTTAAATCTCTGTGTAGAAATTATATGGACAAAATTGTACACATATTTAATGCATGTTTTATGACAAAATTATTGATCATACTTAAGCAATTAATTATGATTGAATATTTTTTCCTAGACACATTAAATACATATAAAGATGATAATGGTCATAATTGTTTTCATGAATATGAAATATGACAATGGAATATCAAAACTCTCTCTTGAGAAATTACTTAAGCGAGGACGGTAAGTAATCGAAAGGTTTTTTGAATTCATATAATCTTTGGTAGTGTACGAAGTGCAATAATTCATGAATGGATAAATGCATTCATCTATGAAATTATTCTTATATTTAATTGTTAAATCATAGTTTTGATTTATAATTGAAATAAGATAAATTTTAAATATTCCTGAAAGCTAGTGGGAGTATCATGTTAAGGTTTTAAATCTTATATGTTGTATAACATATAGGAAGTAACATTTCTTGTAAGCTAAATGTTAAGTCTTAGATTGGAATGAAACTTCACTTGTAAGATTTAAGAATTAAAACACATAACCTTGAAATATATGTTTATTATTAATAAACATGTGCAGTAAAATAAATGATTCTAATAAAACATGATATATCATTCGAAAAATGGATAAATATCTTTTGACAAGATAGAACATGAATGAAGTCTAAGTTTGACATGTAGATTCATCATGTACATCATGTTGTGTATTAAAATTGTTGTATCATTCTTGAATAAGAAGTGATTTGACAACATTGATATCTAAATAAAAGGTATTAGATAACTTGTGTAATGTATATTCTAATAGAATTACATCCTCAGCCTGGAATTGCTCCTAGATTCTATGGATGAACAATATGTCAATTGTTGTGCAAATTGTCATCAGCTTCAAACTTGAAAGTTTGGAAGACATCAAACATTACACAATAAGATATTAAAGTTTACGGAGTTTTAATGAGCATATTGTTGTTTGTATACAATGATGCTGGTTTAATTGAGATGACACCCAATACTAGTCATGGTAGGATTTCATCCTTGTTAATGACCATGTGAACTAGGTGTGCTACTAAAAGCACAATTGCATTATACATTAAAAGAATAAGAATACTTTAAACTTTAAAATGTTTGAAAGTTTAAATTGTCATAAATTGGTGATAGAGGATGTCACACACTTTATGAATTATTATGTGGATTGTTGAATGCACAAGTACAAGGACTTCATTAATTGAATTCTTGAAATAAGTATTCTCAAAATTACGATAGATCAAGTTGGTTGATTTATGCCTTGTCAACAAGTATGATTGTCATTACTTGAGGCATAATTCATCAACAGGAATTTTTATGCATTGATCTATTTGGTATTTGGATAAGGGATGTTAAACGATTGTTATAATAAATCAAATACTTGGTATGATTGATTTTATAATATATTGTATCCTATATTTGCATGTTTAATCCGTGAATAAATTTATTTATTCTAAATTGTCCGTTGTCAATTAATGATATGGGAGTATCATTAAACTAAGACAAATCTGAGAGATATGGTAGTATATACTTGAAAGTATATTGATGAGAATGCATACCAATTTCAGATGATGTTCAATGAATTGAATATAGGACTTATCCCAACTATATGATTTTACTTTATGGATATTGTTATTAAGTAAATCATGAATAGTTATCCTCAGACTTGAGATACCAGATAAGTGTCATGAATGTAGTGCACTTCTGTGGAACAACTTAACGCTATACGTAACTGGTAGTTATAAGGGTTGTTTCCTGAAGTGTTGCAAAGTTTGTGGGTTATTCTCATAGTCAAGATAGAATTTGTTCCTTCAAATTTATTTGGAGTTTAATACTGCTGGGCCCCTCGTAGGGTTGACAAGATGTTTGTGTGGCCACACCCAAAATCTCCCCTAAATATGTTTAGAAGATTTGGTAATCTTGCTCAATCACTTATAACGAGAAACAGAATGGTTGAATAAAGAATGACTTAATTCCATATCTTTATTTAACATGGTTTTAGAAACAAAAGGATAATAATAATGAGAAATCATTAAAGGGTTTTCCAGGAGCCTTACTCGAGTCGTACTAGAGGCATCGAAGTGTTGCTAGACGCTAACCAATGTGTTCACTCTATTAAGATATATCCAAGTGGGAGCTGTTAGTTTTATGGATATAAATTAGTAGACGTGAGTTAGGATCGAACTCGAGACTACGGGATTGCACACTTTACGTATGAGAATTTAAAGTTAATAATTAAATATAAACGTTATATTTATTTATTGATTAAACGAAATAACTAACGAACGTTAAGTAATTAATGTAATGGACTAACGGGCGTTAAAGGTATTTGGAAAAGGACTAAAATTGCAAAGTTTGGAAGTTTCCGGAATCCCTTTGGGGATACCCTCACCGATCGGCCAAAGGAAAAAGGAAACAAAGACCAACTTGTTCACCAAGTTTGCTTGGGTATATATACAAGGCTAGGGGTCTTGTTTTTGCATCTCTTGTATTCATTGCTAAACCCTAAAAACGTTTTGTGTGTGTTTCTTTGTCCAAACCGATCGGCCAAACACCTTAGGGTGTCGATTCACTCTTTTCCAATAAACCAAGTTATTTGTCTTATCAAAACTAGCATTACTTTAATTCGGTTTAGTACGTGTGTACAAGAATGTAGTAATAACACATTATTGTTATTATTCTTGGATTGAATTACAAAACTTTAATGGGTAATTCATATAATCCTATAAACCCTAATTAGGGTTCATCCGTTGCTAGTTTGTGGAGTTGATTCTTGTTCGGCTAGAATCAAGAAAAGGTACGCATATTCTTTTATGTTAATTAATTGTTCATTAATAAATCCTATACGCTTCCGCTTGAATACTTTAATGTTTGTGATTATTTATTTGATTGTCATGTTTTCTAATTCCAACAGTAATGGTATCACTTTTTTTATACTATGTGTTCTTTGTCGTAAGACAATAATTTTAGAACAGATGGAGTATTGATTTGACACTGGGTCTAACGTACAACAACATTCTGGTGTTAGGTTCAAGGAAGATTAGATTTTGACATCCTTCTAGAAGTTGAAGTTCCAAAGACCATTCCATTTAGAACCTTCTTACATAGGAACCTTCGAAATAAAAATCATTAAAAATCTATGAGCAGTGCAAACAAGTTGGACCAGGTTTAGTTGATAAGTTCATGGCTTTTGCTTATATTTTCTAGATTTTTATAAGAGTTAATGCATAAGAAACTAGTTGATTTTTATAACAAGTTGATTCATTATATATGTTGTAACAACTACAGCAGTTTTAACTATTCTGTACACATTGAATAAAATGGGACCGACGAACGACAATACTAGCTTGAACCAATAAAGAACAAGGAGAAAATTAGTTATTTCCATAAGTATGTGATTATGGAAAGTGTATACAAATATGTTATGATCGAGTACCCTGTGAAGTATCAAACTGTACCCAAATGCATTGCAGCTAATTTTTGAGATGATAATATTTGTCAAGAAGCTTCTCTGTGTACTCCCCAAACGTCAGCATTTCATTAGCCTGTACCAAATGAACCACAGCATATAATTGGAGTGAGTCATCTGTCCATATATTTACAGATAATGTAAACCATGGAACTAATCAAAGAGATATTACTAACTGATAACATTAAAAGGGTTGTTACGTACCTCCTGATTGACATGGCCTGTTTCTCGAAAATTAAGTTTTTCATCTCTGAAAATTGAGCAATGACAGACAAACCGAATGATTAATTAGCAGCCAGTTGAGTTATATAGAAGGGTTTGATCGTGTTGTTGCATGTGAGAAGCTAACCAGTCCGGTTGCATGAATAATGCAAAAGTGGATCTTTCAACCAAAGAGCTTTAGCTCAGTTGGTAAACCACCTCAGAAAAACTCATGGGCCCACTGGAGAGAATTCGTGGATTAAAGGTCAAGGGTTCGAGTCTCGGCTCTTGCTCACTCTAGTTGGTTCCCCACTGGCAAGGGGAGTTAGCGGAGCTATTCCTTGTGGGGTGGACAATGGCTGGTGCCAAAAGGCACCCGGGGTCAGGGTGTTCCCACCAATTCACACCTTTTCGTGGAAATGTGGATCTTTCAAGTCCTGTTACTTTCTCGCCTTTTGGTGCCTGCAAATTAAATACTCTAAAAGAGATGTAAACCAATTATGATGATCCGAAAAGTTAACTGCTCATAAATGAAAAGAAAATTAAAGTGAACGTACACGAACACAATGAGGTGTTGCACAAACACGACCTCTTGAAAGTATTTCAGTTATGTAGCCAATCTGATATGCAATTCCATTTTCCTCGTAAACCACCTACAGCAAAATACAGAAAACTGTTACGATTGGTTCTCGCATCATCTCAAGATCTTATTTTCTTATCCCAAAAAAGTGGGACTCATAAATAATAATGTTTAAAGGTGTCTATTCTGAACCCATTTACCAGTAAATGTGTTTATTTGTTTGTGTTTCATCCCAAATGGGTCAAATAAAAGTTAGCTGAAAAAAGTTCAGGTTAAAAGTCTAAAAGTCTATCTTTAAAGTATACAAACTCCGAGATCATTATATTCCAAGATCTATATTCACTAAAAAACAATTCAGCTATTTACCACAGAAATAAAAAGCTCTGTTTTAACATGGGCAGTTTTGATCCGTTACCCAACCAGCTTAACCCAACCATCTCTCTACGAGTAGGCAACTGTTTTACCATAAAGCCTTGGCTATTAGTAGCAAGTTTTAAACAAACAAAAATGAAATTTATTTAAACATCAAGATTCCCATTTTACCTGGTGCTAAAAATTGCTCATTGTTGTTTTAAAACTCTAAAAGTCAAATTATTTCTGGTTCAACGTCATCACCTAAAATAAAGGTTCTCAAGTTTCAAAACAAAAGATATTTAAGCTTATATATTGTGATATATTTTGTTGTTAGAAAGTTGTATCTCATTATCAATAGAAACAGAACGTTTGTAGCTTATATGTTAAGGTTATGTTGTCTAAGTATGTTGTGTTTATTATTATTTCATTCTTTGGGTTATATTCAAACCAATTTACCCTAAACCCTAAATTGGCTTGTACGCTAACACAAAGGATAACTTATACAATATTATTCATTAACTTTTTGTGGTTTTATTTATGATATTTAAAGTACTTACTTTTACATGTTATTTTATCGTTAAATCGCTTCATGGTTAATTTTTCCATTTATTTATTTATTTTTATTATTATTATTTTTTTGGTTGGATTTAAAGCATCAAACTTTTACATGTTTATTTTGAATGTAGTGAGATTTAAAGCATCCGAATTTTAAACGAATATTTTGAGCGTCAGATCATTTCATGGCTAAAATTAGTTTGATTTAAAGCCAATACTGGCTCTTTGCAAAAATTGTTTAAAGCCTCGATTCTTCATCTAGATATATAGTTACGCAGGAGTTACAAAGATTGACAAATTTCAAAAGAATAATAATTTGTTGTAAAACAAATATATCCTCCAACTGTATTTTTAAATTTCTTCTGGAATATGTTTAAATTGTGCAAGTTATGAGTGACACACGTTGGTAAGAACAATATCGATCATACAAGCTATTATTGATCACTAATTATGAAAATAGTAGCCCAAATCAATTTTATGCTTCTAACTTGGCACAGAGGTGCACATTCTGGTTAACCGGTTCGGTTTGATTACTGGTCAAACCCGAACCGGTTTGGGTCAACGCCCAAAAAAACCGGTCCGGGCGGTTAACCGGTTCGGTTCCAAACCGGATGTGAGGAGAGAAAAACCCAACCGGTCCAAACCGGTTTGGGACCGGTCTAAACCGGTTAACCGGTTTTGACCGGTTCTATTATTTATTTTTATTTTTTTTCGTTTTCCGTTGTCGTTTGTCATCGTTTTCTTGTTTCGTGTATTAATAAACTAGAACTTTTATTTAATAGAACGGAGAATACATGATACATTACACATTACACATAAACTAGAACTTTTATTTAATAGAACGGAGAATACATGATACATTACACATTACACATAAACTTAAAACATAACACATAATAACATAAATATAAAACATCGATAACTTGATAAGCTACTCAACGTCAACTCGAGGTCTCGAATCAGGCATCAACTGCAGGTGCTTGGCGGCAATAGTTCCGTGTGTGAGCTCTCAACGGCAGGTTGGAAGTGGGGTTGAATAAACAAAAACAATGCTTACATTGAGTCTTTTGCGTGCCATCCGACATTTCGACGTAGTTGTAGTGAGCCTAAACATTTGGTGCACAGTTTAACGGTAAAATACGAACAATCACCGGTGGCGAGGGTGGCGGAGGTGGTGCAGGATCAGCATCAGCCATAGTAAAAATGTGAAATGCTTCCGATTTTTATTTTTTTGAGTTTATTTTAATTGTATAAAAGTTGCAAAAAAATAAAAACACGATTTATCTATTTATACTAGTCTTACAATGGCAAACTTGTAAATATTAAAAAAATCAAATTTTGAAAATTTACCCGCCTCCCCGCTCAAAAAAATTCAAAATTTGAAATTTTAAAATTTTAATTTCGGACCGGTTTGACCGGTTTTAACCGGTTTCGGACCGATTTATAACCGGTTAACCGGTAGAGAATTCAAAATTTTTATTTGCCGCCGTTTCAAAAATTCGAATTTTTAAAAATTAGTAACCGGTTTGGGACCCGGTTAACCGGTTTCATTTTGAAAAAAAATTTGCCGCCAAGTCCAAAATTCAAAATTTTTAAATATCTAACCGGTTTTTAACCGGGTAACCGATTTTTTTTTTTTTTTTTTTTTTTTTTTTTTTTTTTTTTGTTTTTTAACATTTAAACAAACTTACACTGAATAAACTTCAACTTTTATTTATAACGTCGGAAATATATAAACTGAAAGGAAATACATAAACTTAAAGGAAATACATCAAAGGAAATACATAAACTTAAAACATAATACGTAAGCATAAAAGTCCTAATAGTCTTCATCGGATCCCCTAGCTTCTTGAGCAGCTGCATCTTGTCTTATTTCTTCATCGGAAAGCATCTCGATTTCACCCGCTTTTGCCTCTTCCTCGTAGACCTCCCCTTCGAAGTCTCCGCCATTTTCAAGATTAGTTTTATCTTGCACTCGCTTCATTGCGTCCAAGTGATCTTTCAAACCCATACACATCTCCAAAGAAGCCGGTGTGAGTCTTGATCTCAGATTTAATAAAACCCTTCCACTTGTTGAAAAAGCGGATTCAGAAGTTACCGAAGTAGCTTGTACACTTAGTCACGAGCCATTCGAGATAGAACGGGAAACATTGTTTCCTTTGCTTTCCAAAACGCGAACACATCAAAGTTTTCAACTTGTTCGGCCGGAATATGTGAGATAAAATCGGTTGTGGTATATCTTTCATATTCATTGTTCGCTAAACGATCATTTCTTAACCGTTTGTTGGGATTATCTCTTATCTTTTTATGCAAAGCAAGTATCGGATTCCCTCTAAAACCCCTTGATGATGAAGAAGAAGACTCACTCACAGTAGGAGGTGGGTTACCATATTTTTCAAAATAATATTCCCACAAACTTTTAAAAGAATGGCCAAAGGACTCTTTTGCATCATCAGCATAGTTCAGGTTTGACGCGAAAAAACCCAAATCAGTCACAATCGAGTCGATAAGCACCTCTACCCCGTTTACATTATAACATGGATTTAATGCGGCCGCACAAGTAATTAACGGTGGCAAAGTTTCAAAATATTTCAAAAGCTTTTCTTTCATCCTGGAAACCATGCTTGTATAAACACCGCCATGAAATTCAAATGCAGAAATTTGTGAAGACATCAAGAATAGTTGCTCGAGTACCAAATGAGCCGTTGGATAAAAAACTCCCGACAATTTTTTTGTTGCGTTGTAAAAAACTTCAAGTAGTCGGGTTACTTTTTCAATAGTATCCCAATGCTCGACATTAAATGGAGCACACCTACCCCTTCCTGACAATTTCTCATCATGAAAATATTGCAAAGTCACCTTTTGTTTTAAACCACTTATGAACATAAGATAAGTGGAGTTCCATATTGTTTCAATATCCCAACTAGGTTGTAACCAAGGTTTCCCCGCACTTTCACACAACCGAATGTATGCATTATATCTTTTATTACCCTTTTTAAAAACATCGGTTAACATTCTTTTAAAACTTTCTTTCACTTCACTCAAATGCACATCTTTTAATCCCGCTTGCACGGCCAAGTTAATGATGTGTGCAGCACATCGACTATGAAAAAAATCGCCATTACAAGGTGGCTCGTATTCCATCTTTAGTCTACCCATTGCATTTGTGTTGTTACTAGCATTATCCAACGTTATTGAAATTTTTTTTTCTGTCAAGTTAAATTTATGAAACACTTTTCTCAACAAGTTGTATAAAGCTTCTCCGGAGTGAGGAACCGGAAAGTCTTCAAATGCTACAACTTGCTTCATCATTTGCCAACTTTTGGGATCCACCCAATGTGCGGTAACACAAAGGTACGAAAATGGCAAATTATGAGGAGCGGCCCAAACATTGGTTGTTAAATTAACACAAGCATCTAAATTTAAAAAAGTATTTTTTAAATCTTGTTTAGCCGTTTTTCACATTTTGATAGCATCGCGTTTTAGAGTCATGCGACTTACATGATGGTACTGCGGTTGCATATATTTCTGGTACACCTCCGTCGTCAAAGAGTTGTCATAGTGGTTGAACGGCAAACCACGTTGAATCACCAAACCGACCAATTGTTGACGGAGTAAATCATGATCGTATGCAAAAATATTCCCGTCTCTAGCCATGGACGATTGACCGGCTTTCGGAACCGATTTGAGTGCCTTGCAATACTTTTGTTTGATATGAGCCTTCAGCGTCGAGTTGGAACCGGCAGACAATATACTCAAGAAATATTTACATTGAGCCTTTTTTTTACCGTCCGACATTAGGACGTAGTTGAAGTGTTCCCATGGATCTTTTACACGGTCGCATGGTAAAGTGCGGACAACAGTCGCTGCACTTGTTGAACCAGCTTCGGTGTTGGTGGTGTTGTTGTTGTTTGAACCCATTAGTGTTTAGTGAAATACTTTCGGTTTTGATTTTTTTGAGTTTTTTTTTATTGCTTGAAAGTGGTAATTAACCAAATACATAACACATCTATTTATACTAACATTTGTATGGCAAAATGGTAATGTTTTAACAACATTTAATAATATCCTCCCCCCCCCCCCCCGCTCCTTCCCGCCCCTCTTTCAAAATTTCATATTCAAACTTTTAAAACTAAAAAAATTTGCAAAAACCCGCTCATTTAAAAAAAAACCGATTTCAAACCGGTTATTGGTTCCGGTTAATAAACACCGGTTTTCAAACCGGCATTTTTCTAGAAAAGAGGAACCGGTTCCAAACCGGCGGTTAGGAAAAAAACCGGACCGGTTTGGGTCAAAACCGGTTTTGACTGGTTGGGTTTTTCGGTTTGTTTTCAAATACGGTTCGGTTAACCGGTTTTTTTGTGCACGTCTAACTTGGCATACATATTGGTACATAGAATGTTCCATTATAGGTTCAAAGTCTTCTAGATATTAATAATGCTCGAGTCTATGTGCAAAACAAACTAACCCACTTCTCAGTGTCTCATTTAGGAATGTATGTTTTTTTAATGCCAACAAATATTGAAAGGCCTTGTCTTCTCCATTTGGGTTACTCATCAAGTTTGTGACAAATCAAAATTGGTTAAAGAGGTGCAATGATTGTTTGCCATAAAGGCATTATCATCTAAAATAATAATTGTATAGTTTCAAGATAAAAAGTAGAGATAAATAAAGAACCTTTGTTAAAAAAAAGTAAATAAATAGTCTACACGTATTGATGCATTCTCTTGGTAAAAAGTTGTTTTTGATCCCACAGGTAATGGAAAGAAAAACTTGATAGTTTATACTAAAGTCATGTTGTTTGGGTAAGTTGATATAAATATAAAGTTATTCGTTGGAGACTTATTGAATAGAATAATAATTCTGCCTGCTAGCTCTATCGGTGCTAACTTGTGTGATTTTTTAACTTTTTGTGGATTTAAGAATAGCTTTTTGTTCACGATATTTAAAGCATTTTTTTTAGAAAGGCAATATACATTGAAGGAGCCAAAAATAATTACAAAGGAATGGCAACCCAACTTTTTAACAAAGAAATTAAAAAGAAAGGGTCCCAAAAATAGACAAAAGATGACACAAGGATAAAAAGCCTAAAGGTACTAAGCTAGAACTAAAATCAAATCTCACGAACCAAATAATGGGACAAGCCCCACTGACAACACAAAACAAACAATGAAAGCGACATGTCCACAAAGATACAAGTCACACATATATTATAGACCACAAGTATGGACCACAAGCCAAACAGACCATCTGGCTCACACAAATATTATGCAGCAGAAATCTTGCACAAGAAACACACTGAACCAAACACAGTAACAAGTACTGTGACAGCAAACTCAGGAGCAAACTGTAGTAATACCTGACTTATAACTTACTGAATTCGAATTTTTTGAGGATCCCACAACCATTGTTGCCACTCTATCTCTTTAAATTTCTTAGATCTTCTTGATACCCATTCGAAGCTTTTGAGTTGAATGTCTTGCACAATCTTATTAGTACTTGAAGCCTTTTTGCCGAACACACGAGCGTTTCTTTCTTTCCAAATAAAATAACCGGAAGTCCATATAATTGCTTGCCAAACACGAGTTAAAAAAATGGGAATGCTAACTCCTCCATTAAGCGAGAACATTTCCTCACTAGTGAACGAATTAACAATTCCCACCTTCCACCAATTAAAAACTTTGACCCACACACTCATCGCTAAATCACACGTGACTAAGCTATGAGCGCAAGTCTCCACACTATCGTTGCAACACGGGCATAGAACCGAATCCAAATCCACACCTCTTTTATCTAGCTCAACTCTAACCGGAAGTCTTCCTCTAAGTGCTCTCCAAACGAAGATGTTAACTTTCTTAGGTACCAACTTATTCCACAATGTCTCACGACCGCCACTTTCCACGCTCACTAACTTTTCCTCGATCAATCTTGCAAGCTCTTTAACCGTGAAATCTCCGTCTTCACCAAGCGTCCATTTCCACTTATCCCTACAATTACGAACAACAACCATATTTTGCATAACCCCTATAAACTCCTCGTACTCCCTACTAACTCTACCCCTTATGCTTCTAACCCACTCCCATTCCCAACACCACACGTTATTAACCCACGACCCCTTATCCCACACACTACCCTTTTTACCCATATCTAAATGAAATAACCTAGGAAATCTATCGCATAACCTCCGACTATCAACCCATCTATCGAACCAAAACCTAATATCTCTCCCATCACCCAACACCCCGAAACAAGACGAAGAAAACTCAATCCCGACTCCATCTATCTCCTCCCCACTCTTCACAATATCCCTCCACACCCCACCTCCCCCAACCCCCCCCCCCCCCCCCCCACCCGTAACCCTCCCATTACCCAAACCCCCACAATTCCCATGGATACTTTTAATCACCCTAACCCACAAACTCCCACCTTCCCTCCTAAACCTCCACCACCACTTACCCAATAACGCCATATTTTTTGCCCTTAAAGACCCAATATTAAGACCCCCCTCCCCGAAAGAAGTAAGAACCCTATCCCATTTGACCCAAGAAAGACTTTTACCCTCCCCGCTCCCACCCCAAAAAAAGTGTTTTCTAATACGCTCAAGATTTTTTTGTAACATTCAAGGGCACGCGAAACATCGAAAAATAATACAATGGCAAGCTACCTAGAACCGACTTAACCAATGTTAGACGCCCCCCGAAAGACATCGTTTTAGCTTTCCAATCCGCTAGTTTATTCTTGAATTTCTCCACCACGGACCCCCACGCACTAACCCTCCTCATGTTCTCCCCAACCGGCAACCCCAAGTATGTGAACGGAAATTCCCCAATACCTCACCCCATCCACCTCGCCATATCCGCCATTTCCCTCTCACTAACTCCTATGCCATACAACTTACTCTTGTTATAATTTACCCTAAGACCAGACACCTCTTCAAAACATTTGAGAATGCACATGAGAGATTTGGCGTTCTCTTTATTCCATTCTCCGAAAAAATTGGTATCATCCGCATACTGTAAATGAGAAACCGTAACTTTGTTTTCACCCACAACAACACCTCTGAAAATTCCTTTCTCCACCGCTTCAGACACAATCGCGTTTAATCCTTCTGCCGCCAAAATGAAAAGAAAAGGAGACAAGGGATCACCCTGCCTAACACCCCTCTCAAGAATGAATTCCTCCGACGGGGACCCATTGACCAGTATGGACATCGATGCCGATCTAAAACAAGAATCCACCCATTTGCACCATTTTCCACCGAACTCCATCTTTTTCATAACGTCTAATAAGAATCTCCAATTTAAACTATCGTATGCTTTCTCGAAATCCACTTTGAACACTAAACTCTTCTCTTTCTTCTTCTTCAAAAAATCCATCGTCTCATTTGCAATTAGGACTCCATCGAGTATGTACCTACCTTTTATAAAAGCATTTTGAACTTCCCCTACCACACTACCCACCACCCGTTTAATCCTTTCCGCCAATATTTTTGCTATTATTTTATAATAACAACCGATAAGACTAATAGGCCGAAAGTCGCCAAGCCCAATAAGGTCCGCCACCATAGGAATGATGGAGACGAAAGAGGCATTACATCCCCTAGATATCTCCATATTATCCCCAAACCACCGTACCGTAATTAATAAGTCCGATTTAATAATATCCCATACCTTTTTTATAAACTTAAAATTAAAACCGTCAGGACCCGGGGCTTTATCCCCCCCACACCCGCACACCGCATCCCAAACCTCCTTTTCACTAAACCCTCTCTCTAATTCCCGAGCCTCTTCCAGAGAAATTTTCCCAATTTTGTTACTACAAAAAATTGGACGAACTGACCTTCTCTCGGAGAAAATTACTTTGTAATGTCGGGCCATCTCCGCTTTGATTAAATTAGGCACCTCACACCAAACTCCGTTGATCATAAGTCCTCTAATATTACATTTGTTATTCCTCCTCCTAACGAAAGTATGAAAAAACTTAGAATTTTCGTCACCTTCGGCATCCCACTTAATTCTAGCCTTTTGACGAAACATATTACCATATACTCTTTCTTTATCCTCCCATTGTTTTCTAGCCTCCATCCATGAAGATCTCTCACTTTCGGATAAAGCCCTCTTCTCCGCCTCTAATTCCCATCTCGTGGCCTCATTTTTAAAACTTTCAATTTTCTCTTTATGACCGCCAAATCTCTCCTTGCTCCAAACCCTAAGAGTTGCCTTAACATTTTTTAATCTGTCTCAAAATATGCAATCTGGTTGGGCGCTCCTAACCTCTTTCCCCCACGCTTCCACAACGATATTATAAAAGTCCGGTTCATCCATCCACACATTGAAAATTCTAAATGGCTTTGGACCGAAATCCAGCTCTATATCCTTCATCACAATTGGACAATGATCTGACAATTTTCTATCCAAGGCGACCACCGATAAATTACCCCAGAGCTCATTGAAGTTTTCATTCGACAAAAATCGATCCAACTTGCTAAATTTCATTACATCGTCACTAACCCTAGTAAATTTCCTCCCCCCATTGGGATCTCAATTAACCTCATATTATTAATAAAATCGTTGAAATCTGTCATCTCCTTAAAATTCACCTGAGAGTTAAGCCTATCCTCGTTCCTCCGAACCACATTTAAGTCCCCGAAAATACACCACGCACCTTGCCATTTATTCATCAATCCACTAAGTCTTTCCCACAACGATGCTTTCTGACTACTCACATGGGGCCCATAAATACAAACCAAAAATACATCCTCATTTTTTTCCCTTTCCACGACCCCTTTACCTCAATAAACCTTTCGTCTCCTACCGCTTCTATACAATTGAAAATCCTCGTGTCCCACATCAATAATATACCTCCTGAGTTCCCGGTAGCAGGCAATTGAGCATACCCATAACCTTGTCCACCCCAAATATTTTCAACCCACATATCATCAACCAAACCACTTTTAATTTCTTGGAGCCCAATAACATCCGGGCGCTCATCCTTAATAATTGACCTAATCCAACCTTTTTTCCCACTCTCCCCCATACCCCTTACGTTTACTGATATCAACTTCATAAAAAAAATCTACTAAAACGAATTAACACAAACATGAAACCTCTAGCATAGGTGTGATAACTTGTCACCCTTCTCGACCGCCTTGCATTTCTCCTCATCGCGCATTGACCTCCTCACCTCTTCGTCCGCACGAGCCCATGAAACACCAATCAACTCTCCTATCTCCTTAACTTGATCCATGTACATGTTACATTTTTCGATATCCCTTCCGTCATCCTTACTTTTCCCGAAATGAAAAATCCCGTTGCTCTCACTACCTTCTTTGTGGTATTCTTTGTAGACATCCGACACTCCTTTTTTGTTGTCCCCTAAGCCAGCCGTCCTGACTTGCCTCACTGCTATCTTTGCTTTCGTAATACTCCTCCTTCCCACTTTCGTTATGCCTTCACCCTTTTCTTTGGATGATTTCCCTTGGTTAAACACCCTCTCTTCTTCGTTACCATCCAACATATCTTCTTTACCAGCTTTTCTTTTTTTCTTTAGCCTAAGACTTCCACTACCCTCTGAATTTGATGGAGAGACCGCGCGTTTATCCCTTCTACTCGAAGTAGTATCTCGTATAACCGTTCCACCTCTACCTTCCTCCGTTTCACCCCCTACCCCCTCATCTTCTTTAGTAGCAATAATATTCTGCTTCCCCTTTCTTTTAAATTTTTTCATACCACAAGACGTAACCGCCTTACTGTATCCATTTAGTTCCATAACCTTATTACTGTTGTCCCCCGTTTTATTCAGCCCACTAAGTGTATCCATATTTGTATTTGTATTATCCTCAAGCCCACTTCCTTTATGATTTGGCCCACTCGAAATAGCATCACGTGGGTTTTTTTCACTCCCATTAATTCCATTATGTGCACCAATCATCTCCTCCCCATACGTATCCTTTAATTCATAATTGTTACCCTCACAGCCGTCAACAAAAACACGCCTATTATCTTCCCCATGAGCCTCTTTAATTTCCCTATGCTCTTCATCCTTGGGACTGTCATCCTCTCCTTCAAATGAATCAACCATCTTTGTCTCCCCCGAGAACCTTGACCCTTCGTCTTCCTCCCCGTTACGGCCACCGGAAAAAACTGTTGTACCACAACCTACCTCGCCCCTATCTTTCTGTCCAACGTCGTCTTCATCCTCGCTAGACTCCCCTCTCTCATTATCAGATTCCCCAACGTCATCTTCATCCTCACCTTCCCCGACGTCAACCTGCATCTCGTTGTCACCCATATGTTCGTCCACCTTTTCTTCCCCATACCCTCTTTTATTAACTTCTTGTATATTAGTGATAAGAATGTCTTTAACTTCCTCCACAATATTTATTTTGTGGCTTTTCCTTTCACAGTAATAATGACTTCTTCATTGATCAATCCCTTATTGATAGTGTAGACTTGTACCCTTCCATACACCAGGTTTTGATTCCCCTCCAATCTGCAGTTAAGCATTCCCAATATTGTCCCGTGTGGAGCCGCTAACTTTTTGAACATTTCTTCGCCCCAGCCAGATATAGGAATCCCGATAATGGTAATCCACGTTATCCTTCCTGAAGTTCTTACTAAGCTATTTCCTCTCCTCATCTTATGTAGCCACCGCCTCAAACCGTGCTCTTTGTCGTTAAGAACATTATCTACCGTGCTTTAGTTTTCCATCACCACCATTACTTCCAGCCCACCTAATAGCTTAACTTCGAATCCTCCAAGCCCATGCTCCTCGAACAAGACAGGAAGTTTCGACAGAAAACACATGGCCTTTACTTCTCCTAACACACTTCTGTCCATTAATGCACTGTTAATGTTGTTTTCTTCGACCTTGATTGATCTACCTGGCCACTCCGCGTCCTTGACCAAAGAAAAACCTTCCTTATTTGACGTATGTGGACCCATTCCATGCGACTCCTTTTCACCATTCTTCAATTCGTCTCTAACCTTCCCGTCGTTTACCACATCCACAAATCTTCTTTTGTCCCTGTTGTACCAAAGTCCATCATTTCTGAAACCATCACCATTCTGTGTAGTATTACCCCATTTAGCATGCCTTTCATGTCCCTTGTTTGAACCCACATTACCACTGAGTCTTCTATCATACGCCACAAACACTTTCAACCACTTTGTTGAGTTTAATCTTGAATAAGTAGTTTAGTATATGAATTAATAAATGGTAAAAGATCATGGTATGAATTAGTCTAAGTGTATGACCGAGTTCTATGTAACTGAATATGCATGTTGGGTCACTTACCTAGTTTTTAGGATGAGTCATGTCACACGTTTATATTTTGTAAGGCTATTTATAGCTATGTTAATTATTAATGAAAGTATCCCTTCTCCCATATTTTCCCTTTACACAATGTTGTGCAGCTTCAAATCTACATTTGGTATCAAGAGCTGAGTTCGATTAAAGGGCGGGTTTGAGAGTCGGTTTCAAGAAAGGTGTAGCTCTTCGCTATAGGGCCGAAGAAGCAGGGATCCGGGTTTGTTTTGAAGGGGCTGTTGTGTTGTGGGGAAAAAGGGTTGATCACAGTGGGTGATGAGGAGTGTTTTCTTGAAAGCAGGAAAGTAGCAAGAATAAGAAAGAAAGGAAGGAAGGAAAAAGTGAGGCGCAGCAAGAGAGGAAGAAAGAAACAACAAGTTATCGCAAGTTAGCAAGAAATCACAGTAAGTTATCACAAAGCAAGCAGCAAGGTTGATCACGCGGTGATCAAAAAGGAAGAAAGCAAGCAAGTATGTTGTCACATAGTCTGTAGCAAGTAGCAGGCAAGATAACCATAGCAAGTAGAAAGTTTCGGGTTTGTAGCAAGTAGCAAGCAAGAAACAATCGTAAGCAAGCAAGAATCGATAAGCATGCAAGAATCAATAAGCAAGAAGCAAGAACGAGTCAAGACTGGTATTTTAGCAAGAAATCAATACCGTTTTGGAACTCGAAAGTAAGAGCAAGAACAAAGTTTTTGTAACTTTGAAAAGTACATGCAAGATAGCAAGCAAGAAGCAAGAAAGAAAGAAACAAGTTCGAGACCAAGCAAGGAACCGCGAGACCGTGTTCGTGAGTTTGATCATAGGAGCCGAGACCGTTATAGGCATCAAGATTAAGGGGTTAAATGTTGGGTTTAATCTTGAATAAGTAGTTTAGTATATGAATTAATAAATGGTAAAAGATCATGGTATGAATTAGTCTAAGGGCTTGTTTGTTTAACTTTTTCATTAAGTCATGTTAATTAACAAATGACTTAATGTGGAGGACCTCACTTTTATCACTTATTATTTTAAGTCATTTATTTTGATTAAGTGAAAAACAAACAACTTTTTATATGACTTAATAAATTAAGTTTTTTCATATTAAGTCAATTAAGTTGCATTCAAACACTACCTAAGTGTGTGACCGAGTTCTATGTAACTGAATATGCATGTTGGGTCACTTAATTACCTAGTTTTTAGGATGAGTCATGCCACACGTTTCTATTTTGTAAGGCTATTTATAGCTATGTTAATTATTAATGAAAGTATCCCTTCTCCCATTGCATATTTTCCCTTTACACAATGTTGTGCAGCTTCAAATCTACACACTTGTCCCCGATCTTGATTTTCTGTAGTCGTCCCAACATCCCCTCCACGTCTCTTACGAATTTGAATCGTACAAACCCATATCTTTTTCCGTTACATAGTCGTCTCTGCGCCATGAACATGTCAAATATGGTCCCATACTTCTTAAAAACCATCCACAATCTACCCATTCCCCATTCCTCTGGGAAGTTGAAAAACAAGAACGATATTGCCGAGTTACGTGTTTCACCGGTGTAGTTAGTTCCTAGTTGCTTGCCATTGTATTGCCCTCTAGATCCTACGTGCCCATATCTCGCTTTCTCGTAAACCCTAGATTTCTCTCTCACGTTCATTTCTCTCTCACACAGTTAGTTTCTTGATCCACTTCTTTTTAAAGCATTTCAATTTGGAAAAAAAAAATAAAAAAAATTAAAGCATTTATAATTACCTTGAATGTGACATTCATGGTTAAAAGCCTCTTATTGTTGGATTTAAGCAGCCAACTAGGTTCTCGAACGTTTATTTTTAATCATTGGTCAACTTATCGATGAAACACGCTATGAAAATCAGGTTATTGTGTAGAAGCCGTGTTAAAGACCAGTTATTTCAAGTGACATCGGGTTTGTGAGGTCTTTATTTGGTGGGGTACGATATATATATATTTTTTAGAACGACAATTTATTATAAGCTACACCACCTATCTGACAAATTCTATTTTACATGTCTTTAACAAGACTTGAACCCACAACCTATAGGTTGATGAGTCACTCTTATACCGCTGGGCTAAGAGGCCTTTGGTCGGTATTGATCATTCACTTGCATAACGATGGTTGTATGTTGTTTTAGAACATCGATGGTAACGGGTTTGATCAATCGTCAAACTGGTGATAATGCAAAATGCAATATTAATTAGTTAAAAAGAAGAGAGCAAATGGTATAGAAAATGAATAGCATAAACGAAAATTAATGTAAACAGACAAAACTTAGGTTTCAATATATATATCAACGTATATATATCATGGACTAGTCTAATTTTTATATTAGAAACGCACCAATATATTCAACCTATCGATACACATCATTAAAAGAAAAACAATAATAGCAAAACCCAAATAATATGTATGTAACTGATAGGACTATAATCAAGTTTGTTCCATTTATCAAAAAATAAAAAATCATCTGTATGTGTGTGTTCTTGCTCGAGAGCGTCACTGGATTAATTAATGAGAAGATTTAGAATGATCGAAATAAGTACTCTGTAAAAAGGACATATTTACATGCAATCTTTTTAAATCGACGAATTTTGCCCGACCCTTCTCCATTGACTAGCTTCAGGAAATGTTCAGTTGACGCAATGATCTTTCAACAAAAGTCTTCTAGATATAAATAATGCTCGAGTCGATCTATGTGCATAACAAATTAACCAATCCACCTCTCATTTTCATTTAAATAAAGCAATTTTTTAAAAATACTAACAAGTAACAAGTATATGAAGGCTATGTGTTGTTCATTTGGGCTACTCTCATGTTTGTGTCAAATCAAAATTGGAAAAAAGTAACAATAGAACCTACATATTTAATTTGAAGAGGTTCAATGCTAGTTTGCCATAAAGGCGGTTTTTAGTTAAAAATTATCACTTAGAATAATAAAAATATATTTCATCACAAAAAGGTAGTTAAAGTTGATTTAATTAGAGATAATAAAGAACTCTCAGATAGTGTACATGTGTTGATGCACTTTTTTGATAAAAAAGTTGTTTTTGTCCCACATTGATAGTAAAATGAAAAACTTGCTAGTTCATATACTAAAGACGTGCTAGCTGGGCAAGTTGATATCAGTATTATGTTATTCGGGGGATAACAATTGGATAGTTATAAAATCTAACCATTTGATCTCACCCGAACAACTTGTGTGATTTATTAACTTTTTGCGTATAGCATTTATAGTTATCTTAAATGTTACATAGAGCATTTCATGGTTAAAAAGCTTCTCATTGTTGTATTTAAACATCGAGCTTGCATATGTATACTTTGAACATAATGAGATTTAACGGAGTGTCACAAACTAGAAAAGACTATCGACCAAAATGGCCGTGTCATTTCATTTGGTTCTCAGGCATTTATTTTCGACCATTGGTCAAGTCATATCGATCGAACATAAGGTTATTGTGAAAAATCATACATTGTTAGAAGGTGAAAGTGTAATCTTACCTTTAAATAGGTGAAGCCTCCATAGTAGATTTGTCTAATCTAAGATTTTCTTAGAACACAGTTAACGAACCATTTATTAAAGGATTGGAATTTTCTCAAGTTGAGTCCAACATGATACATCATGTTCATCAATCACAAATAAATAAGATGCTAAAACTTTTTCTTTTTAAATAAAATAAAAGGTCCACGTGCTTTTTTCCCTCACAATAAACTCAACATGATCAATTATGTTTGACCACAGCTTGAGTATGCTATTTAATAATAGCTTATTAGTTTCCTATTTGATTATTATTTCACACCTAATCATTAGAACATATGTAACATCTAAAATACATATACATGTAGATATGTAATGGAAAAAGTATACAACTCCAGTTTTTTATAGTTTAATAACTGAGAAAAGTTTATCTCCACTTTTTATAAAAAGTGTGTCTTTTTTCTTGAAACTTGAATTTTAAAACTTAAATTAATGTAGTTTGCATAAATTACTCTTAAGTACTCTTTAAACTTGATCACTTTTTAAAAATCTTGACAACATCAATTATGTTTTTTCTTGATTAATTATAAAATTGGCAACTTTTAAAAAACACACATTATATTAGTTTTAAAAAACACACTTTGTATTTCAAATGGCACACGCTTTCGAGAGTATTCATTAATATGATAAAACAAGGAACACAAATTATATGAAAGCTATCATTTGTCCATTTGGTTTCAATACTGCTAGAAATCAAATCGTGAGCTAAAAGCGTTTTTTTACCCCCAAACATGATCACCCAAAATAAACGTTTTCAAGTTTCAAAACAAAAGGTATTTAAGCTTGAGTTGGGTAGAGGTAAATAAAGAACCATCATTAAGAAAAAGAAAAACAAGACAGATAGTTTATATGTGTTGATACATTCTCTTGATAGAAAGTTTTATTTGATATTCCTACATAGGTAATAGAAAGTAAACGTTGGTATTTTAATATTATGTTATTCTTAGTGACGTCATAAGCTAATAGATAAATTGGCTTGTACGTTATCATGAAAGATATGTATTATTCATTAACTTTTTATGGTTTTATTAATGACATTCGAAGTATTTATTTTTACATGTTCTTTTATCGTTAGATCGTTTCATGATTAAAAACTTGTTATTGTTGGATTTAAAGTATCCAACTTTTACATGTTTATTTTTTTTTGAACGGCATGATTGATATTAAAACTAGGAAAAAGGCTAGAAAGATAACAAAGTATTCCAAAGCCAATCTATCCAACTAGAAATTTTTCTACCTCTATATTTTATCCAAGAAAAGGAAAATAAACAAATAAAATCAAAAATGTCACATTTTCTCATTGGTTGGGAGAGAAACGTGACACTATTACGGTATTTCTAAAGCACCCAAAACATAGAGGCTACGATAACGTAGAGACGATTCTTGGTGTTGATTGAACCCGACCTGTTGTCTATCCATGTGAGCCAATCTTGGCAAGAAGAAGGCTGAGGATCAGAGATATGACACCATGTACGAATCAAATTCCAAACGCTTGATGCAACGTCACGAGTGAAAAAACATGGTCGTTTGACTCGACATGATTATTGCATATCGGGCACGATATGGATTCAATTTCTAAACCCCGTTTTGATAAAATTAAACGATGAGGAAGTCTATCCAAACGTAACCGCAAAATGAAAATATTCACCTTTTTTGGTAAACTATTATTCCATCTTGTGGCTATGTTTACAAAAGGAAGGATAGCTCGATCTATGTGTCTTCGAGTTACAGCCACTGAGAATAACCCATCATCACTTAAGCTCCACATACATGCATCTGGGTCATGCGATGAGGTAGTATGGCGCAGCTCATTTGATAAAGTGCGAAGCATTTCCTCTGTACGTCCAAAGGTAACTAATCTACACCACTGCCATATCCAATTACCTGAGAAGCCAGCTGGTTTATAGTGCAGTTTTCATCCAAGTCTAAGTGAAATAACCTATTGAACCGAGTACATAAAGGCTCTTCCCCAATCTAAATATCCTTCCAAAAAGGAATATTATTAGGGTTAATGGTCCAATAAATATACAAACTTGCCACATTTTACTATTGTGACAATAAACTTTTTATTTTCCTATTAAAACAAAAAACTTTCTTAATGACTCTTATTGTAACCAAAAAAATTTCTTAATGACTCTTATTGTAACCAAAACTGACACGTGGCAACATTAATTAACCCTTAACCCAAAAAAATCATTTATACTCGTTTCATAATTCATATAGCATTAAAAACACAGATTATCATATTCATATAGCATTAAAAACTCAAATTTATAAAAGACTCGAAAAATTAGATGTAAAAAAGCAAATTAAAAATCAGAGTTATAAAAACTATAAAATATAATCAAATTTATAAAAAATTCGGAATTATTAGAAACAAATCTCAAAAATCGAATCTATAAAAGTTAAAAATCAAATATCAGATCTAATAAATAACACTAAAAATCGGATTTTTCATATATTAAAAAAAAAATCTTCTGATTAAAGATTTAAAAAAGAAACTCATATTTATATGGAAAAAGACCCAAAACCTCATATTATATAACTCAAAACAGCAGCAATAGCAGCGGCGGCAACAGCTGGTCGGCAAAAGCAGCGGCGGCGGAAGCATCAGCAATGACGACAACAGTGGATTCGGGCAAGATCTGAAAAAAATATTATATAAATTCAGATATGACCAAAAAGATAAATAATTAAAAAAATAAAACTGGAAACATGTTGTGATGTCGGGCGTTTCGGTGGTGGTGGTCTTATTCGAGGGGTTTCAGGAAGTTGTAGATCTCGGTGGTGTTGGTGGTACGGCTCTCGATGGTGGAGAGGTATTTTCGGTGATAGTTTGGTTTCGGTAGTGAGGATCTATGGAAGTGAGATCGGGCGGTGGAGGGTCCGACGGTTGAAGGGTTCTCGTGGTGGAGGTTCCGGCGGTGAAAGGGGTCCAGCGTTTGAGGGTGTTGGCGATAAGGGGTGTTGGTGGTGGGAGATTTGGACTGTGGAAAAGAAGAGAGTGTTTTAGTTAATGTTGTATAAATGATTTTTTTGGGTTAAGGGTTAGTTAATGTTGGCACGTGTCAGTTTTGGTTACAATAAGAGTCATTAAGAAAGTTTTTTGTTTTAATAGGAAAATTAGGTGGCAAGATTGTATATTTTTTGGACCATTAACCCATATTATTACCACAACCCACCTTAAAACAAATGGTACCTTTTGGAATGATGTTACGCGAGTGTAAATAATCGGTAGATCCCACGATATTCGCCCATGTGCCATTTGTATAGCCACTTTTCTAATCGAACCCGATGTCTACACCATGAATAACTTTAATGATTTTAACCCATAGAGAATTCGGGTTATTAATGAGTCTCAATCGCCACTTTGGGAGCAATGCGAGGTTGAAAGCTTTTAAGAATATTAAAATATCTAAGTTTTACATGAATATTTGAAAGTTAGATCATTTCATGGCTAAAAAATTTGTTTGATGTTTTGCCAATATTGTCTACTTGCAGCAATTGTTTGAAACCTATATTTTTCATCTACATATATAGTTACATGGAAGTTACAAACGCTAAGAAATTTCAAAAGAATAATAATTTGTGGTAAAACAAATAAATCTTCAAAAGATAAAATAGGACGGAAATAAGACAGAAAGTGACAAAGTACACCTAAAATAAACTATCGATTACTACAAATACTATTTTTAGAGACCGTGCGCATTTAAAAAAAATGAAGTTTTTTCTTATCAAAATTTACAATAGGTCACAAAAGTCCAAAAGTGTCTTAAACCACCCATGTACCGCCACTATATACAATTGTTATAGCTAGTATGTGATGATTTCTTATACAACTGATTATACTATGCCTATGATCAGATTTGGAGATTATGGGTGTGTTTGGCAAAAGTAGGAGTAAACAGTGAGTAATAGTTATAAGTGATAGTTGTGAGTAGTAAATGTTTTTTTCTAAAAAAGTTTGGTAATGTAGATGTAAGTGTAATAATAACATCTCCTAAATGCTCAACGCTCATAAATTCTAGTTCATAGTGCGTTGGAAAATGAACATGTAAAAAAAAAGGAAATAAAGTTACTTGCTTGCCACAAGAACAATAAAAATCACAACACTTATCATTCACCGCTCTTAAATACTACTAAACACTTTGCACTAAACACCCTCATAATACATACATGTGTCATCTTAACCTCTCACATAAGTAGGTTTCTAATTATCCAAGTTTCTCGTGACGCTAGTATTCAATATTGCTTGGAAAGGATAATGAAATCAATCGATAAGTAAAAGTTGAACAAGTTAAGACAAAAGACTAAACACAAAGTTACAAACCATGCAAACGAAGAGACTTCATATAGGCCTTGATCAAAATCAACGTGAATTTTTAATTTTCTTCTGGAAAAAATTATTAGTGACGCGTTAGTAAAGGACAATATCTTACAAGTAGATTTTGAAAATTTTATATAAATAGTAGCCCAACTCAATTTCTTGCTTCTCACTTGGTTAAACAAACCAAGTAACAGTTGATTAGTGTGCTATTTGATCATTATTTCACGCCTAATCATTGTAACCACATTGAACATTTGTAACATCTAAAATACATATGCACATATGTAATAGAAGAAGTATACAAATCCAGTTTTTTAAAGTTTAATAACTGAGAAAAATTATACATGATAGAAAACAAAGAATAAAAAAATCATATGAAAGCAGTTAGTTATTTGGATTCAATACTACTTTAAATCAAATCGTAAGTTAAAACGGCTTTTTTAGTTAAGCATCATCAGCTAAAATAAAGGTTTTCAAGTTTCAAATCAAAAGGTATTCAAGCTTGAGTTTTGAGTGGAGGTAAATAAAGAACCATCAACTAAAAAAAACAAAAAAGGTTTTATATGTTTTTATATGTTGATACATGTTCTTGATAGAAAGTTGTCTTTAATTATCCCACATAGGTAGTAGAAAGAAAACTTTGGTGGCTTATATACTAAGGTTATGCTAGTTGAGTATAATAAGATTAATATTATGTTATTCTAGTGCACTCAAATTTGTTAAGAACTACATTGACATGTTTGCTTTCACAAGGATAACTCGCATTATTCATTAACTTTTTGTGGTTTTATTAATGATATTTAAGGTACTTACTTTTACATGTTATTTTATCGTTAGATCGTTTTAGGATAAAAACTTTTTAATTTGTTGGAGATAAAGCATCCAACTTTTATATGTCTATTTTGAATGTAATGAGATTTAAATCATACGAATTTTACATGAATATTTTGAATGTTAGATCACTTGATGGCTAAAATCTGTTCGATTTTAAGCCAATATTGTCTCTTTGCAGCAATGATTTGAAAACTCTATTCTTCATCTACGTATATAGTTACATAGAAGTTACAAAAATTAAGATGTTTCAAGAGAATAATAATTTGTTATAAAAAAACTATATTGTCCAAGGATAAAAGGTATACAAGTGATTATAGCTAAGGATGTGATGATTTCATCTGTGTTTGAACGGATCTAAAATAAATTTATAGAGAGTCGAATGATATATCATTTAGTTTGTGAGGGTCACATTTGTTTATTTTTTTCTTCATAAAATTTATCAATTATGATAAATATTTCAAAGTTTTGGACTACAAAGTTTTGGACTACAACCCTTCTCCGTCTTCCCTAAAGGTTCATCTATGGTGCCAATTGACCAATAAAACATGTTAAGGTAAATATAATCGCAATTCAAACTCTCGAAAAATTGAACCAACAAAGACAATACAAACCATGCAAAGAAACAAACGTAGGCATTGATCTCGTGGAACATGTTATAAATAGTAGACAATATCTTAGAAATTGGTATTGGAAAATTATTGAATTAATAGCGCAACTCAATTTTATGCTTCTCACCTGGCATACAGATTGGTATATAGAATGTTCTATTAATACCAACAAATATTGGTCCACCTCTCAGTTTCATTTAAGAATCCTTCTTTTGTTTTTAAATACCAACAAATATTGGAAAGCCATGTCTTCTCCATTTGTGTTCCTCATCATGTTTGTGACAAATCAAAATTGGAAAAATAGTAACAATAGAACCTGCATTTTATTTGAAAAGGTTCAATGCTGGTTTGCCATAAAGCCGTTTTTAGTTAACAATTATCACCCGGAATAATAATTGTATACTTTCATGACAAAAAGAAGTTAAAAGTGAGTTTGAGTAGAGATAAGTAAAAGAACCTTCGTTAAAAAAAAGTAAGCGAATAGTCTACACGTGTTGATGAATTCTCTTGGCAGAAATTTGTTTTTGATCCCACATTGGTAGTAAAACGAAAAACTTGATAACTTATATACTAAAGTCACGTTGCATTGGTAAGTTTATATCAATATTATGTTATTTGTCAGATGATCATTGGATAGGATAAAATCTAGGCAATAATTATCTGGTCAGTAACTTGTGTGATTTGTTAACTTTTTGCCGATTTAGAAAAAGGTTTTGTTCGTGATTTTCCAAGCATTTATTATATTTTATCTTAATTGTTAGATTATTTCAAGTTTAAAAGGCTTCTTATTTGTTGAATTTAAACATCCAACTTGTATATGTACATTTTGAACGTGATGAGACTTAAGTTTCTGTGTTTTACATGAATATTTTGATCACACCATGTAAAATTTGTGTGATTTTAAGTTAAGACTGTCTTTTCCGTTGAAAATGTTTGAACACTCTATTCTTCATCTACATATAGTTACTTAGAAGTTAAAAAAGTAAAAAATTTAACAAGTATAATAATTTGTCATAGAACAAATATATCTAATATCTTCCAATGATAAAAGGGTATGCAACGTTTATAGCTAAGGATGTGACGATTCCATCTCTATTTGATTTCTTGTATCGGCTAACAAGTGGTAGGAATTATATTTGATGTTAAGTATATTTTAAACTTATATAAGTTATTGAGTACAACATGAACTCGATAAATTAATACTTGATCAATCAATAACTTTTTTAATTAACAAATTTTGGTGGCCCAATTAGTATAAATTAATAAAACTTTCACCGTAAAACTTATTAGTAATTACATATATATTGGTTACGAGTTTATGTCAAGATGAAAACATGTAATTACATAGTTAGCACCCAAACTTTTTCTAAGTTAAAAGATGTATTAAAAAGCATAGAATTTACATTAATTCTCAAAGTGAAGATGAATACGAAGTTTTTTTGTTTTATAATCAACTTCATAAACAACTACGTCCTTGAAAAATTAACATTATTCTCAACATGTATGGTCCTTATATACCATAGCATATAAGCAAGGAATATTTCACTTCTTTAGCCTATGTGGGAATATGGGATGCATGGAAGGTTGAATTTATTTTAATAAAATCTATACTACTACATAAAGTATTTGATAAATTCTATTTATGGGACATTCTATATAAGAACACTCGAAGTATAATAAGCCAGCTGTTGAGAATAATGTTCTGCTGGTGACATTATTTAGCATTGCTTGTGCTTTGAAGTGGTATTTCCCTATAGGTGTTCTTGTTACTGTAACTGGATAGTTGTTTTGGTGTGTGGCATGTCACAACAGTGTGTTTTTCTTTGGTAGTTCAAGCGTTGCTTGAGGTTGATGTGGTATTTCCCACATTTTATTGTACTTAAACTTTAGTAATTATATATACATATTATCGGGGTAAGCCCCTTTACCCATACTATGCTAGTGATAATAATCTATACGTACCAATTATCTTTTCATTAAGAGCGTTTGTATTTTAAAGCTAGCTACTCCCATAGTTAATGAGAAAGTTTAAATAGAGATCATCTATGGAGTACGAGCTATATTATTAATCTAATTTGGGTTTACTCTCGTATTTTGGTTCTTTTTTGTTGGTTATTGTCGATAATGCATCCCGTCTTGTGTTTCTTAATTTACATGCCATGAAGTTGATCAAGTGTGTCGTTGGAATGTAAAGCAATTCTTGTGTATCTAAATATGTCGAGAAACTCACTCGATCTATCCGTCTTCCTTTTCTAGTTAAATTTTGTTGTAGTTTATGATGATATATTAGTGTACTTACCTTTTACTGTATTTAACTCGGGTTTAATTATTTCGTCAGAAAATGAATCAAAATAGCCACATTTAGATGTTGATAAAATGTTATTGTATGAAAAATTTTCTTTGTACAACAATACCCATCAATCTCACACAATTTGTTTGGATGTTTATCTTTTTTTAGAATTTCCCTTTCTTCAAAATCACTAGAAACATGCCTAATGGGCTACAAAATTTCGATTTAGCCGGTATATGTATTTAAAAAAAATTCAAGTCATGTTCAGAAAATATTAAAAATGCAAGTCAACAAAATATGAATTGTTAATGCAAATAAGTCGTAAAAACGTTTATTTATATTTTACGATCTTCTAATGTTTTGTCGATAACAAACGTAAAATCATTTTAACGAAACAAATAAAATACGTAAATGGTATGAGCCAATAGTTTTCTAACACACTTACGTTTTCACATAAAATACTAAAACAAGTATAAGTGATTTTATGATTTAGAAATACATATGTACAACAACTAGTGTTTACATATTGGGTAAATATATACATAACTAGTATATATTATAATGGGTAAAAACTCCAACCCATGGAGCATATCCATAACCCATGGTATTGACCCATATCTATTTGACTAAATGCATTGCATCTATTAGGTACATTGTATCTAATGAAATACCCATGGACCAAACTATAACCCATAACCCATGACCCAAAACCCATGGGCAAAAGGGAGCGTCCCACGGATCCCAGTTAATACACTAGACGGATCCCTAAAGGGAGGGATCCATGGGATCCGGGGAACAGTAGCTATTTTCCTCTATAAATAGTGAGTCATTTCTTCATTGTTTCTTACCCATTTCTCACATATTTTCTCTTTGAGTTATAAACTCTCTAACCTCAGATCCAAGTGATCTATGTATCTAGTTTTGGTTTTGTGTGATTCTCTAGGTTCCTCTTAAAGGCGAGATCACCATCTTTTGAAGACGAGCAAGCTCAAGTCCATGAGTTGCCATGCTTCGCTATCATCAAGACCACTGAATTTCTCTTGTTGATAGTCCTCTTCTTTCTCATAAGAAGTGTAGTGTTGAAGACATTAGTGAAAGATGTCTAACGGGTCAAGACGAAGACATTAGTGAAAGGTGTCGAACGTCCGTATTGAAAGCACTAGTGAAGGGTGCATAGAAGTCAATGCTAAAGGCTTTAGTGAAGGGTGTCTAGAATTCAAGTCACAAGGCATTAGTGAAGGGTGACTAAGGTGTACATTCGATATGGTGTGTTTCGATGTACAAGATAGAATAGTATAGAATCCAAGGATATTGATATCCTTGATGATGTTGTATTAAGGAGTAGGTCTCCTTTAGGATTAGGTGTTGTGTAGTGTTGGGTAGTAGTTCCTCCATTGTAATGGAACTCGGTACTTAGCCTTGTACCGGATAAAGGGTAGGCGACGTTGTGGTAGGTGTGGTTTACCTTGGTGAAAAGAACCCGGTGGTTAGCCTAGTACCGGAAAAAGAGTAGGCGACGTTGTGAAGGCTTCTCCGCCATAAGGAGTTAGTGTTGTGCAGTGATTACGCACTCTCGAGTAGATGACTCGGGGAGTGGAGTAGGGCAAGGAAGGTGTCCTTGTAGCCGAACCACTATAAATACTTGCGTTGTGGTTTTGTGCCTCTTACTCTTTATCTCTTCATTACATATTTATATTTCTATATGTTGGTTTATCAACATCCAACACACAAACAAATAGATTGACATAAGTCGATCTAAATAGTTTAAAACAAGTTTTAATTGGTAAAACTATTCAACACCCCCCCTTCTAGTTTTCCACAATTGGCATCAGAGCTTCATTACCAAGTCTCTTAAAGTATATTGTACTTTAAAAACTTGATACGATCCATGGTTAATTGAAAACTACAATGAAGGTTTTTCATAAAAACAAACACAATGTCTTTTAAAACTCTTTGTTTGGATGTTGATTAGATGACAACATTTTTTTTATTATTTACTATTCATTTAATTGCACTAATCTTCTTTGTCATGTTGCTTAGTTAAAGCTCATACCTACCAAGCCATAGGAATCGCTTGGTAACAAGATTACCTTCCCTAAGAAGGTATCTTAAACACAAAGGAGCCGGAATTGTCTACTGACATTTGTCGTGTCATTTGTAAAGACATTCCTAAGTACATTAGAGGTATGATTTTCCACTTATCTCTAAATAACATTAGCTGGATAAATAAGTATGCTTACACAGCTATTTATATGATTATCTTTTGTGCATATTCATGTATTACATGTAGCTTCATTAGGAAGCCTTTCTCGCATACGTGTTACTTTTTCGTCTAAAGTCAAGGTTTATAAAATTTGTGTTTTATTTCATTTAATCCAAAAATCATATCCTTCTAATAATAAAACAAAACACAAATCTCAAAAATTCCTCCTTTCCCATAAAAACCCATCCGTCGTTCACTCCATCAAATCCCCACTTTTTCAAATCTTTCACTTTCAAAAATTACCTCTCATTCAAAACTTCATCTTCCTCTCATCTCATCTCAAACCAAAACCAAGAAGGTTCATCATCAACATGGTTTACATCGCCCTCGTGCTCATCGCCTTAACGCTCATCGCTCTTGTGTTCCCTATGGTGAAGTTCTCATACGGAGACATATACTTTGTGTTGTTAATCTATATTGGGGTTATATACCCAATCCTTTGTATCATTCTTAGCATTGAAATGAAATATTACTAATATTCTAGTTTATCTAGATTATTATTATCTTAATGTGTTTCTCATTTCTTTTGACTTATACCTTTCGTATTTTTTCATGATACATTAGAAACCATTAATGCATGCTAAAAGAAAATGTAGGCTAATACACATATCTTGGTATAAAACTATAAAAAATTATGTTTTTATCAAAAATCTGTTTCTGTTACTACAGATCCACGGATCCCTGTAAGTATACTAGTCGGATCCTTGACAGAAGGGAACCGTCCTTCTGGATAAATAGTTTTCCATGCAAAAAAATGCTTTCTTCCTAAATGTTCTACTAGAATGTCAAACATTAAGTGAATTAAATATTATTGTTAATAAACATCTTGTAAAAACGTTAGGTAATCATTGTTTTACCCGTAATACGTCACATTCTATTAACTTCTCTTTCCTATAGGTTTCACTATGACGCATGAATATGAGTTTGATTTTTCACTCACTAGCTTCTACACTCCTAACATCTCCGTTAAGCCCAACACACCCGGTAATCATGTCCGTGGGTTCAATAATCTCGAAACCCGTCACTTCCACGAAGGACGTATTGTCGACACCCCTCTAAATTCGAAGAAGGTATCAATACTTCCTTCTGAGCCATAGGACTAGAATGTCTTCCCGAAATTAACGAGAAAATATGTCCAAGGTTTGTATTGGAATTCTTCTGTCAAGTTGAACTCGTTCGTAACGAGGATCGCTCTCTATCTCTTTGGTTTTGGATCAAAAACCAAAAGTTTGTTTTAACCCTTGGGCAATTTGCTCACATCCTCCGGATTCCAAATCATGGACAATGTGTCTTCACTGAAGATTGGTCTCTTGATTCTCTCTTCAACTTTCGTGAAGAAAATAGCCCATATTGTTCACACATACCTTCCCCGGAAGACTTGAATCGCATAATATGCAAACCCCATTACTCCGATCCAAACATTATCCATACAAGGGATATCCGAGAAGAGTACAAGCCTCTTGCACTCATCCTACGTGAAAATGTTTGGAGCCTTAGGGGAAATCGAGAAATCCTTCCCACTTGTTGTGCTCACATAATGTATTGTTTGCTAACACAACAACCATACAATCTCGCCTTCTTCTTGGCAAGGCGAATTGTAAATCTTCAATGCTCCAAGAATAAACTAATCCCTTATGGAATGTTCTTGACGCGCCTTTATCATAACATCATGTACTTTCATCCTCAATTTCAAAGTCCGTTGTACGTACTTGTGAACAAGATGATGGAACCTCTAAATGCATCTCTCATGAAGACTTTCTTCATTCCTGAATCGGCAAACATTCATCAACCATTTGATGATCCAGCTAGCAAAAACGCTCAAGTAACTTAGACTTCTTTCTAAATAGGGTCAATCCTTAGTATCCATGCTTTATCAATGTAATCCGATTTCTTTCATGAAATAAAACATCTTACATTTGATATCTTAGTGTTAAAACCTCTTAGAAAAACTAACTTTGAAATATGATGCATTGTCAAAATCTTTGCATACCTTTTGTAAAGGTTCTACTTAGCAGAGAGACGGATCCCAAAGTTTGTACTAGACAGATCCCTACTCTTAGGGTACCGTGGGATCCATCAAACAGAAAATGCAATTTCAATCATTGTAATTCAAACATGTCTTTAGATCACTTCACACTAAGCTAGACATAGTGCCTTAAGGCAAATTGAGTCCTTATCAAAGTTGAGTAGATTTTCTGTACTCACACATAACTCATTTAGATCACACTCGAAACACCTTTAGATCTATCGTCTCACCAAAACTCATTACTCTTCCGCTCTTATACTCATACATGATCCCTCACATGTTAAAACATCTAGCTTTGGAAATCTTTCGAAAATGATTATAATCATCCTTACCTCAAAATTTGGTCAAAATTGATCAAATTCCAGTTTTTCCATCTTAAGCTTTTAGGATATCCTCCAAGACATTATCCTAAGTTACTATCTGATCTCTAGGATCATTTAGCTTCATTTGACACTCTCAAATCTTTAGTGCATCTTTGGTCACTCATTGGTACTTTTAAAAAGTTTCAACTTCTTCCATAAAAAACAATCATTAGATACATCACTTATTACCCTTAAGTATTCAAGTACCTCTTCATTTAAGACACTTAGATGGACTGAAACACTCAAGAATAATAGGCATTAGACCTTACAAACATCATTGCTATCTTTTCTTAAGCTACTGAGAGACGGATCCCTAGAATTAGCCTAGGCGGATCCCTCATTGGAGGGAACCGTGGGATCCGTATGACAGATTCATGTCAACTCTAGCTAAAACAATCATTTCGAGCTCATCTTACTAACTTAAACACTCCACCTCATCTTAAATGAGTTCATAGATGAGTACAACTCTGAGGTTGACTCTTGTGCATGCTAATCATCACATTACAATGAATTTTAGTGGCTTAAGTCTTGAATGCACTTGCCAAATCCCTTGCTTTATAAACCACATTGTTAGGACTCCTAAAGTCATCATCTTCATCCTCATTTTCAGCACTTAGAAATCTTTACAAATCTCTTGAAATCATCTCATCATGAGGAAAGCTCCAAGAGGTAACTCATCCACCAAAGGACCACCTAAGAAAATTGCTCGTGTTATACACGAAATTTCTTCAACTGAATCATCTCATGTCAAATCCACAAATGCTAGGAATTCTCCTCCACCAATCAAACCAATCCCTAAAAGGATAATTCCCACAAAACTACCAATGCCAAACACCACCATACCTCCTAGACCAAACAATCCCATCTCCACTAAACCATCACCATTGTTGCCTAGAGCCATATCATTTACCACTCCACTCTCATCACCACACCTCTACAATCTAGAGGATTTGCCTCCTAGGCCGTCTCATCCTCCTCCACCGGCAACATTCTCCTCATTAGGAGGAATAATGGAATAAAATCAAGGTGTTGAGTCAACACTTGCTCCGGCCTCCTTTTCGCCGTCACCGTCAAATAATCCCACTTGAATTATGAGAAATTATCAAAGTCAACCACCCGACCACATGGAAGTTGACACCTCTCTACCACCACCATCATTCTTGGTCGAGCCATCTTCAAATGCACCTCCACCAATCCCTCCATCATTTGAGGCTCCTCAACCCACTCCACTTGATCCTTCGCATCAAACAATCTTCTTTCTTCCACCACCACTACCTAGACATGACAAAGATTGTTATCATTGTCAACATGTTGAAAGTTTGATACATGAAGTACGGGAAGATCAATGTTTCATGTTCTATCACCTCCTCGAACGTTTCGACGAGATTAAACCTAAACAAGCTTGAGCTAGAGGATTTTAGTGGTGTCCTAGTATCAAGCGTTACTTAGATAAGTCTAGTAATTCCAAGTCATGTATCGTTCATTTTCTTAGTTTTTAGAGTCATGTATAATATCTCTAGTTTTATTAAATAAAATTACATGATACTTGCTATATTCTTGAGTATATGATTATGTTGTATAATACATATCTCACTTTGATGTTAACATTATTTGTTATATCACCATTGCTGAATCTAGTCATCAGACAGACGGATCCCTGATATTTGCCTAGACGGATCCCCACAAGGAGGGAACCGTGGGATCCATGCAACAGAAAACTATTTTTCTACTAACTTGAGTCATATTTGCAGGAAATTATGCATTATACTTGTTTTTCTAACATTTGTTTTGTAGTTTTTCAATTTATACATGAAGACTTTGACACTCTAAAGCTAGGGGAGCTTTGTGTCAAACATTACATTGCAAGATCATTTGCAATATTAGGATTACATATCATGACATCCCCTTGCAAAGTTGCAATCATCAAGGGGGGGCATCATCGTCGCTAAGACGAAACTATTTGCAAACATACTTGCAATGCATTAGCTCATTAGCTTTTATTTACTTGATGCCCTCACAAAGGGATGGACTCGTCAAGGGGAAGTTAAGACGAGAACTCTTCCCGTCACTTGCACTCTATAATTTTTTTAATGTTTTTCTTAAAACATTGTGTTAGTTTCTTTTCGACGCACTTTTTGTTTCGACAAAAAGGGGGAGAAGAAAGTAAAAACTACAATTCAAACTTTTACGAATTTTAGTTTTTTCTTAAAATAATTTTATGTTTTGTCATCAACAAAAAGGGGGAGATTATTAATACAAATAAGCCGTAAAAATTAAACGTTTATTTATATTTTACGATCTTCTAATGTTTTGTCGATAACAAACGTAAAATCATTTTAACGAAACAAATAAAATACGTAAATTTTTTGAGCCAATAGTTTTCTAACACATTTATGTTTTCACATAAAAAACTAAAACAAGTATAAGTGATTTTATGATTTAGCAATACATATGTACAACAACTAGTGTTTACATATTGGGTAAATATATACATAACTAGTATATATTATAATGGGTAAAAACTACAACCCATGGAGCATATCCATAACCCATGGTATTGACCCATATCTATTTGACTAGATGCATTGCATCTATTAAGTACATTGTATCTAATGAAATACCCATGGACCAAACCATAACCCATAACCCATGACCCATGACCCAAAACCCATGGGCAAAAGGGAGCGTCCCACGGATCCCAGTTAATACACTGGACGGATCCCTAAAGGGAGGGATCCGTAGGATCCGGGGAACAGTAGCTATTTTCTTCAATAAATAGTGAGCCATTTCTTCATTGTTTCTTACCCCTTTCTCACATATTTTCTCTTTGAGTTATAAACTCTCTAACCTCCGATCCAAGTGATCTATGTATGTAGTTTTGGTTTTGTGTGATTCTCTAGGTTCCTCTTAAAGGCGATATCACCATCTTTTGAAGACGAGCAAGCTTAAGTCCATGAGTTGTCATGCTTCGCTATCATCAAGACCACTGAATTTCTCTTGTTGATAGTTTTCTTCTTTCTCATAAGAAGTGTAGTGTTGAAGACATTAGTGAAAGATGTCTAACGGGTCATGACGAAGACATTAGTGAAAGGTGTCGAATGTCCGTATTGAAAGCACTAGTGAAGGGTGCTTAGAAGTCAATGCTAAAGGCTTTAGTAAAGGGTGTCTAGAAGTCAAGTCACAAGGCATTAGTGAAGGGTGACTAAGGTGTACATTCGATATGGTGTGTTTCGATGTACAAGATAGAATAGTATAGAATCTAAGGATATTGATATCATTGATGATGTTGTATTAAGGAGTGGGTCTCCTTTGGGATTAGGTGTTGTGTAGTGTTGGGTAGTAGTTCCTCCATTGTAATGGAACTCGGTACATAGCCTAGTACCGGATAAAGGGTAGGCGACGTTGTGATAGGTGTGGTTCACCTTGGTGAAAAGAACCCGGTGGTTAGCCTAGTACCGGAAAAATAGTAGGCGACGTTAATGAGTTGAAGACTGCAAAATGACACTTCCGCCCCTCTGGTATGCATTGAGATAGAATCTTAATATTTCTTGAGAGGAACTATGAAAAATTTTAGCGGGTAGAACTGTAGAACAAGAAGACATGGAGATATTAACGGATTGAACTCGTAATGGAAACTTATCAGGTATGCTACTTTTGCAGCAGAGAAAAAATTGTAATTAAAAGATTTGCTTTGTAATTTTTATATAATCAATACTATTATCTTCATTGGTCATTGTAGGAAAATTTTATACAACATATTGATGGAAACCGTGTAAGGTCAAAGGCAGTGAGTAACCTTTAAATAAGAAGGCGATCATGCAGGCAAAGAGGAAAACCTATATTTGCTTTCCAAAACCATGAAGATTGAAGACCGCGTGCATGAATGTATATTAGATTAATAGTTACATCCATATTTCTTTATTGTATCATTGACTTAATATATATTATTCCATTAAAAAATTCAAAAATTTTAGCTTCGTTGTTTTTTCTTACGTTACCCCACACACTTAATTTCTTGATGCATTCATTCTTCTAAAAACCCGTCAATTTGACGGGTCTTATAAGCTAGTTGCTAAATAAAGGAAGGTTGAGTTTTTTTAAATGTAAAAGTTCTCACCAAAAATTTTGTTTCATTATATAAAATATTAGCAGGGTACCCGCGTGATGCGGCTGCGGGTGCCCTGTGATTATATTTTCTGACAATGTAATGTTATGCGACCTTACTTTTATTAAACAATTAAATTACAAATAACAATAACATTAGTTATGACCGTGAAAATAATTCATCTCCTATTAACCGAAGCTACTACAAACAAAATCTTGATTCTTTCGTTCAGCACAATCACCCTTTGTCAATTTTGGAGCCGACCGACCCAGTTCTACCCTCATGTTGCAATGGTGGCGACTTGGTCGGCGCAGCGGCGACCGAACCAGTCGACCGACCACTACAGGCCGCCTAATGGCTTTATTTTTAAATGTTTGGCTTAGTAGTTTGATTAGATTGTACATAGTGGTTAAATGGTTGTATATTTTAGTGAATGGGTAAATTAAATAGTGTATTAATTGTATGTGTTTAATAGTGATTTTTAGTTGTATTTGTGCTTCAAATAGTTTGTACATTGTGTTTTATAAATTATACTTTTTATCAAATGAGTGTTTTAAATATGACATTAATTATAAATGTTGACCAATCAATATGTGTAGATGTTTATGCATAAAGTAATTGTACATATAACTTAAGTAGTTGTATTTGCTTAAAGTCTATATATGAAAATTTTAAAAAAATAGAAAAGAGAGGGTTATCCCTCCATTATAAGTAATATAGATATAGATAACCCCAAAATTGGTTTTAACTAAAGGGAAAATATTACCTGCATCAACAAAGCAGGCAATTGCCTGCTTTGCTTTGTAAAAAAATTAAATCATTTACAATTAAGCCCCTATATTATCTTAGATATAGATAACCCCAAAATTGGTTTTAACTAAAATAGAGAAAAGATCGAAAAAGAGGAGAAGATAGATAAAATGTGTGGTTGTATAGTCGGTTCATTGGGGCAGATCCTTTATAAATAACACAATCAATAGAAAAGGAACAAAACATTCATTCATTCGAAAGAAAACCTTATACAGTAGTAATTAATTAATCTTGCTTTATCGATTTGCGATTCACAAACAATCGATTTCAAACATGGAGCCCGAGGTACGTTCTTCTTTCTAGCATCTTTTGTTTGATTTAATTAAAAAAAAAGATAATAATTTTTTTTTGTTCAATCTTTAATATGCAGGTTACAGTGATTTGTGTCGATAATTCTGCTTTGCTGACCCCCATGGAGGGAGGCTGCGGTCTGGATAAAGCTCAAGCTGAAGCTATTGCATTATACTGTGAAGAAAAAATCAAAGTATGTTGTCCTAACTTTATGCATGCATAATCATAATAATATCGTTTATATTCATTCATTCATTCATATTGTTTGCAGGCTCATCCAGATAATGAGGTTGGCTTACTGGCAATGGGTCCCTTACAAAGTACAGGTTATGTTAGTCCTACTCGTGATCTTCACAGGATCTGTTATGCTGTGAAAGCTTTATTGTACTACGGCCACTCGTGTATACCTGTCATCAATGCTTTGATCTTTTTTGACTCTAGCAATCTTCCAAAAAGAAGGCTTCTTGTGTTTTCTGGAGGGTATGTTTAATTATGCATACATATAATCTACACTTAGCAGATTTATATGTTAATTTGCTCTCTTATGTCTTTGTGTTTCAGTCGACTAACTATGGATTCTGCCCAATTGAAATGCTATGCAACGAAATTTAAAGCGTTTGACGTGGCTGTTGATGTTGTCAACTTCGGTGTACAGCGTTGGCCGATGACAAAGAAGCCGTTGCTACAAGCATTTGTTGCTGCTGCGGATAATAATGGCAACAGTCGCTACTTTTATGCTCCAATTGGATCACGTACCTCTCTCGGTCAACAAATATTAAGGTTTACAACTCATCTCTATATATATTCCCATGCTACTCCTCTTTGTTTTTTGTTTTTCTAATACTTATCATATGTTGTTGTATACTATCAGCTCTCTATTAGCACCTGGAGAAGAAAAAGGCTGTTTCAGATGATCTGATATTGAAGAAGTTAGTTAATACCTGCATGAACACATACCTCAGTCAAAATCCTAAGCCACATGGACATGGACCAAACCGTCAAAATTTTAAGCCACATGGATATGGACCAAACCTTCAAAATCTTAGTGCAGATGGATCAAACCAGGGAACAAACAAGGATCATCATCAGTTACTTCATCACCCTGACTTCCATAGGATGTTACGAGACAAGAATTAAAAGCCAGAGTGCTGTAACCTTATCCCATGAGCGCAAGAATCAAGTTGCCTTTATTGTGCTTCATTTGAATCTTTGCCTGCCTGCTGAACATATGTTTTTATCATTTAACATCTATATCACTTTTTATTGTTATTCCATTGCTATTTGTTTGTGTGATACAACTTCTGTCCTAATATTACATTTGAATCTTTGCTTGTCATTTAACATCTTTATCACTTTTTATTGGTATGAAGTGCTATTTGTTTTGTGTGATACAACCTCTCTCCCAATGTGAGATTCCTCCCAAGAGTCCCATTGTGTGGGAATTTATGAGTCTTGAATTTGGTACAAATTATGATTTCCATGTGCATATACTTTGATAAAAAAAAAATTATTGGTTCAGGGGAGTTTTTGTTAAGTTGACGTTTATATATCAACTATTGACAGGCATGTCCTGTTCTTCATTTTCGTGACACTCACATTCGTCACGGATCGCCCACTAGATCACTGGGGCTCTAGTTAGTTTTGGTGCTTCAACTTTCACAGTCGGATATAGCATTCTTCAGTTGTCAAACTAGTTGGTAGTAACTGATGCAAAGTGTAGCGTAGTAAACTTTTCAAGAGGCGTCTCATTAATATCTCTGAATGACCCTATTCTTAATGGTTTTTCAAAACAAGCGTTTAAACCATACAACAAAAACTGAACACAAGTACGAGTTATGTGACATCTAGATCGAGTTACAGTAAAATCGTCAGCTTCTGCATCTACTTTGTCTATGATACCTTGTTGAACCCAGCAATGGATTCTTCCAAAAATTCACACATCATTTCGCTGAATTGCTGGTACGAGTCAATGAAGTCCTGGAATAGTCAAACAAGAGTAGTCCCATGTAAATGGGATAAAGCAATTTGATAGAGTAACCAAATGGGCGGGGCAGCGGGTATTAAGCAAAACGGGTTCGGGTCAAAATGTGTAATTTGTTTATACCTATCCAAGTTGTGTTGTGCAATGGGTAAAAACAGTCTCGAGTCTTAATGGTATTACAGATCTAAACGGGTGGGTTGGGTTGTGTTACTTGTGTATCAGGTAAAACAAGCTGAGATCAAAAGGGCAATTTTGAATAATTAACAGGTCGGGGCCGTAAGGTTGGATTGTGTAAACGGATAAAACTGGGCTTGGGTATAAATATAATTGATTTTTTGAGACAGAAGAAACGACGTTTTATAAGAGCCTATGAAAAGATTGCGGAAAAGACAAACCTCAACATCCTCATTCCAGTCTCAAAATGTATGGAGGCCCGGTTGTAAAAGCACCAAGAGGTTCACGATACCATTGACCACCATAAGTTATTAGATCCATGGCTTGTTCAAACACTTAATACCTCCCATGGCCTCGACCCCGGAACAGCTTTTATCAGCTGTTTCCTGTACACATGAAAAATAGAAGCTTTGTTTTGAAGATGGTAAAGAATCGTTGACACTCAATTAAAAGGTCATACATAACATTTTCTTGAGCACATATCATTGATTAACAGCTAGTGATAGTTAACCATTTGAGCCTTCATTAGTAACACTTGACGCAAACAAATGTGAAATTTCAAGTGTATATTTACAGAAAGAGCAAAGATCAGGAAAACATAAAATATTAAAATGTACTAAAGTAAAAAAAAAAAAAAAAAAAATGATATATGACAACAAATACGCAAACATGTCAGTTTTGGGTTACATTTTACTTCAAAAGAGCAAAAGTAAAACATACAGATTAGATCAATCGAAAATGGGTCAGATGGGTTTATGAGAGAAACAGGTCAAAACTCACCTAAGATGCATCTAAAGCATATAACTTTAAAATAATTCTTTTAACAAAAAAAAGTAGATAACTAATATATTTTTTTTTTTTTTTTTTACTTCTAAAAACGGATTACAATAAGATGGCAGGCAAACGGGCAACAAGCTGTGCCGCAACCCCCCTTTTGGATAGCAAAACCAATTCTACTAAAAATGAAATTTTGTGACTTAGGGGTCGCAAAATTACTTTGCACAACCCGTTGAACCCTAGTCAAAAACTCCACAGCTGCCGAAGCTAGGAACCCAAATGTATCAAAAGCAAAAGGGGTAAATACGTGTTGATTCTCTAAACAAGCTTTCTCGTTTTTAGCAACTTTGCTCGATTCCGCTTTCAACGCCGCTTGTCCCGCAACAAACCCATTGTCCCTTAGCCCAACAAGAGGGGACACTCCTGTAAGATCCACACAAGCATGTTTCCCCCCGGCCCATCCAAACACAAGTATATCAGCTGGCCGTAAAGTAGACCTCCCTTCAAGCGGATCTGTCAGAAAGTTCACGGGGGCCTCTTTTTTAGAAGAAATTCCTGCTCGTTTAAGAACATCATACATAACATCCCTAACCAAATCATGCCTGTATTTGAAACCCGGTAACTCCTTGCAATGGACCGCATGCTCGCCAAAGGAATCTAAACAAACCTTGCGGCAGACTGGGCAAGGCTCATCAGGCGGAAACAGAGGGATCATTAGCCGATACTTAAGGATAGTCCGGTACTCCAGTGCCGACATATGTTGGCCTAGCCCTTCAATGGGAATAACCGTCAAGAAATCTTGAGCATGAGGAGCTCGGAGACATTCAAACACCGCTTTTTGCTGAGGGGGATAAATCGAACTTCTCTCCCAAACTCCGGACGATTCCACTAAAAAGGGCACACGCCAAAACATTTTGGGCTTTAGGTGGGGCGGTGTCCTTGTTAGAGAAACCGCTAAGATCTAAATCAGGAAGGGACATGCGCAAGCGATCCATTGCATAGCCATAATCAGAGTCAACCCCATCAATACCACATCCCCGAAGAATGTGATCCTGCAAACTCCAAGATTGCGCTCTCGAGGCCACAAAAGCATAAGTAGATACTTTCTCAGCCGAACATAAACCCAACCCACCAAACCGAGTTGGAAGGGATGCGAGCCTCCATTGAAAATCCCCCAAAAAAGGGCCCCCACAAACCACAATGGCCTCTATTGCCTTCCGAAGGCCATTGTCAGAAACAGAAACAACTTCCCCTATATACATAGGTTGGCACGTTCTGAGACCGAACATCAGTACTCATGGGAATTACCGAAAAATCCCGTACCGGAACCGAACCGAAAAACTTGGGACGGTTCTTGGTTCCACTTTTTTCTTATTTTCTGTTCTCGGTTCTTTCGGTTCCGGTTCCGGTTCGGGACGGTTCCAGTACCATGGACAGCCCTACCCACTTGGGCCACGGGTCCGGGTCGGGTCGATTTGGTAGCTTGTTGGTTGATGTAGTTGAGGTTTGGATGAGACGCGTGGAGCCGAAAAGCTTCTAGAGCTTGTTTGGTTCACGTGGTCTTAACCGCGACCGTGTCATGACCATTAGGGTCATAACATTGGTTTCAAGTACATTTGGTTGATTGATTGGTTGGCGAGTTTGTTTTGAGTTGGTTTGGGATTGCATTGCGATATTGTGACTTTTACATTGGACTTGATATATATATTGTTGACTTTGAGCTACGTCGGCGTTACTTTGACATTTTAGTCAATAGTTGACTCCGACAAAGCCGTAACATGGACTTTAGTATAATTTGGACTATTGATTGATTAAAAGCCGAGAAGTTATGACTCGTGCTTGTGGACTCGAAATGAATAACGATATGAGATTAATATTGGAATATGACGAAATATATATATATATATTATACATGAAAATGCTAATAAACTATGAAATATAAATAATAAATGGGCTTTTGTACCAAAAATATCGATAACAAGTTTTATCTTGTTATTTACTATTTTTAAATGGAAATTAACGACTAAATTAGAAATGTTTTGTGATAAATAAGTAATTAATTTTTCGAGTACACGATTATCATTAAATGTCGATTGTGGACATTTAATACTAGTTTAAGTATTTATTTGCTTACGTTGTGTGCATGAGTTACGGATAACCTAGCATTAATAGTGTTGATCCACGTGGGTAGCGGACTTATTAGGTTGACGAATCTAATAAGAGCCCGCTAGGTACGTTGGGTAACCTTATTAATGGGTGAATTATCCTTATGACTCTTTAGGATACAATTGATTTATGGGATAATAAGCGACACGAGTAAATAAATGAGTTTATCGAGTTGACGAATTCGATAAGGTCTACTATTTTTTCCGAAACTTATTGGACTATGGAGCTTATCGTTTAGAGGTCTCATTGTGTCGCATTGAGTTATATACTGGTTGTTTGAGTGCATTCATAGCATCATATTGAGTCGATACACCCACATGAGGAATACCAAACACTAGGATTAAATGGTGAAACGAGACGTTTTTGGAAATAAAGAAATGGAATATATTGGGGTAGATAACGTTGATTTTGAGGAATATATATATTAAAGTTGGTCTACATTAATAGGTTGTGCCGAGTCGATAGTTGCTGTGCCGTGATACCGTTATCTTCTGCTAGTGTTTATTTGTGCGTTGATTGCTTGAGGTGAGTTTCATAGCCCCACTTTTATCTACGTTTTTAACTATATTAGGGTGAGAATCATGCTACTGTTTTTGGACCGTTAACACTATTTGGATTTGCTTATATGCTTGACTGTTTAGATAGATGTGCGGTAGTTGTTGCCTTAGTCTAGGTTTAACCGTGCCTAACTAAGAATAGACTTCTACCTCGACCTAGTCCGGGGTTGGCAATTGTTCTAGATATTGCCACGACAGTGCTGGACTAGAGTCGCGGGGCCCGAGTAATCCCTGGATGCGGGATATGATTGGAGATCCGAGTAGGATCAGTGTGTGAAACGGTATTTATCTATCTAGGTCTTGCATAGCAAATCAACTCCTACAGGTCCACTATAATTTTGTTGAACTTAAACCTATGAACTCACCGGCGTAAGCTGACCTTTTAGCATGAATTCTCAGGTATTTAAAAGATGTTTGGAATACGTGATTCAGTGGAAGCTTGGCAAGAAGGCGGGATTCAAAGATCATTTCTGAATCTGATAAACTATGGGGACCTATTTTATTAAACTATGTTTTGGGCCTAATATTTATACTTTTAGATTAAATGTTTTGAATATTTAAATTTGGGATTGGTTTTGAATGGCTAAATGATTATCTTTTACTATACTTGTGTGCGATACCAATCCAATAGTAACACCCCGAAAACTTGATTAAGTCTTCTGCTGTACCGAGATTTGGGGGTGTTACACTCATATCTTTAGGGATATATTTGTTGGGCATGTTGTCTTTGCTCCAAATTGACAAGGGAAACAATGCATGACAAGGGAAAGTCACACCAGGCCAAATTCCATCATTAGCTTCCAATACAGCTAGATCCCGTCTCTTGCTTTCATATGCTTCATCTTGAAGCTGCTTACGGCTTTTTTTATCAAAGTCTTTTAGCGGGACTCATGGAGGTATACCCTTTTGTAGCTTGTGAATGAAATCGGTGGCTGCAGCACCTAGTCTCACAGAAATTCAAAAGACCAACTTGAATTTCAGATCAAATATTGCCTCCAGATATTCATTAGCTCTTAATAACTGTCTCTTGATTATCATTTAAAAATGTAACAGGAGTATTTGAATTTTCGTTTTCAGAGTGCTTATTGACTTGGTGTGAGGCGGCCAGCTGCTTAAAGATAATGACAGTTAGGCTATTTTACATTATAGCAAAAATCATATTTCTTAAGTCAGCTCCTTGCCTCATTACCAAAATCTGTTCATTTTAATCCTAGAGAAAAGCATAATCATTAACGTCAATACAAAAACTGATTCTTGTGGCTTTAAATCGCAATAAAAAGTTTGGATGTGCGTTTTAATAGTGCTTATGAACTTGTGTGATTTTTAGCAATCAGAATCACCTAATAAACTCTCTAATAAAACAAGTTGATAATCATAGAGTTTGGATGTGCTTTTGCTATCTGAAGTTGTTACATCCTTTTAGATAATAATTTTGTTGCCCCTCGTATGTACCAAACTCTAGTTATCCAGACATTAATAAAACTAAGGCAACTACAAGTCAGAACAATCTGATAATCAGTTTCAGAAAACAAATCTAAATACGTCCGTGTAGACCAAAAATAAAAAATAGCATTAGAGGGTTTGAAGAAAAAGAGACAAGCATTCCCACGTGGCGACTGTTGGTTTTATGGATATAAATTAGTAGACGTGAGTTAGGATCGAACTCGAGACTTTGGGATTGCACACTTTACGTATGAGAATTTAAAGTTAATAATTAAATATAAATGTTGTATTTATTTATTTATTAAACGAAATAACTAACGGACGTTAAGTAATTAATGTAATGGACTAACGGTCGTTAAATGTTTATGGAAAAGGATCAAATTGCAATAGTTGGGAAGGTTCCGGAATCCCTAAGGGATACCTAGAACCGATCGGCCATCAAGAAAAGGAAACAAGGACAAACTTGTTCACCAAGTTTACTTGGGTATATATACAAGGCTAGGGGTCTTGTTTTTCTATCTCTTGTGCTCATTAGCTAAACCTAAAAAATTGTTTTGTGTGTGTTTTTCTACTACAAACCGATCGGCCATCCTCTTGGGTGTCGATCTAAGTCTTTTCCAAACATCAAGTTATTTGTTTGATAAAAACTAGCGGTACTTTAATTCGGTTTAGTACGTGTGTACAAGAACTTAGTAATAACATACTTTTGTTATTATCTTGGATTGAATTACAAAAAGGTAAGGGGTAATTCACATAATCCTAACTAAATCAAATTAGGGTTCATCCGTTGCTAGTTTGTGGATTTGATTCTTGTTCGGCTAGAATCAACAAAGGTACGCATATTCTTTATGTTAATTAATTATTCGTTAATACATCCTTATACGCTTCCGCAATATTACTTTGATGTTTTGGTGATTATTTATTTGAATGTCTTGATATCTAATTCCAATAGTGGCATCACGAGTCATTGGTTTTAATGAGTAATTAATTACATAAACGCGTAATAAAACAAATACTTGTATGTTGTTTGCTATGTTTTCTAGGGTTTATGTTTTATTCATGTTTTGGTCGATTTTTTTTAATGTATGGGGCGTTCCCTATTTTTTTAATGTCGACACATGTATAATTTTTTTTAGGGTTTTGAAACTTGTTTGCTAACCTTATTAAAACCTAGAATTAATATTGATTACGTGTTAAAATTCATGAATAATTTGTTATGTGTCATGGAATTTTTTATATGCGATCTTGTGACTTACTTGAATAATTGTTATGATGTCCATGACTATACATGCATGTTAGTCATGGATAAGTTGCTTTGATATATTGTTTAATTGTTGAGACATATTTATTTATGATAAATCTTGAATTGGGGAAGACTCCAATTAATATATTAATGAATCAATTATGTGCAATTTGGTATAATTAATGAAGGGTTTACACAATCGATTCATCGATGTATGTGGCTCACTTTCTATTGCTGGAGTGAAAACCCTAAATTAATATATACATTAATTTAACCTAGATATTGATTATTAATAGGATTTTATCGAATAAGTTGCATGTGGCTACTTGTTTACACGTATAAATTGTTTATTATGTGCGCATTGTTTTTTAGTAGTTTATTTTTTATTTTTTTGTTACTTGTTTGTTTATTATGTTTGACAGTTTTAAGCAAAGGGTAATTTTGAATAGAAAAATAATACGGACTAAACAATGGCGAAATTTAATTGTTTTGGAAGAGTTAAGTTGTCAAATAGTTTAATTGATTGGTGACTTTGGTACAATGACTGAACGGCTCACCCATTCGAATGAACTAACAAAAGGGGTTTAAAGAAGTGCGCATAGTCACACTGAATGGATGTCTTAGGTTGTGCTTTAGCGCGTACCTGGTCCTCTGCCCTCTGTAAGTTCGAATGGAGCTACTTAGTAAGCCATATAATGTGCAAGCTCATCTTAAGGGCGAATTAGTTTTAATTCCATGCGCCACTTCGGTGGTAATTATCCGAAACACTAAGTGTTTACACTTATGCAAAAGTACGGTATAATGGATGATAATTAATACTAAATTCCTTGATTGGTGAACCCAATACCTCAATCAAAACTTTGATAATTTGATCTTTATGAATTGGTAATAAAAAGTTTTTTTATTAAAATTATGCTACAAGATGATTGCATGACATCTTTGTACATATTTGATTTGACCACATAAAATCAAAAGTAGTACCCTTTTAAAATTAAGGATATGCCATCTAATTAAAAGAACACTTGAAGTTGCAATTTACGTCATGACAGTACTTGGCGAGATTGTAATGGAGAGGTAAATCTCTATGTAAAGTCAGACCTTACATGGACATATTTGCAGTTTTTTAAGTTAGACACTTAAGTTGAGTAGGAAGTGAGACCTGGACTCAATGGCATAAGATGGGATGAAACATGTTTATATTTGCAATAGCGTTGGAAAATATAAATCCCATAATGATCTAGGAGTTGGAAATTGTTTGCCAATTAATGTTCGACAGATTACCTTATTATATGCGTTCGTTGCTAGCAGATCAACTGATGTGATGAACCTATGATAATTTGGATCCTAGTTTTCGAGAAAATTATATGGTTATATGTTTATATTACCGTTGGGTATATTTATTTTCTTGAAAAGTGTATTATCGAAAATACTAATACTTGAACTTTTTTCTGTAGAAATGGCTCAAAACACCGATAACACTAACACTGCTCTAAATTCTGCATTCAAAAGCTTTTTTGATCGAGAAAAGTTGACTGGCTCTAAGAATTTCAATGATTGGCACCGCTCTTTGAGAATTGTCTGTAGAGTTGCTGACCGTATGAAATATCTTTATGAACCTTGCCCTGCTGAACCAACTGGTCCTGAAGCTACTCAAGCTCAAAAGGACGAGTGGAAATTTGAGTATAAGCGTCATAATGATGTGGCTTGTCTTATGTTGGGAACAATGGAATCTGCTCTTCAAAAGCAGTTCGAACATTATTTCCCATATAATATGCTCAATGAACTTCGAACTATGTTTGAAAAACCAGCTGCCGTTGAGATTTATGACTTGACCGACGCGTTACACAGCTGTAGGCAGGGAGAGGGTAAACTCGTAAGTGCTCATGTGCTGGAAATGAAAGGTTACATGGACCAGCTAAAAGCACTTGGCAAAACTTATGAGGATGACATGGCTGTGAATCTGATTAATCGATCCCTTAACAAGGATTTTAATGGTTTTGTCAGAAATTTCAATATGCACTGCGTGGGGAAGACAATTACTGACCTACACGCATTGCTCATTGATTATGAGAAAGGGTTGCCTCAAAAGGTTCCTACCGCCCAAGTACTTGCTATTCAGGGTGGAAGAATTAATAAGCCAAAACCGCAGCGTGCGTACAACAAGAAGGGGAAGGGTAAGGGAAAGGTTGACAAAGGCAAAAAGGTGATGGCCTATCAACCTCAACCCAAGAAGAACCCTACTCCTAGGAAGGATAATCCTAAAAAGGATCAAGCATGCCACCATTGCAAGACAGTTGGGCATTGGAAGAGAAACTGTGCTCTCTATCTTGATGAATTGCGGACAAATAAGATGAATGCTGGGTCCTCGGGCGCCGGTTCTTCAGGTAATTTATTTGTCATTGAATTATTTACTCTAAATCATAATAATTCCTGGGTATATGATACGGGCTGTGGTATTCACATTTGTAATACACTGCAGGGGTTTAGAGTGGAAAGGAAGCTTGCCTATGGGGAGCAATATCTGCACGTGGGAAATGGCGCACATGCAGCTGTTGAAGCCATAGGAACGTTTAGTTTAGTATTGCCTTCGGGCTTAGTACTGTTATTAAACAATTGTCATTATGCACCTTCTATAATTAGAGGTGTTGTTTCCTTTTCAAGTTTGTTGGATGATGGTTTTACTCATACTATTTCAAGTAATGGAATTGATGTTTCTTTAAATGGTGTATTTTATTTTAAAGCAATTACTGTGAATGGTGTGTTTGAAATTGATATGATTGGAAATGTATCTAACAATAATAATAATTCAATGTTTAGCATAAACAAGAAGATAAAGTTAGACTTGAATTCTTCTTATCTTTGGCATTGTAGACTTGCTCATATAGGCAAGGCTCGCATGCATAAGCTACAACAAGAAGGGCTTTTGCAAAATATCAATGATGAATCATTTGATAAATGTGAGTCATGCATATCTGGGAAGATGACTAAGAAACCTTTTCATAACAATATGGAGAGATCTTCTGATCTACTTGGTCTTATTCATACTGATGTGTGTGGACCACTTAGACATGTGTCAAAGAGAGGTGCTAGCTACTTCTTAACCTTTACTGATGATTTCAGCCGTTATGGTTATGTTTATTTACTTAAGCATAAACATGAGGTGTTTGAAACATTTAAGGTTTTCAAAGCTGAAGTAGAACTGCAATTGGGAAAGAAGATTAAAGCTCTTCGATCCGATAGAGGAGGCGAGTATCTAAGCCAAGAGTTTAAAGATTACTTAGCTGAGAATGGAATTGTCCAGAATCTCACTTCTCCATATACTCCACAACAAAATGGTGTATCTGAGAGAAGAAATCGTACATTGTTGGACATGATACGATCTATGTTTAATCTTACTACTCTACCTTTATCCTTTTGGGATTATGCTTTAGAATCTGCTGTTCGTATACTAAATATGGTTCCCACAAAGAAGGTTGATAAGACACCATATGAAATATGGCATGGTAAAGCTCCTAACCTGTCTTATTTAAAGGTCTGGGGTTGCGAGGCGTATGTTAGACGTGACTCAGCAGATAAACTCCAACAAAGATCTGTAAAGTGTATCTTCGTAGGATACCCTAAGGAAACTATGGGTTACTACTTTTACTATCCAACTGATAATAAAGTAATTGTTGCTAGGTATGGAGATTTTCTTGAAAGAGATCTCGTATCTCAAGAATTCAGTGGGAGAGTTTATGATCTGGAAGATGATCATGAAGATGCATTACCTTCTGAAAACACTAACGTACTTCCGGTAGAACCTGATAGTCTGGGTCCTCCACCAGAAGTTGAAGTGATTCCCGTTCGTAGATCCGTAAGGAATATACGTGCACCTGAACGTCTATGTCTTAACGTAGAGGTTGAGGAAACTATGTTAGGAGATCTTGGAGAGCCTACTAGTTATAAAGCTGCCATGGCAAGTCCTGACAAGGCTAAATGGCAGGTTGCAATGAATGGGGAAATGCAATCCATGAGAGAAAATGAAGTTTGGGTAGAGGTTGACTTACCTCCAAACGCCTCGGTGGTTGGGAGTAAGTGGCTCTATAAGATTAAGACTGACATGGATGGCAATGTACACGTCTATAAAGCTCGTCTAGTTGCGCAAGGTTTTACTCAAACTTATGGCATTGATTATGAGGAGACCTTTTCTCCTGTAGCAGACATTAGAGCTATTAGAATTCTCATAGCTATAGCAGCATACTATGACTATGAGATATGGCAAATGGATGTCAAAACCGCCTTCTTAAATGGTCGCTTAGATGAAGACATCTATATGAAGCAACCTGAAGGGTTTGTGAATCCACAATTTCCAAACCGTGTATGCAAACTTCAAAGGTCCATTTATGGATTGAAGCAAGCATCAAGGCAATGGAATAAAAAATTTGATGAAGAAATCAAAAGGTATGGATTTGTTCAAAATTTTGATGAGCCATGTGTATATCACAAAGTTAGTGGGAGTGATGTAATTTTCCTAATTCTTTATGTCGATGACATATTAATTATGGGAAAAGACATTCCAAGCATGCAAAGTGTTAAGGCATATCTTGGGAAGTGTTTTTCCATGAAGGATTTAGGAGAAGCTGCATACATTCTGGGAATTAAGATCTACCGAGATAGGTCAAAGCGGTTAATTGGTTTAAGTCAAAGCGCTTACATTGATAAAATATTGAAGAGATTCAGTATGTAAAATTCCAAGAAAGGATATTTGCCGATGGAAGTGAAGCATGGCTTATGTAGCGAGATGTGTGCTTCAACACCTGCTGAGGTGGCACGCATGCAGAAAGTTCCTTATGCTTCGGCTGTAGGATCTATTATGTATGTTGTGAGATGCACAAGGCCAGATGTGGCGTTCGCTCAGAACATGACCAGTCGATACCAACAGAATCCGGGTGAACTTCACTGGATTGCTGTTAAGCATATTCTGAAGTATCTCAGAAATACTAAAGATATGTTTTTAGTGTATGGTGGAAATCCAGACACAGAGCTTGATGTTACAGGTTACTGTGATGCGTCCTGGCAATGTGATAAAGATGATACGAAGTCTCAGACGGGTTATGTCTTTGTCATCAATGGAGGAGCAGTTGACTGGAAGAGCAAGAAGCAGACTACGATTGCGATGTCTGCAACAGAAGCCGAATACATAGCTGCTTCGGAAGCTGCAATGGAGGCTGTTTGGATTAGGAAATTCATTTCAGGGCTTGGTGTTATGCCTTCAATTGAATCACCTATTGATATGTATTGTGACAATTCTGCTGCAATCATATTTGCCAATGAACCTGGAGTCATGAAGGGCACCAGACATTTTCTACGGAAGTATCACTATGTTCGGGAACAAGTCCAGGAAGGTGAAATAAATCTACTGAAAGTTCACACAGATGATAACTTAGCAGACCCCGTTCACTAAGGCATTAGCTAAAGACAAGCTTGTAGGACTTGCCAATGGAATTGGACTTCGTTTAGCTAAAAGTTTCATACATAACTGTGATTAGTATTTGGATAAAGGATATTGTAAAACATTTATTATTTTCAATGAAATAAAGTTTGGATTATGTTTATTTTCATTTATAATATTGTTGTCCTATATTTGCATGTTTAATCCGTAAATAACTAAGTTATTTTAAATGTCCGTTGTCGATTAATGATATGGGAGTATCATTAAATTAAGACAAATCTGAGAGATGTGGTAGAATATACTTGAAAGTATATTGATGAGAATGCATACCAATTTCAGATGATATTCAATGAATTGAATATAGGACTTATCCCAACTACATAATTTACTTTGTGGATATTGTTATAAGTAAATTATGAATAGTTATCCTCAGACTTGAGATACCAGATAAGTGTCATGAATGTAGTGCATTTCTGTGGAGCAACTTAACGCTATACGTAACTGGTAGTCATAAGGGTTGTTTTCAGAAATGTTACAAAGTTTGTGGGTTATTCTTGTAGTCAAAATAGAATTTGTTCCTTCAAATTTATTTGGAGTTTAATACTGCTGGGCCCCTCGTAGGGTTGACAAGATGTTTGTGCGGCCGCACCCAAATCTCCCCTAAAAATGTTTAGATGATTCGGTAATCTTGGTCAATCACTTACAAACGAGAAACAGAATAGTTATATAAAGAATGACTTAATTCCATATCTTTATTTAACGTGGTATTAGAAACAAAAGGATAATAATAATGAGAAATCATTAAAAGGTTTTCCAGGAGCCTTGCTCGAGTTGTACTAGAGGCATTGAAGTGTTGCTAGACGCTAACCGAATGTGATCACTCTATTAAGATATATCCAAGTGGGAGCTGTTGGTTTTATGGATATAAATTAGTAGACGTGAGTTAGGATCGAACTCGAGACTTTGGGATTGCACACTTTACGTATGAGAATTTAAAGTTAATAATTAAATATAAATGTTGTATTTATTTATTTATTAAACGAAATAACTAACGGACGTTAAGTAATTAATGTAATGGACTAACGGTCGTTAAATGTTTATGGAAAAGGATCAAATTGCAATAGTTGGGAAGGTTCCGGAATCCCTAAGGGATACCTAGAACCGATCGGCCATCAAGAAAAGGAAACAAGGACAAACTTGTTCACCAAGTTTACTTGGGTATATATACAAGGCTAGGGGTCTTGTTTTTCTATCTCTTGTGCTCATTAGCTAAACCTAAAAAATTGTTTTGTGTGTGTTTTTCTACTACAAACCGATCGGCCATCCTCTTGGGTGTCGATCTAAGTCTTTTCCAAACATCAAGTTATTTGTTTGATAAAAACTAGCGGTACTTTAATTCGGTTTAGTACGTGTGTACAAGAACTTAGTAATAACATACTTTTGTTATTATCTTGGATTGAATTACAAAAAGGTAAGGGGTAATTCACATAATCCTAACTAAATCAAATTAGGGTTCATCCGTTGCTAGTTTGTGGATTTGATTCTTGTTCGGCTAGAATCAACAAAGGTACGCATATTCTTTATGTTAATTAATTATTCGTTAATACATCCTTATACGCTTCCGCAATATTACTTTGATGTTTTGGTGATTATTTATTTGAATGTCTTGATATCTAAATCTAACAGCGACTGCACGCTCCATACCATAAATGGCGCCAATTGGGACCCACTCATCCATGTCTTCACCCCAAATAAAAGTGTACTTATCAATGATTCCCGCACCCCAAGCGGTCTTTAGTTGTATCAGTTCACAAGGTCTTCTTGTTCGACCTATCCGATCGTTTTAGTACAATCCACCTGATCTCATGATAACTATAGAAAACGACGTTCAGTCGTTAAACACGCGAACATACTGTACAAAGAAGGAGAGGCAAGGGCTGAGTCTTAAATTAGAAGCAACAGTTCAGAACTCAGTATAGCAAAGGTCAAACATTATGAGAAAAGGTCAAACATCAAAATCATCCATTTTTACAATCCCAATATGCAATCCGATCTTTTTAGTAAAATCCACCTGATCTCATGATAACTACAACAAAAGCAATAGTTGAGAACTCAGTATACCAAAGGTCAAACATTATGGGAAAAGGTCAAACATCAAAATCATCCATTTTTACAATTCCAATATGCAAGCTTACAATGGCTTCAAATCTGCAAATCCTCTTTATAATCTCTAGAGGCAGATACATTTGACTTGAAGGTCAATTTTATCAGTTTCGTTCAAACTTGATACTGATTTTGTTAAAAACTTATACTTATCTTTCGAATTTTGATATTGCTGAACCAAGACAGTGATGTGAGCTAAATGCAGGAAAGTTAGTTAGTTAAAACAGTTAGTTACACGTTGTAATTCTCATTTGATTCATTCATGAAATACTACAATTCTCTCGTTACTATCTCACTTCTATTCATCACTTATCTTCTCTCATTTCTATCTCTCAGTCCTCTAAAGTCTGTTACTAATTCTGTGACAACCATAATTACATTTCTGTTACAAATCTCACATTTTAGTCATTAATCTTCTCTTATCTCCATAAGAGCATCTCCAATGTTAAACCTTTTTAAAAGGCAGATACATTTGACTTGAAGGTCAATTTTATCAGTTTCGTTCAAACTTGATACTGATTTTGTTAAAAACTTATACTTATCTTTCAAATTTTGATATTGCTGAACCAAGACAGTGATGTGAGCTAAATGCAGGAAAGTTAGTTAGTTAAAACGGTTAGTGACACGCTGTAATTCTCATTTGATTCATTCATGAAATAATACAATTCTCTCGTTACTATATCACTTCTATTCATCACTTATCTTCTCTCATTTCTATCTCTCAGTCCTCTAAAGTCTGTTACTAATTCTGTGACAACCATAATTACATTTCTGTTACAAATCTCACATTTTAGTCATTAATCTTCTCTTATCTCCATAAGAGCATCTCAAATGTTAAACCTTTTTAAAAGGTTTATATAATTTCCATGTCATATACTCTTAAATTTCTCATTTTGTAAACCTATTATCACTATTTTGTATGTTAAAACTTTATAACTTAATGAGGTATTAAATTATTTACATGTATTTAGTTGCAATGAAAAGGTCTATAAACTTAGACCTATTTCATTACATGTCATCATAAACCTCATCTCACTATAGTGACTCAATTTATAAACCTCTTCAAAATTTATAAACCTTTTCATGAACATCTCATAGTGGATGCCGTAAGATTCTTTGGTTGATTGTATTTGGATCATATCAAGTGGTATCAAGAGCCTTTTCTCGCAATTGCATCAGTTTCCCAATTGTTTTTCCGGTAACTCTTGTTTGGTTTTACTAATCATAACAATTATAGAAAACATGTAAACATCATCAAAGCATGCAGCGGAAGTAATAGGAATAATACTTGTAAATAATTAACCGAATTAAAAGAACATGCGTACCTTTTTAGCGAATCAAGAACACACGATATCAAGAACCATGAACAAACCCTAAACCCTAAAATCAGGGTTTATAATTTTCGACCCCTTTAGTCAAATACCAAGATTACCCACAAACACAATTGCATTTGTTCTTCGTTCTTGTACACACGTATTAGTAGCGAATCAATGAGAAAAGCTAGGTTCTTGATCACAATAGATTAACCAAACACCTTTGTTATGCTCAAGGTCACTCGTAAATCCCTTACAATGGGGATTCACTTCGTCGACCTAAGAACAAGAGGGAAGAAAGAAGAAGTTTGACCTTCTCTTAAAATCTAGTGTCCCAAAGGATGAATACATGGGGATGTATTTATAGCCTCATGGTATATGTCAAGATTACTATAGTTTCCGATGTGGGATTATATAGTTTCGCCCAAACACAAGCCCAAAAGAGAGTTCCTAAAACCTTCTCTTGGCTTGTTAACTTTTCTTCATATCCCGTTGACATTTAACGACCGATAATCAAAACTTGTCAAATATTAAATATCATTAAGTATTTATTTCGTGATCAAATAATTAAATATAACATTTTATATATTAATTATTTATACATTGATTCTCATACGTAATGTGTGCAATCCTGAAGTCTCGAGTTCGAATCCGGTCATACATATATTAATAATTATCCATAAACCTTTCAGCTCCCACTTGGATATTACTTAATATAGTAATGACATTGGTTTAGTCTAGCCTAACACGCCAATGCCCCCAGATCGAATCGAGTATGGTCTCCTGGAAAAACCATTTTAATGATTCATCATTAATACTTATCCTTTTACTTCTAATACTTCATTAACTGTGAATATGGATCAAGTCATTTCACAAGTTAATATTTTGTTTCTCGTTATATCTGATTGAACAAGATTACCAAATCATCTGAACGTATTCCAGATTGATCTTGGGTAAGGCCTTACAAATATCTTGCCAATCCTACGAGGGGCCCAAACAGTATTATGCTTTGAAACAAATTCAAAGGAGCAAATTCTCTTGACTACAAGCAAAACTCATGAACTTTGCAACACTTCCGAAAATAGCCCTTATAACCACCTTTTACGGATAGCGTTAAACTATTTTACACAAGTGTGCTACATTCATAACAGTTATCTGGTATCTCAAGTCTGAGGATAAATATACATGATTTACTTAATGACAAAGATCCATAAAGTACAATCATGTTAAGTTGGGATCTGTCCTATATTCAATTCATTGAATATCATGTGAATTTGACATGTCCCACACATCAATATACTTAAAATATATTCTACCAAAACTCAGATTTGTCTTAATTCAATGATATTCCCACATCATTGATCGACAACGGACTTTTAGAATAACATAAGTTATTCACGGATTAAACATGCAAATATATGATATAATATTAAGAAAATGAAAAATAAACATAACTAATATTTTATTTCATTTAAATAATATTTGTTCATAACATCCCTTATCCAAATACTAAATAGATCAATGCATGATAATACTTGTTAATGAATTATGCCTCAAGTAATGACAATCATACTTGTTGACAAGGCATAATTTCAACTAACTTTGATCTATTGGAATTTTGAGAATACTTATTTCAAGAATTCAAATAGTGAAGTTCTTGTATGTGTGCATTCAAAATATCTTGATATTGCCACATAATATTTCATAAAGTGTGTGACATCCTCAAGCACCAATTTATGACAATCAAACTTTCAAACATTTTTAAAGTTTAAAGTATTCTTATTCTTTATTTTATAATGCAACTATGCTCTTAGTTGAGCACAACTAGTTCACATGGCCATTTACAAGGATGAAATCCTCCCATGACTAGTATTGAGTGTCATCTCAATTAAACCAGCATCATTGTATTCAAACACCAATATGCTCTTTTAAAATCTTCGTAACCTTCAATATCTATAGTGTAATGTTTGATGCCTTCCAAACTTTCAAGTTCGTTGGCTATGACAATTACGCAACAATTGTTGTATTGCTCATCAATAGAATTTTGAGAGCAATTCCAGGCTGAAGAATGTAATTCTAGATTCAAACATATTCTATTAGAATATTCATTACACCAGTTATCTAATAACTTCATTAGATATCAATGTTGTCAAATCATCTTGCATTCAAGCATGATACAACAATAACATGATGTACATGAAAAATCCTTGTGTCAAACTAAGATTTCATTCATGTTCTACATATCTATTTTCCAAATGATATATCATGTTCTATTAGATTCATTTATTTAATACCACACATGTTTATTAATAATAAACATATATTCCAAGGTTGTATGTCTTATTTTCTAAATCTTTCAAGTGAAGTTTCATTCCAAACTAAAACTTAACATTTAGCTTACATGAAATGTTACTACCCACATCATATAATATTTTAAAGAAAATAAACATAATACTCCCACTAGCTTTCAGGAATACTTAGAAATTATCTTATTTTAATTTTAAACTAAAACTTGGATTTAATAGTTAAACATAAGAATCATCTCCTAGATGCATGCATATATCCATTCATGGATTCTTGCCTTTTGTACATTTCCAAAGATTATGTGAATTCATAAAACTCATTTGTATTACTTATCGTCCTCGCAAAAGCAATCACACAAGAAAGAGTTTTAATATCCAATTGTCATTTTTCATATCAATGAAAATAAGTATGACAATTATTATCATTATATATTTAATGTGCCAAGGAAAGAATATTCAATCACAGTTAATTGCTTAAGTGTGATTAATAATCTTGTCACAAGTCATGCATTAAACACATGTACAATCTTGTCCATATGATTTCTACACAAAGATTTAAACCACTAGGGTTTTCCTTCCTTTTAAGAAACTCATCATTATTAAGATAAACCAAGTTTTCAAAGTTGATTATCTTTTTGGACAGCATCTTAATATTCATAGTATGAATAATTTACCACAATTCAATATTAGGTAATATATCATTATGATTAACAGGTTTACCATGATCATGTAATTCATATTTCTCATAATATCAAATATCTGAGATATCCTTGCGGATCTATGAATGAGAATTCCTCCATTTTGAGGTCTATCATATTTTACCTCATCATGATATTTACTAGTGTATTTTAGAAGATTATGTGTTTTGTAATTGTAATTTAATCTCTTCAAGATCTAAACAAAACTCCCACTTGCTTTTGTAATTTAAAAAACTATCTATAAATACTTTAGCAATTAGAACAACACTAAATTGTTTTCTTGTGGGATATTACAAATCACATTAACAGTTCGTAAATCTTGTTCGTTAATAACCTACTCCATAAGTAGTTTTAACAAATCAAAAATTTAATATAAGACTCAATGTGATTCATCACATTCCATACTAAAATGGTGTCTTATTAATCTTCTAGGTTTTGAGTTTTATTAAGTATATCCAATCAATACTCAATTTTCTAACCTTGATAACTTTTGGAAGAAAAGAAGATATTGTTATCTTGAATCAAACAATATAACAAATGTTTGATTCTTCTAACTGAACATTCCATATACATACAATATTTCATTAGAATTAATATTGTAAGACAATCTAACAATATTTAAGATAAACATATTCCTTTTGGCCTACCTATTTACCAACTAAGTCAATTTAATGGTATAATAGAATATCCAAGCCAATTGCATGTTTTATAACATAAGTATTCTTTGACCAAGTCAAAAGACATAACAGTTATAGTATCTTACTTTATATTATAAGTCTTTAAAAGACTTCATGTTTGTGAGTTTATACAGAAACACATAACCATGTATAATTTAAAGTTATTATGAACACCACGCCATGGTTTCAATTAATTAATTTTCAAGTTAATAAACTATTTATTTCATTACAAGAATACACAAATATTTAAAATAGCATTAGATTACTTTATTTTAATTATGTCATCCTTTGGAGTGTTCAACTTTAAGAAACTGCAAATCATCCACGCCCGATCCCACGACAAGTGGTGATTTACTTTGAGATTACAATCTAGCCAAGATCTCACTTAACCTAAAATATAACTTCAAGTGTTTCTATAATTTTAATGACATAAGACATAAAAGTAGTTTATGCTATAATCTTGACACATGTTCTTTAACCCAGACAATCTTATTAGAACGTTAATCTCTTACCTTACGATCAAGAAAATCCATTAATCATATTTGTATGTGTTGTTCCTTTGCACACAATAAATACTTCTCCCACTTGTGCATAGAACAACATCATATAGTAGATAAACACCATGACATTCGTTTGTTTATGTGAGCAATATGATAGTGTCATAGATATATAAGCATTACAAGTAGATGTAGGAGCACTTAATTTATCAAGGAAACGTTCATGACTATCCTTGAGAATATGAATGTCTACATTTTTGAACGTAATGTATTATTTCAAGAAATCTAGAAATAATCAGAGTTACTACCAAGATAATAAATCTTGTAACTCCCACTGAATTAGACAACGTTACAATAATGCCTTATTCAGTAATACACCACAATACTCCCACTTGATTTGACAACATTATAAGTGTTTCATTAATCAGTGAAAATAACGTGCTATTACGTTGTTACCCATTTTAAAGACCATTCGTAACAATTACTTAGGTACTAAAAGAGTTTATTCTACTCTGTAGATGATGGATCATCCATCATGCTATTAACTTGAAAATTTGAGCATGCAATTTCTTCCTTAATAGGTCTACTATCCCACAATGGTGTGTAGCACCTTTAATTGGTCAAAGCAAAACAACTAGATAAAGTATACTAGTTTGTCTTTTACCAGATTCGCGGTAATTAGTCTAGCTTCTAATTTAATAACTCATAAAATGTCAAACATGTTTTCTAGTTGACCAAAATGTCATATAAGAATTGAATCACCAACAGAGGGTAATGAAATCTCTTAAGGAAAACATGGTGTGCAATTTTCTTAACTATTAAAATTGCTATGAGTCATATTAGAATTTAGACAATTCTAATGTTCCTAACATACCTTTCTCAATCATGAAAAGGAATAGGATTGAGTCTCACTCTTCTTCCATGGAAAAGAGTCTATGTTTGTCTTTTTAGTAAATTTTTCTTGATCAAACATTTGTTTGAAAACATAACTAAATCAATTTACCAAAGCCCAAACCACGTTTACGGTTTAATGTTGCATTAATACAATCAAAAGAATTAACAAAATTCAATTTTGGTATTTTCGATAATTAAATCTTTCAAGAAAATTAAATACCCTTAGGTCAATATTCATATTAACCATAGAATTTTCCTTGAATCTAGGACCCTCATTATCATAGTTTCACCACATCAGTTGATCTGCTAGTGATGAAAGTATAGAATAGGTAATTTTCGAAGAACAATAATTGACAAACAAGTTTTCAATTCCTAGAAAATATGGGATTTACAATTTTGCCAAAACAATTATGCAAAACGTAAGCATGTTTTATCTCATCTTATGCCTTAAGTTATAGGTTTCACTAACTAACTTAATTAAGTTGTCTAATTTAGAAACTGCAAATTATTTAAGCTGAGGTCGCACTCAACATAAAGATTCACCTTGTTATTGTAATCTAGCTCAAGGTCTCACATAACTAAATTACAACTTCAAGTGTTTCATATCATTAGATGGCATAAACTTAAATTTTAAAGGGTACAATTTTTTATGTGTAATCAAAACTTATGTATAAAGAAGCATGCATACAACTTTATAGCACAATAAATTTCAAAACATTACTTATAGTTTTAAATTTCTAAGATTAAATTCTACAAAGTTTTAATCGATGCGTTGAGAAACTTACAACTTTGCACTAAGATGCTTCGTACATAGAATAGTTATACTAGGTAGCTCCAATCGAACGCACAGGGAGGCAGAGGACCAGGTAAGCGCTGAAGCATAACCTTAGACATCCTTTCAGTGTGACTGTGCGCACTTCTTTGAACCCCCTTTTGAGTTTGTTCTAGTGGGTGAGCCGTTCTAACCATTTAGTACAGTCGCATCAGTCGATTAAAAATTCAAGATTTAATGCTTAGAAAACAAATCAAATTTCTCCATTATTTAGTCCATTTAATTTTCTATTCTCAAAAGGCCATTTTTGCTTACTAACATGTCATACAATATAAACAAAAAGCACTTAAATAAAAATTAAAACGAACTCAAATAATATACATATAACATAACAATTAACATATGTAAAAACAATTAGCCACATGCATAATTTGTTAGATAAAACCCTAATAATCAATTATAGGTTTAATAATGCATATGTTTAACCAAGACTTCCACGTGTTTTCATCAAGTACAACATGAGCCACATACATCGATGAATCGATTGCGCAAGTCTTAGCTAAAACACATACCACATAGCACATAATTGATTCATTAGATATATTGAGGTTTTCCCCAATTCAATATTATCAAACTAATTAACATGTGAAGTTTACTTAACAATTAATCAAAACAATCAATAAACAATAATCCATAGCAAAACATGCATGTTCTACCATGGATTCCTCATAACAATTATAATCCCAAGATACGCATATAATCATGGCACATAACAATTATTCATGAAAACCACATAAAATATACATGCAATCCTAGGGTTTCTACAAGTTTTACAAAAAATAAAACCTAATTAAAAAATTAAAGGGTAATCGACCCAAAATTAAAAAATTAGGGTTTTAATTTTCAAAACCCTAGAAACCAATAAAAGCATGTAATAATCATAAAGATTCAATTTTTTATGTGTTTCGGTAATTAATTACAACATATTAACGGCTCGTGATGCCACTGTTGGGTTTTACTAATTGATTCGTGCTAAACCGTCAAGTTATCTCACACAAGCTAGCCACTTGTGAATAGCTAACCGTAAGAAACTTAAAACAGTTCAGACACAAAATGCAATTAAGATCAGAGGAATATAGTGGATTCCTGGGTCGTTAAGTCCCACGGAGGATGAATGGTGTTTAACACAGTCAGATGTCGAATAATCACTAAGGATAGTGATCAGTAAGGATTTTGAGTTATTTATACCTAAAGAAAAGTTTTGTAAATTACAGGGGCTTAAATGCAAATTAAAGAAAATTAAAAAGTTAAAATATATTAAATAAACGCTATCACTATTTTTACAATGATGTTTTTCTGATTTATAAAATAAAATAACTTAAATAAACTATTTTAACTAAAACGTAAACTTAAATTACCTAAAAACGTGATTTAAAATGAAAACGAGCGTTATGTATAAAAATTACGCTAGTGCGCAAGCAAAAACGTAAAATTTATGAAATAAAAGTCCTACGCATGTAAAAACAATTTTCTTACCTACTATATGACAAAAGAAAATTTTAGAAAAAAGATTTATATTTTTTTTGACTTTTATATTTTTTTATTATGAATTAAATACTATTTTACACTAATTAAATGTTTAAAAATACTAAAACTATTGAGAAAAATCTGAAACTTTTTTTATAAAATACTTTATACTAATACAAAGTTAAGAAAAATACAAAAGTTGAAAAAGCTAGATTAAATAAGCTTGAAATAAGCTAATAAGCTCGTATAAGCTTAATGAACTAAAAAGGGTTATATATTAAATAGTGTAAAGAAAAACAGAAAAAGACCCAAGGGCGAGTGGTAGTGTGTGTGTGTGGTGACCTGGGTAGCCAGGGTTCGAATCCCAGCAACTGCTTTTTGCAACTATTTTATTTTTTGATTTTTCTTTTTGCAACTTATTAAGCTAACTAAAATAAGCAATTTATAAAACTATTACTTTTTATAAAAATGACTAATAAGCTCAGTTTGAGCTTATTTTCTTAACAGTGAGCAAGAAAAAAGAAATAAGCAAAAGGTTTAAGCTAAATGACTTATAAGCTAAAAAAAATAAGCACAAGATACACTAGAAATAAGCTAAGCTACTGTAAATAAGCTTATACAACAACTGAGAATGCAAATAACTTAAAAATAAGAACTGATTAAGCCAAAATAAGCACTAGTTTTAACTGTATGCACAAGACACTTTTGTTTTTACTAGGTACCTTTAAGCTAGTTTTTAAGCACTTTAATAAGCTAAAAAATGAAAAAGAACTTTGGAACTAATAAGTTGACCAGTTAAGCTTTCCAAAAATCTAGTTTTCAAGGTTTGGCTTCCATTAATGAGCTTGTGACAAGCTTGAGAAAAAACAGAAAAACCACTGAGTAAATACTCAGTGTATGCTGAGTGGTTTGGACAAACAAAAAGCTTTTAGCAGACCTATCAAATAAGCTAGAGATTGAAAAGCTAAACTTGGAACTTTGAGATAGCTAGGTGAGCTTCTCAAAAAGCTATAGTACATAAGCTAGTACTCACTAATGAGCTCTGAATAAGCTTGTGAACTAGGCATGCAACAACTGTGCACAGAGCAGTTCTTGACTTTTTGAAATGAACTAGTAGGTTGACTTTTGTGAGATTTGAATGATCCTAGGCTACTAAATTTGTTATATTAAGCTAATATGAGACTAAATTAAGCTAGATAAACAACTTTTAAAACAGTATGCATGTTTCTTCAATCAAAAATCCTAACAGATATGAGTCTAGGACAGAATTAGGTTGATTTTGACTTTTTATAGAACAAGTACTAGTTTTTATGGTTTGACTGAGTTCTTAAGACCTAATGAGACATGTATTAACAAAGAACAAAGACTTGAGCACTCTTTAGCACAGTTAACAAAATAAAACCAAACACTACTTTATAAGACTGATTTGATGATTTTCAAAGCAAAACACTGATCTAGATCATGCTATTGATTTCAGACTTTTTAATATCATATAATGGGACTAAATGAACATTAAACAACAACAATAATAACATAAAACTTAGGAATGACAATTATGCTCTTTTAACTGTGAAAATGAGATTTTTGCTAACTATAAATTTAAAAGAACAAAAAACTGATTTTTATGTTTAATTATGCTTAAATATAACTAAGAAACTCAAAGACACAAAGATTGAAGCTTATGCTTAACTTAAACAGTGAAATGCCAAATAAGAACAAAAGGCTTACAAATTGTTTCCAAGCTCAAACTGAGAACTGAGGACTTGTAAACACTTCCTAAAGCTTCCCAATAAGCTCTATACCAAGGCCATCCAATATCAACCCTGCTCCAACTTTCTTGTATCTTTCACCATGGATTTTTTATTTTTCAACTATTTTTTAGTATTTTTGGTATTTTTTTTCTTTTTGCTTTCTAAACTGAGTTTTAAAGTATCTAGTAGCTTTAATAAGCTATATAGGAGCTTATATGAGCTTAAGAGTCCAAGATAATAACTAACAACAACATTTCATTCACATGAGATTTTTGACTTGAAAATTGCATAAACTTGAAATGGGACTTATCACTGAAATTGAAACTGAAACTGAGTTTTTATTACACTCAAATAAGATTGCAAAGTATTTGAAAGCTTAAAATTGCACTGGAAAACTTAAAATATTAAAAACGACATAAGCAAATTACAATTACACTAGATAGATCTCTTTGAGCCTTCTCTTCCTTCTCTTTTATACACCAAATGCTTTCCACGTGTCCTCTGAGCAAATCCCATCTTTTATTTTGGCCATTGGATGAGTTGAGTGTATTTTGGCCATTGGATCAATTTTGGCGGGAAAAGCTGTTTTGAGCTCTGGGGTTCTGAATTTGCAACTAGGGGGGGTGGCATTAATTGTGGTGTGTAAAGTTGGTAGATATGATGATGAGGGGGGAGGGATAAGGTGAGAGGTGATGGGAATATGTTGCAGGCAAGTGGTGGGGAGGAAGGAGATAAGGTGGGAGGTGGCGGGAGAAGGGAAGTTTGACTGGGTTGTTTGACCAGGGGTCCAAAAAGGGGGGTCACAGTGGTTTGGCAGGGTTCTTTTTGGTTGGATGGGGTTCTAAATACAAAATGGGGCCATTTGGCTTGCTAAATATTACAAGGACCATTTGTGTAATTCGGCCAATCTTGAGGGACCAAACCTGCTCATTTTCCAAAGTTATAATAAGGACCAAACTTGACAAACTTAAATAGTACAAGGACCATATATGATTATTTTTTTCATTTTTAAAATATCCAAGGACTATTTTGTCATTTTCAAAACTTGAGGGACTAAAGTTGTAATTTTGCAATTTTTGATTTTAAGGGTTTGTTTTGACAACTTTTGAATCCCATGGACCTTAAATGACATTTTTCTTTATTTTGATTTACCAGGGACTGTTTTTGACAACTTTTTAAACTTGGGGGACTAAAACTGCCAATTATGCAAACTTGATATGTTTTTCACCAGATTTTGATATTTTTGCATTTAAAACACATAAAACACTTATTTGTGATATTTTTATCATTTTGATGCATTTCTGAGTGTTTTCAGATGTTTTTGCAGTTTAATTGGTACAAAAATGATGAGTATTTAGACACTCATCACTAATCATAACAATTATAGAAAACATGTAAACATCATCAAAGCATGCATCAGAAGTAATAGGAATAATACTTGTAAATAATTAACCGAATTAAAAGAACGTGCGTACCTTTTTAGCGAATCAAGAACACACGATATCAAGAACCATGAACAAACCCTAAACCCTAAAATTAGGGTTTATAATTTTCGACCCCTTTAGTTGAATACCAAGATTACCCACAAGCACAATTGCATTTGTTCTTCGTTCTTGTACACACGTATTAGTAGCGAATCAATGAGAAAAGCTAGGTTCTTGATCACAATAGATTAACCAAACACCTTTGTTATGCTCAAGGTCACTCGTAAATCCCTTACAATGGAGATTCACTTAGTCGACCTAAGAACAAGAGGGAAGAAAGAAGAAGTTTGGCCTTCTCTTGAAATCTAGTGTCCCAAAGGATGAATACATGGGGATGTATTTATAGCCTTATGGTATATGTCAAGATTACTATAGTTTCCGATGTGGGATTCTATAGTTTCGCCCAAACACAAGCCCAAAAGAGAGTTCCTAAAACCTTCTCTTGGCTTGTTAACTTTTCTTCATATCCCGTTGACATTTAACGACTGATAATCAAAACTCGTCAAATATTAAATATCATTAAGTATTTATTTCGTGATCAAATAATTAAATATAACATTTTATATATTAATTATTTATACATTGATTCTCATACGTAATGTGTGCAATCCCGAAGTCTCGAGTTCAAATCCGGTCATACATATATTAATAATTATCCATAAACCTTTCAACTCTGCTCTTTTCCGGCGTAATCTGTTACTTTTTCGATCAAATTCCGGCAAGAAACTTTCAAGAATCAGTTGTACTACACTGGTACACTGATTAGTTGTATGTTATCCGTCACAAACAAGACCTAAGTGTCAAGTACTCATCGCGTTCACAAGAACAGCGCATAAGTGCTTAAATCCTCTGTTCTCGAACTAATGAACAGTTTTGATTGACTTGATTTGGCCAAGAACGGTTAGAGTTGTTACTCAATTGAACACACCTATTTTCACAATCAAGAAGATATAACAATAAAAAACTTAACCACAATGGTTAATACAAGAGCTTGAGTGTTACAACCACCACTAGTGACTGCTGAATCATTACCAACATCTGTGGAGGCTTTGCAAGTCGCTGTGAGAGATTTGTTGGCACAAAATCAGAATCTGAATGCTGCTTTGCAAAACTTGATGGCTGATGAAGGAACAAGCCATAACAGAGGACATTATTATGGGAGGATGGCTAAATTGGAGTTTCCAAAATTCAATGGAGAGGATGTCAAAGGGTGGCTATTCAGGTGTAAATAGTTCTTCAAGATTGATGGAGTCTTGGATGAAATGAAAGTTGAATTGGCCTCAATGCATTTATGATAGAGCCCTAACTTGGCATGAACTATAACGACCTAAAATACGAAACGATCTTTGAACTTCTAATATGAACATACCCTAATGTCTATGAATATTTGCCTAAATTAAACACTTATGTTATGAAGTTAAACTACAAAATAAAATGTCCATAACCTGAGATATATAAATCGACACATCTATATGAGTTGATATAACACGTTTAATGAGATCATTGAATGGGCGGAATAAATTTTCTATTTTGTATCACACGATTACAAAGTTAATTGGGACCGATTATGTGTATTTTTGTACACCCCAACTTGACTTAAGATATGGTGATAATAATAATTTGAAATTTGGAAGAGAATTGGTCCTCCTCTAATCCCCATAGACTCGGCAATTCACAAGCCTTATTCTCCCATCCATTTTTTATTTATATTAACCGAGTATGACCACATTTCCTCTCACAAAGTAAACCCTAAAATACTTAACCAAGCGGTAGTCTTCCAAGAAATTATGTACGAAGGTGGTTCAAGGGGTGATCGTTGGTGGTTTTTATTTGGTTTGATCGTGAGTTCTGGTTTTGGTTCCTTGGTTCTCACTACAACAATCGGATGGACGGGCGAGGAGACTTTCGCCGGGGACACCATGTCCCCGGCGAAAGTCACTAAACGTCAAAATAAAATCTGACGTGGCACATAAATACGCTGACTTGTTATGGAAAATTCAACGGACACTTTCGGCGGGGACATGTCCCCGGCGAAAGTAAGTTTGATTTTTATCAAACTTTGACCAGCTAGTCAAAAATTCAACGTAACCTTTCTCCGGGGACTTGTCCCCGCCAAAAGTGATTTTACGTTTACCAAAATTTGACCAAAGTCCAAAGCATGCTAATTGTGCGCGGGAAAATTCCCGCCAAACCTTTCCCCGGGGACATGTCCCCGGCAAAACCTGTTATTTATAAAAAAAAATACACTTTATTGCAACTATTAATACATAAATAAAACCCCGATGCTTGGATAGTCTTTTCATTACGTAAAAACCCTAAACTATTTTAAAATTAAAACGGCATATCTTTAGTTTCATCGTCTATCGTTACAAAATATCTGGTCAAAAGAAACGAAGACTTGAATTTTGAGCAGCTGGGTTGTATCTCCAGGTTATCCAACGCTTGGGATTTATTGATGAGACTTGACGAAACAGAGTAGATATATAGCTATGGGAAAAACAAAAATATTAAATTTATGATGAATTAATATGGTTCTTAATTCGTGTTTGTTAAATGTGATATTGTTTCTTCAGTTTCATTCTTTGAGCATATGTAATTTAGTATTGGACAAGGGGTGTTTGGACACCATAATCTGGTTAACTAAGAACATGGTCAGCTTTACAAATCCAACATGTGCTTTGATTTATAAAAATACTTGACAGATACATACTACAAGAACAACAACAACATCAACAGCAACAACAACTACAAGAACAACTACTACTTTGATCAGCAACAAGAACAACAATAAAAACAACAACAACAACAACAACAACAACTACAATAACAACAACAACTACTACTACTACATATGAAGATTTTCCATGTCACCTAACAGCTCACGAAGTAATGCATCCGACTGACATGCGTAGTGCAGATCCAGAACCTTGAGAAGAGATTGTCTCTAGCAACCTTACTCTTGTCTCCAGCAACCTTACTCTGGTCTCCTTGCCATTTCAAGTCTTGCCTCCAGCAACCTTACTATTGTCTCTAGCACATGTTTTTGTGATTCCAGCAAGTTTATCCTAAGATCTTTTTCATGGCAGCTCGAGCACTCTGTTGGTGCAGATCCAGAACCTTGAGAAGAGATTGTTCTTAAGTACTCGTCAAATGCATCCTTCCACATAAAATATCCGCACCCATTATCTTTTCTGTGCTGTTACATAATAAGAAAATTATAAGAGATTACAACCCAATTATTTATATATTTAAATAAATAAGAAATGTATGATTGTTCACCTTTGACAGAGGACATGCATAATATTATCATCCAGATGAATATTCTCTATGTGATGTTCTTAATTTTATATTTCCTGCTCCACAACAACACATAAAAGGATTAAATGGCTCCATCTCTGGTTTTGAAATTTGTGTGAAGATAAGAGGTTGTGAGGTTAAGTGGTTTTGAGGATAAGATTTGGTACCTTTTGGTGGGATAAGATCTCAAGTTTTCTTTATATGATATATAGAGCAGATCTGGTAGCTTTTGGTGGGAAGTTTTGGCGCCATGTTTTTTGTGGGAATTCTTGACGCCATTTTTTTGTTGGAAAGTTGAGACCAATAATAATAATAATAATAATAATAATAATAATAATAATAATAATAATAATAATAATAATAATAATAATAATAATACGTATACCCATGCACCTATACTCGGTCGTTTAACATGATACGTATACCAATGCACCTATACTTGGTCGTTTAACATGATACGTATACCATAGCACCTATACTTGGTCGTTTAACATTATACGTATACCAATGCACCTATACTTGGTCGTTTAACATGATACGTATACCATAGCACCTATAATTAGTCGTTTAATATGATAAGTATACCAATGCACCTATACTCGGTCGTTTAACATGATACGTATACCAATGCAACTATACTCGGTCGTTTAACATGATACGTATACCAATGCACCTATACTCGGTCGTTTAACATGATACGTATACCAATGCACCTATACTTGGTCGTTTAACATGATACGTATACCAATGCACCTATACTCGGTCGTTTAACATGATACGTATACCAATGCCCCTATACTTGGTCGTTTAACATGATACGTATACCATAGCACCTATACTTGGTCGTTTAACATGATAAGTATACCAATGCACCTATACTCGGTCGTTTAACATGATACGTATACGATAGCACCTATACTTGGTCTTTTAACATGATACGTATACCATAGCACCTATACTTGGTCGTTTAACATGATACGTATACCAATGCACCTATACTTGGTCGTTTAACATGATACGTATACCATAGCACCTATAATTGGTCGTTTAACATGATAAGTATACCAATGCACCTATACTCGGTCGTTTAACATGATACGTATAACAATGCACCTATACTTGGTCGTTTAACATGATACGTATACCATAGCACCTATACTTGGTCGTTTAACATGATAAGTATACCAATGCACCTATACTCGGTAGTTTAACATGATACGTATACTAATGCACCAATACTTGGTCGTTTAACATGATACGTATACCATAGCACCTATACTTGGTCGTTTAACATGATACGTATACCAATGAACCTATACTTGGTCGTTTAACATGATACGTATACCATAGCACCTATACTTGGTCGTTTAACATGATACGTATACCAATGCACCTATACTTGGTCGTTTAACATGATACGTCTACCATAGCACCTATAATTGGTCGTTTAAGATGATACGTATACCAATGCACCTATACTCGGTCGTTTAACATGATACGTATACCAATGCACCTATACTCGGTCGTTTAACATGATACGTATACCAATGCACCTATACTTGGTCGTTTAACATGATACGTATACCATAGCACCTATACTTGGTCGTTTAACATGATACGATACCATAGAACCTATAATTGGTCGTTTAACATGATACGTATACCATAGCACCTATACTTGGTCGTTTAACATGATATGTATACCATAGCACCTTTACTTGGCCATTTAACATGATAAGTATACCAATGCACCTATACTCGGTCGTTTAACATGATATGTATAGGATAACACCCATACTTGGTCGTTTAACATGATACGTATACCATAACACCTATACTTGGTCGTTTAACATGATACGTATACCAATGCACCTATACTTGGTCGTTTAACATGATACGTATACCATAGCACCTATACTTGGTCGTTTAACATGATACGTATACCAATGCACCTATACTTTGTCGTTTAACATGATACGTATACCATAGCACCTATAATTGGTAGTTTAACATGATAAGTATACCAATGCACCTATACTCGGTCGTTTAAAATGATAAGTATACCAATGCACCTATACTTGGTCGTTTAACATGATACGTATACCATAGCACCTATACTTGGTCGTTTAACATCATAAGTATACCAATGCACCTATACTCGGTCGTTTAACATGATACGTATACCAATGCACCTATACTTGGTCGTTTAACATGATACATATACCATAGCACATATACTTGGTCATTTAACATGATACGTATACCAATGCACCTATACTTGGTCGTTTAACATGATACGTATACTAATGCACCTATAATTGGTCGTTTAACATGATAAGTATACCAATGCACCTATACTCGGTCCTTTAACATGATACGTATACCAATGCACCTATACTTGGTCGTTTAACATGATACGTATACCAATGCACCTATACTTGGTCGTTTAACATGATACGTATACCAATGCACCTATAGTTGGTCGTTTAACATGATACATATACCATAGCACCTATACTTGGTCGCTTAACATGATACGTATACCATAGCACCTATAATTGGTCGTTTAACATGATACGTATACCATAGCACCTATACTTGGTCGTTTAACATGATACGTATACCATAGCACCTATAATTGGTCGTTTAACATGATACGTATACCAATGAACATATACTCGGTCGTTTAACATGATACGTATACCAATGCACCTATACTTGGTCGTTTAACATGATACGTATACCAATGCACCTATACTCGGTCGTTTAACATGATACGTATACCAATGCACCTATACTTGGTCGTTTAAGATGATACGTATACCATAGAACCTATACTTGGTCATTTAACATGATACGTATACCAATGCACCTATACTTGGTCGTTTAACATGATACATATACCATAGTACCTATAATTGGTCGTTTAACATGATACGTATCGCCGTGTCCGTGCAACCTAGGTTAAAAGTAATTAGATTAATTTTATAATTTTTAGGTTAAATTAATTATATAATTTTATAATTTATTATTAATTCTAATTATTTAAAATGATAGTTTTAATTTTATAATTTAACCTTTTCCCGGGGACATGTCCCCTAGGAAAGTTCTGGCGTAAATTTTCATTTTCCCTCATGTCTTTTACTTTATCCCGCCATCACTTTCCCCGGGGACATGTCCCCGGCAAAAGTGTCGCCAGAAGACAAAGAAGACTTTCCCCGTGGACTTGTCCCCGGGAAAAGTGAAAAGCAAATATTAACCTCAATTATTAACAGATCTGGTCACACTCGGAAAAAAAAAACGAAACTCGTCTTCCTCCCTCTCAACTCACCACCGGCAACACCACAACACCACCACTCCCTCACCACTAATACTTCACCACCACCTCCATCGCTACTCTCAGCACTAATACTTCACCACCACCACTACGTTGTCTTCCCCACACTCGCACCACTGTGCACGATGCATCTCAACCCTCTCATTGTTTAATTCTTTCCTCAAACCCTCTCATTGTTTGATTTTTTCTCTTCTCTTCTCATTTCTTACTCTCAAATGATACCATCTCCTTCTATCCTCTCAACCAAGGTATTTTTTTAATTAGTTAAACATATTTTTAATTTTTGTAGTTTCTTTTAATTGTTTATAGTTTTTGTCAATTGTTTATAAATTTATAAGTTTTGTGTTAATTGTTTCAATTTTTTATTAATTTTTTTGTTAATTTTGTTCTTTGGTTACTAATAGCTGCTGCTGTGAAGCCAGAAGTGAAGCCGGTACCCGAAGCCGAGAAGTGAAGCCGAGACCACAATGCACGTGCTCTCGAGACCCCACAACCGAGGTATTTTTTTTGCACCTATGTTTGTAGTGGGGACATGTCCTCGGCGAAAGTTTATAGTTGAGCATTTTTTGCCTTAGTAACCCCCCCATCAGTTCCCTTTTTGGAAACTAATTTGCTGTCCCAAAACAGTCCCATAAGCCTCCTTTTAGAAACTGATTTGTGTTTGGATTTGCATAAGTTATGGGTCAAAACTCAGTTTTGACCCATTTTAGCTATCAAAATGGTTTTATTAGTGTTCTTTATGCAAGTGTTGGCTGCTGATGATTGTTTAATTGTTAGCTAAGTTGTTTTAAGCAAATGGCCAAATGTAACTAGTAATATAGATTGCAACTTACAATTTTCAGTTTCATCAAAGTAATATGTGCAATGGTTGTTTAATTGTTAGCTAAGTTGTTTTAAGATCATGTGAGCTTTAATTGAAGATGTCAAACCAGTTTTTTTTAAAAGCTCCAAGTTCACAGTCAAAAAAATTGATTTTCTTCCCCTGAAGGGTTGTTTGGAACAGCACCTTAAGTGGGTCAAGACCCACTTTTGACCCATGTTTTAAGAAGCTGTCATGCAGTCCCATATGTGTCTCAATTAGCTTTTCTTTTTGAATTTTAGTTTCTTCAATTTAAGATTTTAGAACTTGTACTCTTGTATGATTAATCTTTGGTTGGTAATGTAGTCATTCCATATTTTTTTGAATTTTTGTTTGAGCTTGTAAGTAGCTTTTCCCTAGCTTGAAGTTACCCTATTGAGCCTTGTGTGACTGTCTCAGCAATCCCATAACAGCCCCTTGCATCCCTCTTTTTAGCTTGTTAACAGCTCATTAGTGGCTGCCCCGTAGCTTGTAGGATCTCTTTAGTATGCCATTTACTAGTCTTGGATTACCTAGTCTTTAGTGCTTATTTTTCTAGCCAAAAATGCCCTTGGAAGACTGCTCTTGTGGGCTGTTACATATGCTGATTGCTGATATGGCATATGTTGTAATTTTGTTCTTTATTAATAAATTTGATTTTTTTTATACAGTCGAGACCAGCCGAGAGCCGAGACCAGCCGAGAGCCGAGACCAGCTAGCCGAGAGCCAAGACCACAATAGGTATGTTTTTTGTCTAACTTTGTTAAGCCGAAATTGAGTCTTGTGATATATAAGCCAAAATTGACAATGCGAATATGTTAGTATTGTATGGTATTTGATTGTGTTGAACTGTTGTAAATGATTTTAGGACTTTAGTGATTAATTTCGGAAAGTCCCCGTCCGAAGTTAATGATCCCATAGAAAACCCGTCCGAAATTAATTTATTAGAAATTAATTTCGGAAAGTCCCCTGTTTGGGACTGCTTTTTGAATGTTTTGTCTCATTTAGGATATGAATGCGTATAATTGATTTACTATTTGTGAAAATTTTGACAGTGTTTCCCCTTTACTCCTACGAATATGTCTTTAATGCACATATTTGGGGAGTTGAGGGGAAATGCTGCCGAAATTTTCTCAAATAGTAAATTCAATTATACGCATTCATATATGAGACGAAACATTAAAAGAGTGGGTTAGGATTGCCTTCCATAGTTGGATTAGGTGAACAAAACGCACAACTGGTAATTCCACCTTTATGTGTTTACGTGTAGATTTGTTGTGAACATTTTAAGTCTATATAATTATTTGTTGCTTCATTAAAACGCAGTTATGCCAATTGATAAAAGTTGGGTCTCACTAGCACGTACAAGTAGAGTATTGCAAGCCCTTAGTGAATATTGATGGGAATATAAAATGTCCCTGTGCTTGTTGTTTAAACCTACCCTGGATAAAGCACAAATTTTTGTTTGACCACATACACGCAAATGGCTGGGACCATAGTTATACGAAATGGTATAATGATGGTGAGCCGGATGCCCGAACAGTCGTACACAACACAAGACACCCTGGGATGAGTGACATGGCTGAGTTCCTTCATGATATTGGTCTGAATAACGAACCAGATGATCCAACTCAAGGAAATATTGGCGATACAAGTAACGACGCAATTCCTCAACGTAATGAGTATGAGGAGTTACTTGCCACTGCCAACGAAAAACTATACCCAGCCTGTGAGTGGATGTCTTCATTAGACTTTATGGCAAAGATTACGCACATCCATAGTTTTAAAAAGCGCGCCTGAGGCACGCCTAGGCGCGCTTCGGCTCAAGGCTCAAGCTCTAGGGATTTTTTTAGATCGAGGCTCACGACATGCATGAATCCCATAAAAAACGCATCGCCTTGAGGATTTTTGCGCCTTTGCGCCTTGAGGCTTTTTGCGCCTCGGAGATGTAACAGGTTTTGGGGCTTTTTTCTAAGTATTAAGATAAGATATATGGGCCTTATAAGTTATATGCATGAGCCTTTTAAGTTATATCTAATAAACCTAATTTGGAAAAGAACTAAAACACACAATCAAGTGGGTAACTATAGATTCTGATCATTTTACAAATATGTAATCTCTCTCACGTCATAAGTTTATATCTTGAACTGATTTTTATTGATTTGTAAATAACGTCATAAGTTTATTTTATCTTCAAGCATCACATGATAGGGTGAGTATTTGTATGATTTGTAAATTGAACTGATTTTATGTTTATTTTATTGATTGCTATTTTTTAACAAGTTACTTTGTTTCATTAAGTATTTTCTTTATTAAATATTATCATGAAAATATGGCATTATGCCTTGAATATTAATATGTTGCTTGCTTGATATTTTGGGTTAAATTGTGAGCTTTGTTAGATGTATGTTTGCAAGTGTAGGACACAAACATATTTAGTTTGATTATGGATTTTAATCTATATGTAGTTCATCGAGCCAAAGAGTTGATCCGTTTGAGAAGTGACAACTGATCCATTTTAATCTTTATAATGGCTATGTGTGTCATGTATTAAGTATATAATGTTATTTTGTGTTATTTAAGCTACATGAATGGTCACATATATTATATAAAAAAACTTAATGTATTTAGTGCGCCTCGTATTCATGAATCCCGCACCTTGGTATGCGCCTCGCCTCGAGCTCTTTGGTCCCCTGTGCGCACATCAAGGTCAAAGGTAAAGTGAGTGACACCACATTTAATGAGTTCCTAACTTTATTCAAGGAAGTTTTCCAGCCCGTTCTAGGATACAACATGCCATCGTCATACTATGAAATAAAGAAGACATTTAAAACTATCGGGTTAGGATATGAATCAATACATGCTTGTGTAAATGATTGCTTTTTATATCGGGGGGTGATAACGCTACACGCGTCGTTCGGGGTCAAAGGAACTTCCTTTTCTTCGAGCAAGTTTTATAACACCCTAGGCAGTGAACCTAATCGTTGTAGTGTAGTAATTAGGGTAAGCCACGGGTATTGATATCGTTCTCTAGGGGAATAGGAATGCTAGTAAGGAGTTACTACGCTAAGGTTAAGGTTGAGGAAGATTATTTTTTATCTTTTTATATTTTATGAAAATGGAAAGGTACGAATCTCGGGTATTGGATTTGGGGGGTTGGTATTTCTACCGATTACTCTACTATTATCTAATTATCTAAACTAAGGTTGTGGGAGTCTATGTCTAATTAATGTGTGCTCGTATGATAGTTTAAAGATGTGTTTACTTAGTTTGTATTACTCCTTAATTATCTCCTATTGATGGTTGAGTGTCACGTCTTATTCCTAGTTGCGTTGTGTTTCTAAAGTTGTAGGGTATGCGTTTCTCCCTAACTCTTTGAACTTACCAAAGGGTCTTGTCTACAAATCCACTTAGAGATTATAGACTCCTACTCTAAGGCGCTCTTCGGATGGTTTAGCCTACAATCACTCAGGTAATCATACTCTAAGGTTCACAAAGATGAATCAAGCATTAAGTACACAACGAATGACCTATCGCATTACTAGATCATTAATCAACTAAGATAAGAAACAACCAATCAATATTCAATAATTAAGTTTCATACTTCCTAAGCAAACACACAAATAAATTAGCCGGACATGGAGAACATGCAAGCATACACACAAATAATCAAAGACATAATTGAATTAATGAAGCAAAGACTTATCTTGGTGTAAGATAGGGTTAAAAACCCTAAAATACTGTACAAGACACCTTAGGTTCGGTTTTAGGTTTTTACTCCAAAGACTCTCCACCTAAAGACTGAAAAATTCGGATTCTATATATAAGATTACAATTGCGACGGCGTCACCTTATGTTTAGTGACGCCGTCGTGTCGCCGCCATTAGGGTTTCGTCTTGGCCACGTTAACCTTGCGACGGCGTCACCTTATGTCCGTGATGCCGTCCTCTTCAGCTTCTGACGTCGTCTGGATCGCATCTAGGCCGTCTGAGTAGCGACGGCCTACTCTTTCACACTAGACGCCGTCTCTTGAAAACACGAGTTTTGAGTTCTGACCCGTCACAATAATTCTCCGACGGCGTCGCAAATAGCTCCTGACGCCGTCGCCTTCTACATTCAGCGACTGTGAGTGTCTCGATTTCGACTTTGGCCATTTTCTTCATATATTCGCGCCTTTTCGTCCAAATAAGTGCCATTCCAGCATTTTGCCTTCACGAGACCTAAAAAGTGAAAAGGAACGATATTAAGCAATAACGGATACAAAAGTGATCAAATAAGGACTTAAATGACCCCTCAAAATGGTACCTTTTAAAACCTTATCAAATATCCCTACACTTGTTATTTGCTTGTCCTCAAGCAAATGTGCTTTTAGCCAATTAATTTATAAGTTAGGGGTCATTCAGCATTAATTCAAAACGGTCCACAACACATATAAGCCCCGCAAAAGTCATAACAAGCACGGAAATTACATACTAGCACCTCACATGGGGTGTTTGGATACTCACATCTCTCTCAGGTGTATAAATGAAATATAACAATATAGGAAATGGAAGATAAACACTAATTAACCGGTCCTAGTACATAGATTACCATAGGCTTGAGAATAGATCAAACCTCCATCGCTTTGGCGTAAGCACCTAGGAAAGACTATCAAAGAGGTCTTTTAAAGGGTTGTGATGTTAGGCTTACGGTAGGGAAATAAGGGTTTGGTGGGATAGGCTATTTAGTGGTGGTAAGTCAAAAAATCTTTATGTTAACTGCATATGAAGAATGGCGTTGCTAAGCCAAGACTCGACACTCTAAACTCTAGATAACTGAAATAAACAAACATAAATTTAAAGGATAGATGTATGATGGTAGCCCGTATTTTTTTTTTATCACTCTATTTTTTTTCTTTTTCTCTTTTTTTTTTTTTTTCTTTTTTTTTTTCGATTTTTTTTTTTTTTTTTTTTTTCATACACTTTTACTCTACCATCCTCTATGATAACATCAAAATACTAGGGATTTACAGGCATATCCCTACACTTGAGTTTTTATTATTCTAACACTAATTTGACCCGAATCGAAAAGATCAAAACACTTGGGGTACATTATTACGCAAACAAAGGGAATTTGAATTTAACGTTCCCTTCCCGTCATTTCATAAATTTTAACTTTTCCCATGAATCCCAATCATCCCAAAACTGTATACAAAGGATATGACTCGACTTAGCAACTTATGCAAGCAACTAGATAATTGAACTAAGGGTTTAGGGTGATAACAAACATTTGCACTAAAAGTGAGTGCATAAGGGGTAGGCTAAGGCGATTTGGGTGTATATTTGGGGGTGGGGTGTAAACAATGCTCTTCATTGATATTCCGGAAAAACCGAAATATCACGAGAACCGCGAAAAGGATAGGCTCTGAGGGGTTAACTAGGGGTATCGTGTACTAAAGATGAGTACAACGCAAAGGGTGTGGGGGAATTACTCAACCGATGTGGAAGAAGTAATTATATTACAGGTATCAAACAAGGGTTATCCTAATGCCTGTTATCATTTAGTTATTCCTAACTACACAAGTGTAGCCTCACTTGCGATCTCGGAATGCATCACAAAACAAGTTCTAGAATCTAATATACTACCGGTTCACACTCTAAGCATTAAAGATGAATGCTTTAATTCCTACTAATCTAAGGGCTATCCTCACATTTTGGGTGGAATTTGGGTGGTAAGGGTTTTTGTGCTAGTCATATAACTTCCTATCCATGAGACGCTTTTGTTAAGACTAATGGCCCACTCCTATATGTCATGAAAAATTTTAAATTTGGTGCCAAAATTACCCTAACCGACATTTTCTCATGGTTTATTACACAATCACAATTGGACAAAGCAAATAGTCAAGGATAAGCATAGTTTCAAAGTTCCCGTTTTATTTTCCCTCCCTACACTTAAACTGAACATTGTCCCCAATGTTCCCCGAAAGTATCAAAGTTATGATAAAAGAAGGTAATTAAAAACGAAAGAAACTAATACTCCCCTGATTAGCTCGGTAGGATCCGTGTAAAGTGGTGGTTAAATTCTTTTCAAGAAGAATTATTGCGTGAAAAGCTCCTTCCAATCTTATGTAACTTCTTCTTGACAAACTAAACCTGCACATTTGAAGAAAACAAACGAAACCTTCGCGTAAAATCGGCGGTAATAATATATATAAGACTCGATTTAAACTAGGATATAATGCTTGTGGAATGGATGTTTACAGAATTTCTAAGAAAATTAAGACCTGGAAAATTCCAAAATTTTATAAGTAGCTCAGAAAACGAGAAAAAGTAATCTGATGTTTTTACTCCTTCCTGACGTCGTCAGGTTGCAATCCTGACGCCGTCAGGTTATCCTGACAAAAACTGGTCTGCGATTTTCTGGAAAAATTTCTGGAAAATTTACATCTTTAGAATCTGGAAAAAATTTCTGCAAAACATTCATTATGACTCGATACAAGCATTTGACTCGAACAAACAAAAATATATATCTCTAGTTAATTGTTATTCTCATGTTTACGTTTCTTTTGAAAACGTGTGTAATCCTCCCTACACTTATCCCTTATGTAAAATACCTTTATATGTAATTAAGACGAAGTTAAAAACAAAATAAAGCATTTTTACAAATTTAAACATGAGGATAAACAATTAATAAAAGATATATGACACTAACAAGCAAACAATTAAGCATGGGTTGCCTCCCACGAAGCGCTTTTCTTTATTAAAGAGTCTTGTAGCTAGACTCATAGTCGTGCTCCTACGTACCGATATACGTAAGTCTATCCTCAACAATGTCGTAAGGATCAAACTTATCATTCAAGTTCCTAGTAGTACGTTCGGTTAAATATGCCTTTTCAAACATCTCACCATCGGGATCATAGATTTGTATCCTAATGTGCCACCTTCCATTACCATCACTAGGCGGTCTATTCCAATTCCACATGTGTTCGGATTTCTCAACTATCCACTTATTCATGACAAGGTTAACGGGCAAGCTTCCTAGGAACTCGGTCATCTTCCTAAATACTAAGGCGTCCTCGAACGGGTTCACTTCTATATCCCTAGCCAATTCTTGTTCTTGGAAAGTTGCTGCACTAGCAAAGGCCTTATCTAGGTAAAAAGGTCTTTGGGGGCCTATGATGTTCTTCTCAATCCAAGGTCCATATCGAGAAGGCTCTCTATCCAACCCTATCTCTTGTGGGATTTCCTCATCCTTATAGTATGTATGTTTTTTAACATCATAAACGGACCTAGCACTCCCCTCTCCTACCACTATTTTGGACATCTTACAATCGATGATGGCGCTAGCGGTAGCTAAAAATCCTCTTCCAACTAGTAATGGGCATGTCGGGTCCTTATTCATGTCGAGTACATGAAAGTCGGCCAAAAGAGTCAACTCTCCTACATGTACTACCATGTCCTTTATTATTCCAACCGGACGTGCTATACTACCGTCCGCTAATCCTAAGATAGTTTCCGTTGGTTCAATTTTACCTAGGTTGAGGCTTCTATGAAGGGACAACGGAATGAGATTGATGCATGATCCTAAATCGGCTAAAGAATCGAGTGGCTTGGAAGTTCCAAGTCTACACGGAAGAGTGAATAGCCCGGGATCATCTAACTTCTTAGGTAAGTTGTTTCGCACAAAGGCGGACCCATGTTTCCCAAGCCTAAGTTCTAACTCATATTTTTCTTTTAAAGCATTATAATAAGGTGCATGAGCTAAGACTTCAAGAATTGGTTTCTCTTGATAGAGTTCCTTGTACTCCTCCTCTAAACTTGGTTTGGATTCTTGGCTGACGGGTTTCTCAGGAGTAGGCTTTACCAAAGGTGCCGGGCCTTGGTATCTCTTGGATGACTTGGAACCCTTTTTGATAGCATTTACCGAGTGAACCGTTGGGTGAGAGGGACATGGATGTGCACTTTCCCATGGTGAACTGGAATGTGAAGTCAATGCAATCGAATTCACTTTTGGGTTCTTAATGGTATCACTTGGGAGTGCTCCAACTTTCCGCTCATTGAAGGCTTTTAAGAGGGCATCAAGCTTGGTTGTCATCTCGCTCTGTTTTTGCTTAAAATCGGCTTCAAGCTTATTCAATCGAGTTTCTTGGGATGACAAAAATCTAGATGCAATTGCTTCAAGATTAGTGGGGTTCCCGGTATAAGAAGAATTGAACCTATTAGGCGAACTAGATGAACTTTGGGGTGTGCTTGAGTTTTGGTTCCACTTAAGATTAGGGTGATTTTTCCATGAGGGGTTGTATGAGTTTCCTAAGTTGTTTTGTTCGGGTTTGAAAGTGTACCACTTCTCTCCCGCTCCGTCGGTACGTATGGAGGCGTAGTCCACAAAAGCTTGTTCGGAGAGCCTTGAGCAGTCACGAGTGTCATGGGGACCACTGCATAACTCACAAGGTAGAGTGATTTGATTCACTTGTCGTGAGGACTTAGGATTTTTGTAGGAACTCATGAGAAATTTAACTTGATCTTCAAGTTCGATCATCCTACGGTCGGGAGGAGGCAAGGATATTGCCTTGACGGTTTTGGGCAGCTCACGGGGGTCATCCCAACTTTCGTTGTCATAGAGGGCAAGGTCCTCTATTATTTCCCATGATTCTTCTGCGGTGAGATCACTAAGTTTTCCACCGGCCGCTTGGTTAATGGATCGCTTAGTGGGAAAGTTGACATGATCATAAAAGATTTGGACTTAGAGCCAAAGATCAATGCCTTGATGAGGGACTTTATGAAGTAAGTCCTTGAATCGGGTCCATGCTTCGTAGAGAGATTCACCTTGACGTTGTTGGAACATCAAGATGTCATTCCTAAGCTTAGTGGTTCTCCCCGGTGGGAAAAATTGAGCAAGGAAGCGAGAAGTAAGATCATCCCAACTTTAGATAGAGCCGGCGGGAAGTCGCTCAAGCCAATTACTAGCTTGGTCCCGTAGAGAGAATTGGAAGAGACGCAGGCGCGTGGTCTCCCGAGTAGTAGCATCAAGGTCGATGGAATCGACGATTTTGAGGAAATCCCTCAAATGCTGATTTGGATCTTCGGAACGAAGTCCATGGAATGCACATCCGTTTTGCACCAACCGGATGGTGTCGGATCGCAGGGCCGTAGTTTGGGCTTGGTCGGGAAGCTCAATGGTGTTCCTATAGCCTAAGTGGCTTGGTCTTGAGTATTCACCAAGAGTACGGGCTCTTGGCGGGTCATTTGGTGGTATGTTAATGAATGGTAGTGGGTTATCACCTTCCATGATGAAAAGTGATGAGGTTACGAACAAAGGTTACGAAGAAGGGGGATAGACTAAGAGAAATCTAAAAATGAGAAAAAAAAGTTTACTTGATAGGAATCAAGCAAAGAAACCTAAACGAGGTGGACTACTAACTAGCTATTCTATTCCCCGGCAGCGGCGCCAAAAACTTGATAACGCTACACGCGTCGTTCGGGGTCAAAGGAACTTCCTTTTCTTCGAGCAAGTTTTATAACACCCTAGGCAGTGAACCTAATCGTTGTAGTGTAGTAATTAGGGTAAGCCACGGGTATTGATATCGTTCTCTAGGGGAATAGGAATGCTAGTAAGGAGTTACTACGCTAAGGTTAAGGTTGAGGAAGATTATTTTTTATCTTTTTATATTTTATGAAAATGGAAAGGTACGAATCTCGGGTATTGGATTTGGGGGGTTGGTATTTCTACCGATTACTCTACTATTATCTAATTATCTAAACTAAGGTTGTGGGAGTCTATGTCTAATTAATGTGTGCTCGTATGATAGTTTAAAGATGTGTTTACTTAGTTTGTATTACTCCTTAATTATCTCCTATTGATGGTTGAGTGTCACGTCTTATTCCTAGTTGCGTTGTGTTTCTAAAGTTGTAGGGTATGCGTTTCTCCCTAACTCTTTGAACTTACCAAAGGGTCTTGTCTACAAATCCACTTAGAGATTATAGACTCCTACTCTAAGGCGCTCTTCGGATGGTTTAGCCTACAATCACTCAGGTAATCATACTCTAAGGTTCACAAAGATGAATCAAGCATTAAGTACACAACGAATGACCTATCGCATTACTAGATCATTAATCAACTAAGATAAGAAACAACCAATCAATATTCAATAATTAAGTTTCATACTTCCTAAGCAAACACACAAATAAATTAGCCGGACATGGAGAACATGCAAGCATACACACAAATAATCAAAGACATAATTGAATTAATGAAGCAAAGACTTATCTTGGTGTAAGATAGGGTTAAAAACCCTAAAATACTGTACAAGACACCTTAGGTTCGGTTTTAGGTTTTTACTCCAAAGACTCTCCACCTAAAGACTGAAAAATTCGGATTCTATATATAAGATTACAATTGCGACGGCGTCACCTTATGTTTAGTGACGCCGTCGTGTCGCCGCCATTAGGGTTTCGTCTTGGCCACGTTAACCTTGCGACGGCGTCACCTTATGTCCGTGACGCCGTCCTCTTCAGCTTCTGACGTCGTCTGGATCGCATCTAGGCCGTCTGAGTAGCGACGGCCTACTCTTTCACACTAGACGCCGTCTCTTGAAAACACGAGTTTTGAGTTCTGACCCGTCACAATAATTCTCCGACGGCGTCGCAAATAGCTCCTGACGCCGTCGCCTTCTACATTCAGCGACTGTGAGTGTCTCGATTTCGACTTTGGCCATTTTCTTCATATATTCGCGCCTTTTCGTTCAAATAAGTGCCATTCCAGCATTTTGCCTTCACGAGACCTAAAAAGTGAAAAGGAACGATATTAAGCAATAACGGATACAAAAGTGATCAAATAAGGACTTAAATGACCCCTCAAAATGGTACCTTTTAAAACCTTATCAGGGGGCGGGTAACGAAGATTTGCAGACTTGTCCTATCTGCGGCGCTAGTAAATGGAAAGAAAAGAACACATTGGGGAAGAAAGTTCCTAACAAGGTGTTGCGTTACTTTCCTATCATTCCTAGACTACAACGTTTGTACAAGTCTAAACACACTGCAAAACATATGACTTGGCATGCGTCTGGGCAGTCTAGGGAGAACGGTAAGATGCAACACCCGGTTGATGGTCAAGCATGGAAGAAATTTGACATCAAGTATTCAAAGGAATTTGCTAAAGAAAAAAGAAACGTCCGGTTAGGGTTGGCTGCTGATGGTTTCAATCCGTACGGCAACCTTAGTCAGTCATACAGCATGTGGCCGGTTATATTAACCACATACAATACGCCTCCCTGGATATGTATGAGAGAGACTTCTCTTATGTTGACATTATTAATTCCAGGCCCCAAATCACCAGGGAAGGATATTGATATTTACCTGAGGCCTTTGATTGATGACCTAAAGACTTTATGGAAAGATGGATTCATGACTAAGGATGCTGTTATAGGCACCGAATTCTGTATGAAAGCAGCGCTTTTATGGACTATCAATGACTTTCCCGCTCGAAGTAGTTTGTCTGGGTGGAGTGGGCAAGGTTACAAGGCATGTCCGACATGTAATGTAGACACTCCAGCTATGCGCGTGTTAAAAAAACCCGCTTATGTTGGTCACAGAAGATTCTTAAGCACGACCAATAAATGGCGGAAGAACAGAAGGGCATTCTATACAGAGGTAGATGATACAGACCCTCCTAGAAAATTTACCAGTGATGACATCTTTGATCAACTAAGAAGATTGCCTAAACGTGTCCCGGGGAAACATCCAAGATATGGGGGTGCGAACAAAAAACGTGATCCTGATCGTGAATTGAATTGGACAAAAAAATCTATTTTCTACGAGCTAGAGTATTGGTCTTTTCTTACACTAAAACACAATTTAGATGTCATGCATATCGAAAAAAATATGTGTGAGAGTGTGTTGGGTACTTTGTTAATGAATGACAAATCAAAAGACACCAACAAGGCAAGACAAGACTTACAAAATTTGAATATTCGTATTGACTTGTGGCTCGTCAACAAAGGAAACGGGAAGTGCTCTAAGCCTCATCCTACGTACTCTTTCACAACCGAAGAAAGAAAACTTTTTTGTCTATTCATTAAAGGTACGCGTTTTATTTGAAAATTTCTTTGTTTGAATTAATTCGCGTATTCATTTTGACAACTTATTCTAATATTCTGATTTTTTTTCTTAATTCTTCAAAGGTGTTAAACTACCTGATGGGTTTGGATCTAACTTCAAGCATAAAGTGACCGACAACGATAGCAACATAACAGGCTTGAAGGCTCATGACTGTCACATAATGATGCAACGGTTGCTTCCTGCTGGACTTCAAAATTAGTTGAAGGACCAAACCATCGCAACACCAATAATCGAGTTTTGTTCATTCTTCAAACAAATATGCGCTCGAACTTTGATGGTGGATGACATGTTGAAAGCTAGAGAACAACTGATCAATATTTTGTGCAGTTTCGAGCAAATATATCCTCCAGCTTTTTTTGACATTATGATTCACTTGGTTATTCATCTACCGAAAGAGGCTATTGAAGGCGATCCTGTTTACATGAGGTGGATGTATCCATTTGAAAGATACATGAAAAAGCTCAAAAATTATGTCAGAAATAAAGCCAAGCCTGAAGGTTCAATAGCGGAGGGTTATATTGCTGATGAAGCATTAACTTTCTGTTCGCATTATTTTCGGGGTGTTGAGACGAGATTTAATCGTCCTGACCGGAATGAGGACTGTCTAAGGCCAACAAGTCGATTTGAGGTGTTTCGATCAGTCTGCAAAAAGAATGGTAAACTATCATTAGTTCACTAAACTGTATTTGATTACATGTTATTTTAAATTGATAAAATGTTATTTTATGTCATCATCACTTGAATTTGATTACTTGTAGGCTCTAAATCCAAAGCTGCCAACCCAAACACCAAAATTGGGAAACGCGGGAAGGTGGTGCGTGGTCCCACTAAGAACACGACACTCAAGGCGAAGAGGGCACTGGATGGTCGTCCTGTGTCGATCGATTTTCGGGTCAACCAGGAGGGGTTTTGGACACACGTAGGCCCTCACTCTTCTTGGTTCTCCAACTATGTTGGGGAGGTGTTACGGGACTCGATTCACATGTTTTGCGATTCATGAGCTAAGGTTCCCGAAACGGCCAAGGCCCACATCCATGAGCATCTACACGTAAGTTTTTTTAACCTTTATTTTTTTAATTATTGTGTTTATTTATTCAAACTTGTTTGTTTATTTAAATTTGTATATTTTTTTATTTATATTTTATTGCAACACTACTTTGATCTCGACCCACACATTGCTGGCCCGAATGGAGACCATATTGTTGACAGTATCGAGTATTATCTCCAAAAACGATACGACGACAACAAATATAAATACAAAAAAGATAACTTTACGGCAGCAGGTGGGGTGGAGAAAATTGAGGAGATCAAAAGAAAGCGTCCAGCGAACAAGACGCAAGAGGATTGGGATGCGTTGGTAAATTTCTGGATCGACACTTTATAATAATAATAATAATAATAATTATCATTATCATTATCATTATCATTATCATTATTATTATTATTATTATTATTATTATTATTATTATTATTATTATTTTAATCAATATCACTTTATTAGAAAATAATGGGATTTACAAGAAATTAGTAGGGAGCCGAGATACTAACTGTGACCCTAGTCCTCTAGCTATAGCGAAACTAATCCTACTAATTTATTTTTATTTATTTTTTATTTTTATAAAACATCACTTCATTAGAAAATCATACGAAATTACAAGAAATTAATGGGGAGCCGAGAAACTAACTGGGCCCCCACTCCTCTAGCAATAGCAAAACAAACCCTACTAAAAATATAGTTATTATTATTGTTGTTATTATTATTATTATTATTATTATTATTATTATTATTATTATTATTATTATTATTATTATTATTATTATTATTATTATTATTATTATTATTATTATTATTATTATTATTATTATTATTATTATTATTATTTTTTATTTTTTTTATTATTATCAACACTTTTATTAAAAACTTATAGGATTTACAAAAAATTAGTGGGAAGCCGAGAAACTAACTGGGCCCCCACACCTCTAGCAATAGCAAAACCAATCCTATTAAAAATATGAACTGCAGCACGCGCCCCAATGTCTTGAGTCATAGAGAATCGTCGAATGCGCTTTAGCAGGGTTACTGCGTCCTTCTCAAGTTCGCCAAAAGAAGAAAAAGAAAAGGGGAGAAACCCATATCCAATATCCTCACATTTAGCATCGTATTTGACTCGTTTACGTCGTGCAGCATCAATGGTCGCACGCCCTGGCATAAAATCAGTCATCCCAGATTGCGTCAAGGGCGACGATCCCGTAAGATCAACACATACATCACGCCCACTATCCCAAGAGTAAAGCAGTATATCAGTTGGGCGCAAAGATCTGTCCCCATCTCCATAAAGCCCAATATCCACCTCCTTACGAGCAGAAATACCGGACCGAGAGCATATATCAACAAGAACATCACGCACAAGGTTATGCCGATGTTTAATGCCAACAATACCCGCACACGAAACAGCATGATCCCCATAAATATCTCCAGAAAATACTTTAGAACAAGCTGAACACGGTACCTGAACAGTGAAAAGAGGAACACCCAACCGGTAGCATAGCACACAACGATAAGCCCTGGCATTCATAGTTTGTCCCAGTCCAGATATCAGAGCCACCCTAAGCCAATCCGAAGTATGATCCTCCTTTAGTGAACTCCATAAAGCCATCTGTCGAGGGGAAAGATGGAAAGTAGACTCAACAGATTGGGTAACCCGATCGAAATATATATCTGCCAATTTCTTCATAAGTTTGGGGGCAGCGACCTCGCTAGGGTTACTCAAAAGGTCAATATCCATATTCACATTAAAAGTACGTAGAGCATCATCAAAAGAGGGACCAGCAGTTACAATACCAGAACTAAGGAGAAGCTTAGACTGTAGGCTAACAGATTGAAGTCTAGAAGCAAGGAAAGCGTAGTTCAAGACATCACCTGCAGAATATAAACCAAGCCCCCCAAAAGCAAAGGGTAAGGTGGCGAGTCTCCACTGCCAATCACCAAAACCGGGCCCAGAAGCAGTGACAATGCGCTCCAAAGAAGAACGAAGTGCCGCATCAAAAGAAACCTGAGCACAACCGAAGACCCGAGGAGAACATGTGCGCATAGAAAAGTATAACTTAGAAATACCAGCACATGTACGGAGTAGCAACAACTCGCATTGAGGGTCATTAAGTTTAGCAACTGCCTCCATACGTTCAATAGTTTTAGCAACCCTTTTCAGAACCAACTTACTACCAAACTCAAAATCCACACTAACAGGTCCACCCAATAATTTAACACCATGTGAAGGGCGAGAAATATTGGGGGGAAAAACACCGGCATACCTGCTTCTGGGGTCCTCCTGTGGCCAAAAAACTTCAGTTTTATCAACATTGAGGTGTAAGCCACGACAAGGTCCATCCCTCATAATCAACTCTAAAATCTTACCCACAACCAAGGTATCACCAATAATAGTGCCATCATCCAGATACCAAGCTTGAAAGGAAAGGTCAAAAGAATCTCTAATCTTACATGCAAGGGGATGTAATACTAAAGCAAAAAGAAGAGGCCCAAGCGGATCACCTTGTTGCACACCTTGATGAGACCAAAGAGTATGCTCACCATAATATAATCTGGCAGGACTAGAGTAACAGAATTCAACCCACCGCGAAATAGCCGGGAAATGAAGTCGTACCTCACGTAACATAACAGCCCGGTCCACCATGTTGAAAGCGTTTTTAAAATCAACCAACAACATAGACAGACCAACATCACCCCCCCGGTCCTCAACCAACCGATTCACAGCATGAAGAATAGCCTCCCCTCCCCCCGACACACCAACACCAAATTGCAAATCATCCAAATAACCGTCTGAAGAGTGACCAATCATGGAAGCACATACCTTGGAAACTAAACGCCTCCAAACAGTCCCAACAGCAATAGGACGGATACCCCCTCCTGGTTTGACTAAGGGTGTGAGAGGAGCACTAGCAATGTACTCACCCAGCGCCCTCGGGCATTTACCCGCAAGAAAAAGGTTCACCACTTGGGTAATAGAAGTGATCAACTCATCAGAAATAGTCACAGCTGCACCATTCAAGCAATCCAAAAGGTGTTGGGCGCGCAGCCCATCCCGCCCACAAGAAGTACCACGAGGGAAACTCTTGATCATGTCAAGAATGGTAGAAGGAGATGCGGTAAGGTGATGATGATCAATAGGTATATCAGGCAAGGAAGGAGCAGACTGAAAGGGGTGCTTAGTTTTTAAGTCCTCAAGAGTAGAAACATCATAGGGTGCAAGACCAGAAGACGAAAGAACTCTGACCGCAGCAGTATAATGACCATCACAAATCTTCCTCTTACATTGCTTGACATTGCGGTCACCCAAATCCAGGCTGTCATCATCAATATTAGACCACAATGGAGAAGGTTCGGCTAAAACCTCACGCACAACCTGCAAACTACCACCAGGAGAGCCCCATGCATGAATAGAATTAACAATATACTCTTCCTGACGTTGACGCTTAGTGACCGACCTACCCTCTTGACTACTCCTCGGGAAAAAGGTTTTAAGTAGACAAAGAGGCAGGACAAACAAACTAACCCAACAAGAAATATCATCAGGCGTGCAGATCACCTTATCAAGAGCTCCTTTCAATACCCGAGAGAACCCCAAACGACACTTAAAACCCGAGAGAACCCCAAACGACACCTTATTATTATTATTATTATTATTATTATTATTATTATTATTATTATTATTATTATTATTATTATTATTATTATTATTATTATTATTATTATTATTATTATTATTATTATTATTATTATTATTATTATTATTATTATTATTATTATTATTATTATTTTTATTTTTATTTTTATTTTTATTATAAACATCACTTCATTAGAAAATCATAGGAAATTACAAGAAATTAGAGAGGAGCCGAGAAACTAACTGAGCTCCCACTCCTCTAGCAATAGCAAAACAAACCCTACTAAAAATATAGTTAGCACCACGCGCGCCAATATCTTGAGTGACCGAGAACTTTCAGATTCGCTTCATCAGGGTCACAGCTTCCTTCTCGAGTTCACCAAAAGAAGAGAAAGAGAAGGGGATGAACCCATATCCAATATCAGCGCATTTGGTTTTGTACTTGACACGTTTGCGCTGTGCAGATTCAATCACGGCACGCCCTGCCACAAAGTCAGTCATACCAGTTTGCGTCAAGGGTGATGACCCAGTAAGATCAACACATACATCAAGGCCTCTCTCCCACGAGTAAAGTAACAAGTCAGCTGGGCGTAAGTGTTTATCCCTCTCTCTGCAGAGCCCAATATCAACTTCTTTACGAGCCGAAACCCCTACCCAGGAGCAGATATCAGCGAGAGTATCACGCACCACATTATGTCGATGTTTAATACCAATAATACCTGCGCACGATACGGCATGATCCCCATAGATATCACCCGTAAAAACCTTGGAACAAGCAGAGCACGACATCTGAGTGGAGAAAAGGGGAACACCTAGACGATAGCATAAAACACACCGGTAGGTTTTAGCATTCATAGTCTGCCCCAACCCAACTATCGGGACTACTCTGAGCCAGTCTGAAGTATGGTCTTCCATTTGCGATCTCCATAGGGCCATCTGTCTAGCAGATAGGCAGAAGGTGGATTCAGCCTCTCTTGTGACACGTGTGAAATATAAAACTGCCAATTTCTTCATGAGTTTGGGGGCAGCAATTTCAAGCTACCCAAAAGGTCGGTCTCCATTTTCTCGTTAAAAACATGCAGAGCATCATCAAAGGAAGATCCAGAGGCACCAACACCAGACTGCCGGAGAAGTTCAGTCTGTAGGCTGGCCGATTGGAGTCTAGAGGCAAGGAAGGCATAATTCAAAACATCACCAGCAGCGTATACACCAAGCCCCCCAAATTCAAAAGGAAGAGTGGCCAGTCTCCATTGCCAATTTCCGAACCCAGGCCCAGAGGCAGTGACAATACGCTCCAAAGAGGAGCGAAGTGCTTCATCGAATGAAATCTGAGCACGTTCAAAGACACAGGGGGAACATGTGCGCATAGAGAAATACAGCTTGGAAATGCCAACACATGCACGGAGAAGTAGCAACTCACATTGGAGATCATTAAGCTTAGCAACAGCGTCCATAAGTTCAATTGTTTTAGAAACTTGTTTCAAAACAAGCTTACTGCTAAACTCAAGGTCAACACCAACAGGCCCACCCAACAATTTTACACCATGCAGGGGCCAGGCAATATTTGGAGGGAAAACACCTGCGAGTCTGCTTCTAGGATCTTCCCTTGGCCAAAAAACCTCAGTTTTATCGACGTTGAGGTGCAAACCATAACGAGGTCCATCTATCATAATGAGCTCCAGGGCCTTCCCAACAAACAGAGTATCTCCAATGATCGTACCATCATCTAGGTACCAAGCTTGAAAGGGGAGAGAAAAGGAGTCTTTGATCTTGCGAGCCAAAGGATGTAGCACCAACGCAAAAAGGAGAGGTCCCAGAGGGTCACCTTGCTGCACGCCTTGGTGTGACCATAAGGTGTGTTCCCCATAATATAATCTGGCTGGGCTGGAATAGCAAAATTCAACCCAACGTGATATGGCAGGGCAATGGAGGCGAACTTCTTGTAACATAACCTCACGGTCCACCAGATTGAAGGCGTTTTTGAAATCCACCAACAACATCAAAAGACCCACATCATCTCCACGGTCTTCAACAAACCGATTCAAGGCATGAAGAATGGCCTCCCCTCGTCCAGAAACCCCAACTCCGAACTGTAGATCATTCAAGTATCCATCTAAAGAGTGGCCAATCGTATAAGCTCCCACCTTGGAGACTAAACGCCTCCAGACAGTCCCCACCGCAATAGGACGGATACCACCACCTGGTTTGATCAGCGGTGTGAGAGGAGCACTGGCAATATACTCGCCCAAAGCCTTAGGACACTTACCATCAAGAAAAAGATTTACCACCTGCGTGATGGAGTTGATTAACTCATCAAATATAGCCACAGCAGTACCGCTAAAACAATCCAAAAGGTGTTGGGCACGTAAACCATCACGACCACAAGATGTACCACGGGGGAAACTCTTAATCATGTCAAGAACCACAACAGGAGATGCAATGAGGTTATGATGATCAATAGGTATGTCAGGTAGTGAAGGAGCAGACTTGAATGGATGCTTAGCCTTTAGGTCCTCAAGGGTAGTATCATTGTAAGGAGCAACACCTGAAGAAGAAAGAACTCTGACAGCAGCAATATAATGACCATCACAAATCTTCCTCCTACATTGCTTGACATTACGCTCACCCAATTCCAGGTTTTCCTCCTCAATATTAGACCAAGTAGGGGAGGGTTCAGCTAAAACCTCTCTAACAAGCTGCAAACTACCACCAGATGTACCCCAGGCCCAAGTGGCATTAGCGATATATTCTTCTTAACGTTAGCGCTTGGTAGCAGACCTACACTCCATGTTACTCCTCGGGCAAAAGGTTTTAAGGAGACAAAGAGGCAAGGCTAACAGGCTAACCCAACAAGAAATGTCTTCAGGTGTGCAGATCACCTTATCAAGAGCTCCTTTCAAAACACGAGAGAATCCCAAACGGCACTTTGGTGGGATGGATTTGACAGTGTGCAACCCTTTAGCGAACAAAGTGTCAAGTAAGTGTAGATAAAAACTAGAGTGCTCTTCCAAAACCAAATCTTCAACGCAAACAAGCTGAACAGAAGAGGGAACTTAGGGCTTAGCGAGATCAAATAACACAAATCTAACAACACCATCACCGCAATCGGGGGGTGGCACAAAATCAGATCCATGCCGACATTTAGAGCGAAGAGTATGCATCTTAAAACAAACTCCACACAACCAAAGACCCATACGTTTCAACGTAACCTCAGCAGCCTAAAAAACAACCAGATTAGTGGCCAAAGAAAGTTTGGTGGTGGCTAGTGCATCCTTATTGAAATGACGATCACGGAGATGAGAAATCAACGAGATTTTGGTAAGCCCATTCCCACTACCGTCTTGACAACCACTCAAACCCGAAAAAGAACAATGAAACCGAATAATAGCCATTTTTTTTTTTTTTGTACAAAATGCAAGAAAACAATCTAAGGCTAAAATTAAAACTGCATGAATGAGAAACACAACAATAACCACGGCGGGCCCCACCAATACAAAATACTAAACTAATACTAAAACTAAATAAAATAATTAGGCATGTACAAGCAAGGTCCCACTGTTGGAACAAGACACAACAAGCTTGGGCCCCATCTAGACATGAAATACCAGGATCACAACAAAACCAAAGGGATAAAAAAAACATTCCGTGGGCCCCATCAAAACAAAAACCAGCAAACCAGTTCTCACTAGAAATCGCTACCAGAGTTTGGACAGCCAAGTCGCTACCCCAAAAGAGCAAAAAACCAAAACGCTTTCCAATATTCTGTGTCAAAACATAGAATAACCCAAGTCGCTACCAGAAAAAAAAAAAAAAAAAAAAAAAAAAAAAAAAAAAAAGAGACCTGGTGATGAAAAACAGGAGCAACCTACCCAGGTGAGGGCACAAGCAGTGATCACAACACGCAAACGCACAACCCACCAGAGAACCCCACCAGACGATGGTATGAGTTCTAGCTTTGGACATTTATATAATTGTTTTTATAATTTAAAATACGCAGGTTAAGATTTGGACAAACCCCAAGAAGCATAAGATATCAGAGGTGAACCGACAAAACCGCATGGCGAACACGAGTTCTAGCCTTCGCGGATCTCAGTCGTATGCTGCTATTCGCCATAGCTTTGTAACAAACTATTTAATCATTTTATTTATATATTTACATGGTGTTGGGTGTGTCGTTATTGATTTTATTTCTAAACAGTTGAGCAGCGAGACTGAGGCAGCGGTTGGAGAAGACTTGATAAAGCTTTACCGTCAGAACCATATGGGGCAATGTCTTTGAGTCCCCGGTATCTGAGGCTAGATATGTAAGTATAATTTATTTTCAAAGTCACCCATTTTTTATGAAATATAATGCATCACGACTTATATATTACTTTTCTTGTTTTTTTGTAACTAAACAGAACGAGATGATGCAGATGCGGGTAGAGAGCACCTCCGATGGGACCCGCATGACTGATCGTGAGATTCTGCGTACCGTGATTAGTGGTAAGCAGCGCGGTCATATTCCTGGTGTAGGTCAGGACTTACCCGGCGGTGGAGTAGTTAAGACCTTTAGCGCCTCCCGACCTCGTGATGCAGCGGATGTGTCCTCACTGCGGGAAACAGTTCAGAAACAGAGCGAGGAGCTCGCTACACACAGGAGTCAGATGGACCAGGTCATGGAGTTTGTGAGGTCATTGTCGGGTTGGCAGGAGCGAATACAGTCCGCCCCGGGATCAAGTGCTACTCCACCAGGTGGGTTGGGATCTGGAGAGGGTGGGTCGGGATCTGGTGCTACTCCATCCGGTGAGTCTAGAGATACCGGGGACGGTAGTGGGGGTAGTGGGGTTTGAGATGCCGATTTATGTTACTTTAACACGTTTTGGATATGTTTGTAGAGAATAACATGGATTATTATGTCATTTATGTGCATTCTGTGCTAGGATTCCCATAAATGGATTATACGTATAGTTTGGGACCATTTGCGGATAGGTAGCTTATTTGTAGTTTTGTAGATGATCATGCGTAAACGATTTAGGAACTGTTAGCCTCACTTTTTTATAAAGATAACGTCACTTACGTGAATTAGACTAGATGCGTAGTATACTTTGCCCATAGTGATTAGTATCGTTTAAGTGGAAAAGTTAAGGTTTGTTGAGCCTATAAATACCCCTCACGACTCTCCATGAGGGGTGAGGTGAATCATTTAGTTAGTGTGTTGTTTGGTTTATCAATAAAAAGACTTTGTGTTTTCTCCTCCCTCTCTCTAGTTTCTCTCACTAAAGAAGATGAAGATCTTCATCTTCAATCACCAACCCCGACCTCCCGAACCACATAAATATTATGTTTTCCGGTCCTAACAAGTAGTATAGAGCCATGGTTATTGTGTTATCGATTTATGTTGGTTTTTATACATGTTTTAAGCTGTTTTGGTACTATATTTGTGGGTCGGAAATTTTTTTTCCCGAGTTATGTGGTAAACATAGTATCCTCTTTTGGTCATAGATGTCAAATGGTCTCAACATGTTTCATATCCGTCTTGGTCATTTTATTGGTCCAACAGATTTACTCATTTTTTGACATCTTGTTACCAAACCGTGAAAGTAAGTGGTCATTTTATTGGTCCAACAGATTCACATGGTCTTAAACTGGTCATCTTCATGTGGTCATACTGGGTCAAAACAGAAGCAGTTTGATGCTATTTCTGGGTTTATTATGAAGATGGTCGGAAACTCGCCGGAAAAAAAGTCAATGGGTCAAAACCCTAGTTTTTTTACGCATAAGGCTCATCTTCAGAAATATTACGCATAACTGTGAAGTTATGCGTAAGGAATGGTTTACGCGTATGAACTTACGCTTAAGAGAATGTTTACGCATAAGAAACATGTTTTACACATAAGATACTACGTTTACGCTTAAGGGTGATAGAAGTTACGCGTAACATTTTTTACGCTTAAGAAATGAAAATTAAAACCTTATGCGTAAACACTACAAAGACCACCACCAATAAAAATACCATATACCAATACCCATCACGACCTCTGTATTCAACATCATCAGTCCATAAAAACATTAACTGCTCCGAATATCAACTCCAACTACACATCCTATCTATCACTCCCCAAGATTCATCTAATTATCTAATGACTCAAAAAGAAAAATATCGATTGTACATGAATGTGAATCTCAGATTCGATTCAAGTTTTTTTGTAATCTTTTTAAGATTATTCCAACTTAATCACAATCATCATTGATCCTTTTGAAGACTATGCTTCATGAATATCCAAATTAAAAGATAAGATGAATAACAAATCTTGTCATAATCTTTTCTTAAAGCTCGTCAAAATCAAAAACAAACATCAAACACAACCTACCCGTGACCCATTATTGCAAGGATCATGACGACATCCCTGAGGTATATTCGAACTGAAAAGCATAACAAGGAAAGGGGTGTTCGTATACTGTCTTTGATGTTGTCGAGATTAGTATGAGATTAGATTTGATGAGGTGCTTGGTGTTTGGTAAGAAAAGTCAGATATGTGGGGAGCGTATAAAGTGGTAGGCGATTATTTTTTATGATATATGTGTTTTAGGTTTAGGGTTATAGTGAGTGTTAGCTATTTAACCGGTTTTATGTAAAAAGTGGATCGGGTTTTCGTTGGATATGTGGGCTGTGTTGGATCGGGCCTCACTCAAAGTTTGAATGTTGGGTTGTTGGTGTTATATTTCCTTGAGCAGATGTTTTCAAACGCATGTATATCCTCAAAAAAGGGTCATCCGAATTTTTTGTGTATACAAAAATTTTGGATACACTTTTGATATATTGATTTAAAGTCTGGTATTTTTGGTATGGTATATTTTCACGGAGGGATACAACTTCATGGCTTGAACGGAAATTTGAAAAAATGACTACGGGGTTTTTGTACGGTATTATTGACGCGAAATTGAAGTGACGTTTCACGGGTGAACTTCTTTATCTTTGAGACGATGGTTGGTTGGATGCATGTCTCAAGATAACTTGTTGGGGTATTACTGTCACTTTAAGTGATTGAATGGACAATCTGGTTATAACTGATGTAAGGAGTTACGTTGTAGTGCTCACAGTGTGTAACCATCACTTTAAGGAGTTACGTTGTAGTGCTCAGTGTCACACGGCGTTGTGGATTGTTCAAGAATTTAGAACAAGCAGTAAGTCACAAAGTTGGGATGTTTGCTTCCTTTTCAAGTCAGTCGTATCGGGTTTTCTCCATATGTGGTCAGAAAAAGGTAATACGGCATGTACGCAACATTATGATGATTCCGATAGCTCGCAACCATCAGGAGAGAGAAGTTGGTATTTCATCTTCTGTGATTGGATTACGAAGGGATTTGTGCTTAGACCGAAGAAGGAGAAGTAGTGTGGTGTACATCGGGGCTTTTTACCAACGTGGATGCAATACTAAGTGAGTTATGTTGTTACGATGTTCCCAGAACGACAACCATTGTGCTACAATTAAGAGTTTACTTTCTCCGCTGCTTGTTGGAAGAGTGTTGTCGGTTCAGGAGGGAGCAGAAAAAGAAAAAAGGCTCACTAGTTAGGAAGGAGTAATAACCTAACTAGACCATTACAGTTGAAGTTCAGAGCTACAAGAATTTATGCCGTCAGCGCCAAAGAGCAAATGCCGAGATCGTCAGAAGGGAGAACTTCAAGTTTGCCCCAGTATCTAAACTACAGAGACTCTGCGCTTCAACAAAGTCAACATGTTCATTACTATTGTAATTTACTTTGTTTTGTATTTATAGGTCTCATTGTAACCATTCACGTGTGACGATATCTTGGAGGGAGATTTTTAGCCTCGCTTTTTTATAAACATAACGTCACTTACGTGAATTGGACAAGATGCGTAGTATACTTTGCCCATAGGGATTAGTATCGTTTAAGTGGCAAAGTTAAGATTTGTTGAGCCTATAAATACCCCTCATGACTCTCCATGAGGGGTGAGGTGAATCATTTAGTTAGTGTGTTGTTTGGTTTATCAATAAAAAGACTTTGTGTTTTCTCCTCCCTCTCTCTACTTTCTCTCTCTAAACAAGATGAATACTTTCATCTTCAATCACCAACCACGACCTCCCGAACCAGATAAATCATATGTTAAACGGTCCTAACAGGAACCGTTTTGGCGATTTTGGAAAAGGATAACTATGTTAGCGATTGATGGGTATATATGATATTATGTTTAGCGAATTTGTGTTATGATTGGCATATTAAAATAGGTTGTGACATTGGTAAAACAGGTTGTGGCATATTAAAACAATGTTGTAGATTTTTTCTAGAAAATTTCAGAAAAAAATCAGGAAATTACCCATTTTGCAGCAATATTCTACATAATGGGTCAGTTATTTTTGCCGGGGACATGTCCCCGGAGAAAGTGCAAGAGCATATTTCAGTTTACAACTTTCCCCGGGGACAAGTCCACAGCAAAACTAAAAACACAATAGTAGCCTCTCGTTTTTGCAGGGGACAAGTCCCCGGGGAAAAGGGAAATACAACAGTAACGTACAGTTTTTGTAGGGGACAAGTCCTCGGCGAAAGAGTTTAACTCAATAGTGGTATCCGACTTCCCCGGGGACATGTCCCCGGCAAAACGTGTGCCACGTCGGACTAATAATGTAATTAGGGTACTTAAATTAAAGTTCAAAAATAGTTTCTCCGGGGACATGTCGATCCCCGACAAAAAAAGATGCCACGTCGGACATGTTTGACCGGCGACAATTGGCTGCGGGACCCACATGTCCCCGGTAAAGGTGGTAAATAGTCCCCGGGAAAAGTATTCCCGAGAGGGTATTGCCGGGGGACTTTCGCCGGGGACATGTCCCCGGGGAAAGGTTTCGCAGGGGACATGTCCTCGGGAAAAGGTTTCGCAGGGGACATGTCCCCGGCGAAAGCCCTGATATTTCGCCTGTGAAAGCTACGATTGTTGTAGTGTCATCCGTTTTAATCTGACCAAGAGGTACTCATATGATCGTTCTTATGTTTTATTAAACTCGACCTATGAAAACACATACGTATAGTATGCATTTAAAACACGTAGAGATCATGCTTGCATAAATATGTTGTTGTCTCACTATATAATCACACGAATGAATTTGTAAGTCACATAAAATCATAAAAACGAATTCGCTTTTATGATCTGAATTATGTCATGTATGGACTGCTGTATATAATGTGTTTGTGAGTAGTTTTATGTCATTGTTAACAGTTTGTATCGACATATATATTATCATTATACGAGCTCTAAGAACCTGCTAAAACGACTAGAAGGGTACCCGCGCAATGCGGCGGCGGGTACCCGGTGCATAATTTTATCAGTGCTTGAAAAAAGAAGAGAGAGTGTGTTTCGTATTGGTGTTTGATTTTTTAGGTTGGCTTATACCATTGAGGTTTGGGCTGTTACAAGTCGACACTTAATGGATTGTATAAATATTTGACTGTATTAAAGAATTGTATTAATATTTGAAGGCTGTTACAAAGTATATGAAGTGATGTTACTTTTTATTTATGAAAATTGTCATGGAAGATATATGGTAAATAACATTAACTAATGGCTTATTAATTTCCTATTAAAGAAATGTTTTTTGTCTTAAAAATTTTAAGACTTCTTTATTTAGAAAGTCCTAAACACTTTATAAAGTAGTATAGATATATAAGGAGCCGTATGATATGTAAACCTAATCTGTTGTTATGTTGATATGAATGGAATATCTCCACATAAAATCATGAATCTAGGCGTCTTTTGTAATCTATCTAGGTATCGTATTTTGGACTGTTTTGTATCGCGTATTTGTGAGTCGTATTGTGTCATGCTTGAGCAGTTTTTGTCGTCATTAATGCAGACAACCCTAAGAATCAATTTTGGAATGGGAATAAATGAAGCATACAAAACCTGATAAACACGTTAGTTTCGCTTGTGAAATGTAGTTGTATGCATGGGATGACGTACGGTGGTTTAAACATGTGTTGACATATAGTGTGTGGGTTAAAATCTAGTTAAATTAGAATGCATGCATGTTATCATGGGTGTGTGTTAGTACTACTTGTGAATCTGATTCCTTACTTCTTATAATCGACCCTTATTAAATGAGAATAATTAAGCTCTAATATGGGGTGTTAATCATGCATGTAACGAGACCTAGAATGGGATAAAAGTTTATACGTTATGTTAGTATGATAATCGGGTTGAAGGGTTTTTAATTTGTTAGTCGTGTCATTTGAATGTGTATAAATTATGTATTGGATCTAGTTGGTGCATCGTGTGTGAGTATGATCAAGTCGTTTAAGTGTTATCTAAAAATGGCTAAATCTTAAACTTTGATAATTTACACATTTAGACCATAGACCTTCCTTTTTGTCATAACTAAACCTTAACTTGACTTATGAGTCTTATCCTAGAGGATAGTTATTTTATATACCAAACATTTCTTACATACCAAAGGATTCATCTCCACAATACATCTAAAAAAAATCAATGGCTGGGATTAAAAGTATTTTATTATATCACATATTTTTTATAATTTAAATATCTCTTTAACCGTTAATCGTTAAACACAAATAATTACACCATCGCGACGAGCATTTAATTATCTTTCTATAGACGGGCACTTTGATATACTTTCGAAAAAAGGAAAAAAAAATGTTTTTTTTCACGTTTTTTCGTCTTTTTTTTTCGTTTTTCTTCGAAACTGGAATTTCATATATGATTTAACACTAATTTTAAAATCACATGTGATATCAGTGTTAAATCACATATGATATGTAATATTATATGTGATACTAGTGTTAAATCATATATGATAAATCACATATGATATACATATCATATATGATTTAACACTAATATCACATGTGGCATTCAAATTAGTATTAAATCATATATGATTTTTTCATGCAAATTTCAGTAACGCAAAAAAATAATTTTTTTTTTAAAACGTGAAAAACACAAAAAAAATTTTGTCGAAAGATAAATTAATGCTCGTCGTAGTGGTATATGTTTTTTCGCTTAACGATTAACGGTTTGAAAAATATTTATATTTGAAAAAAAAAATGATGAAAGTGGGTTTTTTAATTGTTGGGATTAATCTCATCAATTAGATCTAATAAAAGTAGAGGGATCGTCGATCGAGCTCTCAATCAATAGTTATAAGCTTTCGAATTTTGTAGCAGAGGAGGTATTTTGTTTTCTAATTTTAGGGTTTTTGAGGTTTTGATTTTCTGGTTTTACACGAAAATCAATTGATAATCTTAAAATCATTCCCTAATATCGTTATTAATGATGCGTGATTCCATGTACTTTACAACGGTTGTTTTTCTCGTGATCATTGGTGGTTTGAGAATCGAAAGAGACGTTCTGTAATAGCATGAATGTGAGCAGCAGTCCCAGATTCAGAATGGTTTAGGGTTTCTAATGAGTACTTCAAGTGATCAAAAAGAAAGTAACGAGTTCGCTGCTACGTTCTTGATGTTCCTAATGCTCGCACATGTTAACCACTGCACGTTTAAACCTACTGCTGCGATTACATGCTCATTCATATAAACTACTACTAGTTCAATCTGTTGCGAACTACGGATATTTATCTGCTGCTCGTGGTTTTTGAAACCGTTGCTCTTGTTTATAAATAGTGATGCTATTCACTATTGGGTTTATGCTACTCACTCGTATTGATAAACCACTGCTTGTTCTTGATAAAACACTGCTAGTCTTTCCTCGTTACCACTACTAGTGTTCTCGTTCCACTGCTAGTGTTCGATTGTGACCACCGCTACTTTATTTGGTTACCACTTCTAGTTATGCGAGATTACTACTGCTTGTTCTTTATGTGCTACACGTTTCTACTGTTACGCGAGTTCCCAACTGCTGCTTGTTATTCAAACGAGGGTTTTTCCGAATATAAAATTTTTACCTCGTACATCCTTTAAAGTGGGTCAGTGTAATACATTGCATATTAATTATTAGTGAATCGTGGGTCACTGAATTTGGTGAATTGTTAACCATGGGTTGGTGCATCTTTATTCACTTTTGGTAATTGTTTGTACAAGCGTGATAATATATTACAATTGCACCACCAACTGGTCCCACTAATGATAGGTTTAAGATTGAGTTTATTCTTTTGGTTAATATTCTCGTACTTCATTAATTGGTCGGTGATAGTGAGGTATGATTAATATCAATTAGTCAGTGATATTGAGGTTTGATTGGTCTATTCAAGAATCATGGGTCGGTGTCTCATTGTTGGTTTTACATATTATCTGCTGCTACTCATGATCATCTCAGTTACTACTCGTATGTTGTGTAACTATTGCTATCACGTTTCAACTGCCAAGAAGAACAGTTTGTACTGCTTGTTATCCATTTAGTACTGTTGAGTTAGTTGGAGTTTGTACTGCTGAGCTTGACCGAGAAATTATTTCTATTGCTAGCGTTGTCCGATATAAATTGTTTCCGCTGCTAGCTTTGCTCGATATCTGTCAAAGAATGGATTTTGATTCTCATATGATTTTGGATTTTAGGGGAAGTTGAGCATGATAATTGTTATGGATTTTTGGCGACACACACAGGTTATTGGTTCACACACATAGGGAGTTTGGAATTTGTTCTTAAACGTTTTAGAATGCTCGTATTTAGTTTCTATTGAAGAATTGATTACGAAGATGGTTATTTTATACTTATTTGAAGGTGAAGTGGATTTCGTAGATGCGTATTCTTATTTTTGTGCATTCTTATTGTGACGAAGAATTGACAAAACACTTAAAGGAGTTACGTTGTTGTGCTCAGTGATTATTGTCAAGGGATTACGGTCTCCCTATAGATAAAGTTGTATACGTTCAGAGTTACGTGGTTTGTACAAGATATAAGATATAAATTTGGGTCATTCTACTTCTACATCAAGTTTGTTATATTTGGTTTTCTTCACAAGTGATCATTACAAAGAGCTTACAGATTTGAAGAATCATTTGATGTTCTTGCACCACTCAAGGGGAAGTCTTTGATTCTTACTACTATTGATTAGTATTACTACTGATGGTTTAGATTTCTACTGTTTCAAGTTCATTTTTAGTTGCGGAAAACTTCATGGAGGGTAATTTGAAACATTGGAATGATGAATTGGATGTGTGGTATTGGTTCGTGGTGGTCAAGATCAAGTTTGCATAACTTCCCTATTTGTTGATAGCAAAAAAGGGAAGAGATGTTGGAGTGGCATGGCATGGATTAAGGGGAAGACAAGATTGTTTCATTCATTGTGAGATTTAATTATCTCAACTTCTGCTACTTCGTCTAGGGAAGTTCGTACAAGAACCGTGTTTGTTTTGTCATCATCAAATAGGGGAAGATTGTTGGGTTTATTGATTCGATGATACAAAAAAATAAAGAATAAAACATCAAGGGCTTAAAGTGACAAGAAGGAAATATACAAAAAGATGGAGGGACTTTCTTGCAAAAGAAGATTTATTTATTAGTCCTTTGTAGTCTTTTGTAAACCCTAATCCTCAAGAGGACATGGGTGTAGGTTTTATACAATTAAGTCTTCCAATATGTAGTCATTAAAGTGTGTGTGTGTCCTAGGCGTGTAGTTCATTGTAAACGCCTAGGTAAGTAGTTTAGTTATATCACTAAGATCTGAGGTGTCTTAGATCCCTGTTACAGTTAGGTAACACGTTGTTATTCTGGTCAAATAATAATTGGGGAGATGTGAAAAAACCTTGTGTCAATAACATTGATGTTTGTTTTAATCCCGCTGCGTGTACATGTTCTTTATCGTTGTTATTTTTAAACCCTAAGGCTCAAAACGATCTCAAGGAGTCTATCAAACTCCACAGAATCATTCAGAAATAAATCAAGTTGTATATTGCCATAAGTCTTATGAACTCAACATTAACTGGTGTGACAATATAAGGGGTGCCCTCGGGCTAGGAGCTTGCCATTCTTATAGTATATGTCAAATAATGTACATTTGGCTATCAATCTGGCTACACACAAGGTTATCTATCCAGGTAGCTCAAATGGGTTGTCAACATCCAATAGATCTATTCACAATATTCGCGTTCACTTGCAAGTGGTTAAGGTTCATGATATGAGGGGCTTTATAGGGGCAACAGTGTGTCTTATGCAATAACATTTAGGATAGCATACATAAAAATACTTGTGTTCTGTTTGTAGCATGTATCTCCCCACGGGTTTGTAAAACATATAAAAAGTGGGACTATGAACTCACCTTGGTTGGGGGTATGTGTAGGTAAGCAAGTGATATTAAGTGCAACTTGGGAATAGCTCCAACACACAACCTGAATAATAGGAAATAACTCAGGTTTTTCTTGATGAGGTTTTATATGCTTAAAATGTTTAAGCGCAAAATAATATTTGGCGATTTATTTATTATAGGCTTCATGTATCATCAGTGTGTGGGTAAGTAAATTCATTATATTATTGGGTGTACCTTCAAGTTACGAGAAATTCACATTTTTGACATTTACGGGGAATATTTACATTTTTAGTCCTTGTACTTTGGTAAAATTACACTTTTGGCTCAAGTATTCAAATGTGTTCCTTATCATTAATGATTTCCAATTATTCACCTTTTTATCTTCTAGTTATCAAAATGAACGTTTTGATATATGTTTATGAAATATTACAATTTTAGTCCTTTATCTTTAGTATATTTACAATTTTGACTTATACCTTTCAAAAATGACATTATATCACTTTTGGCTATTGAATATTCCATTTCCATCCTTATACTACAATTATGGCGGTTTTGACACCTTTTATGTATTTTTACCCAATTAGTCCTTTAACTTTACAAAATTACATTTTTAGTCCTTAGGTAACAAAATGTAATATTTTAGTACTTATAGTATAAAAATATTCAATAAATACCCTTAGTTTACTGAAAATACTGTTTTAACCTCATTTTTATAGAGTTGGTAGTTTTAGTCCTTGAATTTACATAGTTTTGCAAAAATAGTCCTTTTTCACTTAAAGTGTACATTTCAAGTCCATTCACTTCAAAATTTACACCTTTGACTCAAAATCATTTATAGATTCTGTTTCTGTCCTCAATTTACTGATTTGACAGTTTCAACCCTTATGTTTCAAAAGTGGCAGTTTCGACCCCTCAAGTTTACATAATTTGTATTTTTAGTCCAAAATACATGTTTAGCTTATGATTCCATTTCTTTTAGCTTATTATACTTCCATAATCTTATGTGAGCTTATAGGGCAGCTTATTTAGGGTGAAAGCTTAATTTTGAGCTTAATAGGCCTTAAGCAAAACATACGGCCCGTTGGTATTTCCGTGGGCCCAATGGACTTGGGTTGTTGTGGGCTTATTCGTGGGATTATTATGGATCATATTCCATTATCAAAATAGCTTATTTATGGCTTATTTGAAAACAACTTATTATTAGCTTTTGGGCTTTTAAGCCCGTTAAGGGTTTACAAGAGTTTTTAGAATCTAGACGAGTGAGCAAAGCTTTGAGCTTGTCAAAGGTAGTAAACGAACTTGTGTGAGTGGATTAATGGTGTATCTTGATGGCTAAGTGTATAAAGAATTGAGTTACATGATTTATTTGGTATGGTGTATGTTTGGATATGATTTTACAAGGCCATTTTATATGTCGAAACTATCCTGTTGGGGGTTATAATACTTAGGCAGTTTTCATGAATATTCAAGTGCACTTCAAAATGAGTGAAAATAAGTGATCATACGTGGTGTTATGTCAAATATAAGTGTACAACTCCATTTCTAGTTATGTTGAGAGTCAAGTGAGCTTGTTTGTACAGTTTAAGCTAAACGAGAGATTAGGAAATAAAATGGAAAGCTTAACGTGACCAAGCATTTTATGAGAAATATCAATGAGTCAAAAAAATGACTAAGTGTTGAAATAACTTACAACACCTTTAAAAGGTGGGGCGTATACTTCTGTTGGGACTAGGAGAGGGCATAAGGAGGTTGTGGCTCGTTTGTTGGTACCCCTATGACTTGAGTGAGACCTTGGGAAGGCTTGAACACGCTTGGGATCACATGGAGTTTGGCTTGGTTTTTCTCGACTGAAAACAGGAACAAGAGTGTTTTGTGAGTGAGTTTTTGAGTTACACGTGAATGAGGGTTTGCATAGGAGTATATATTTTGAACAAGAGACAAGTTGGGTGAGACAAAAGGAATATGGAAGAGGATAATGGATAAAGGGGGAGGTAGTCTAGGTCCTAGGGGTACTTGAAAGTCTTTCAAATAGGATATACAAGTGTATATGGTTCTATTGTGTCGATCGGGTATATGTGACTAAGAAAAAGTTTCTAGAAACCGACCCTTGTATTGGTTTTGTGTACTAGGAGCTTAGGCAACATGGTAATGTGTTATAAGTTGTGTTTGAGGTCTTAGGGAAGTTTGCACAAGGGCTTGTTTGGTGTTAGAAATATCTAAGGGTCCAAAATGAACTGTAACGTGTCGAATTGTGTTAGAGGGACATGGGAGTCGAGTAAGATTTGTGAGATCAAATAACATGGTTAGGAAATCATTGTGAGTGATTAGAAACGCTTTGATATAAATTGGTACATTTGAGAAAGGAGCGACAACGATTAGCTTTGGTGTTTATTTTTCGTTCATATGTACGTATATATTAAGTATTTTAATTGATCTTGATTCTATGTAATGTGGTGATTCGAATGGTGTAATTTATTACGTAGGTTGTGTACATGGATTTTAAGTAAACGGCTCAAAGTAAACGCGACTTGTGTTGTCTTGTTAATTATGCGAATTTTGGGCTTTGGTTGGGCTTAGGAGTTGGTTAGGCTCAATTGTAAATAATTTAGGGTCCGTTTTGTGTTTAATGGGTTTAATGATTGGGCGTAGGTGTTAACAAGGCCCATTAAGTGTTATTAGATCCATTTTGGCATTTTAGGCCCAATATGAGAAATGTGGGAACCAAGGGGGGGGGGGGTTGTGAGTGTGTTGTGTTGTTGTGGCGAATCAAAGCATACCAGTGTTTGATTTGTACATGATTTAAAATATCATGGTATGTGTGTGAGCTCGTTCCAAGGAAAATGGGAATCACATAACATATATTGATTCGTTGTTGCACAGTGTAAGCAAAAGTTTTAAATTTTGCCTAAAAATGAGGGTGTGAATAGTGATACATAATTAATCCTTGATTAACATTTATTAATAACTGGGGCTTTTTTTACAGGATGTTACAGAAAGTTTATAAAAATAGGTAGAAACCCTAATCTGGATAACTATACGCATTAAACTTATAAGTAATACGTGATCACTAATTTGTGTAGATTCCGTGAAGAGGGAGTGATCACTCTCTTGTGAATCTTTTACTCATTCGCTTTCTTTGCATAAGGTACATATATTTTGTCCTTTTCTTAAGGATATTTCTCATGACATCTTTGATCCATGACTTTGCTCATTTATGATATGTGTTTGCGATCCTTTGCTATGATCCCTTTTAATACGATTCATTTGATATGATTCCATTTTCTATGATATCCGTTTGCTATCCATTTGCTATGATCCTTTGCTACGACATCCGTTTGCTATCTCATTTGATAAGAGATTTTGTTCAGTTTTATATGCTTTGTTGATTATTTTATGATTGCTCTGTTATGATTATGGATAACTTTGCTTTGCTTTGTTCTGTTGCCCGAGCTAACTAGTCATGGAGGTACCATGACCATGTCATTGAGGCACCAATGGCATGACACTTTCTGCGGAGGTATGATTGATCCACGACATTCCCTTCTGTTCAGTATATGATTATTTGTGCACATGGCCATTTTGTTATATATATGCATAGTCTCGTACTTGCATATGTATTCTGTTTTACAGGGAGCGTATGGATGCATCCTAGGTATATGTTTTGTTTCGATATGATATGACTTAGTTATTAGTTTGTGCATGCCATGCACCCCATTTCACTTATGGTACCTGACAGGTCTCCCCTCCTTGTATACTTATGCTATGATAGGATTATGTGACTAAGCATGTGGCATGCTTTCTGAGCTCATGGGTATTTCTGTTTGATATTATGATTATGATTCTCTGTTTGACTTCTTTGACTTCATTATGATCTCCTTATGGTTCATTATGCTTTGCTCCTTTTGATTACATGATACTTTGTTCAGCAGATCCCTTTGATTATGTTTGGTATATTCATTTGATTTAGTTAATTGTTTCGTTACATCTGTTCACTAGCTTTTCAAGCTCAGCCGCGTTTCTTTTTTCTGCGGCAGGTAAAAAGCTGGATGCTGGGCTATAATGGGCTAAGAGTATGAGCTTTTGAGTGGACTGACCATACCTTAGTTTCCTATCATTCTGGACTTAGTTTGGAGAACATTTTCTTTGGATGTTTCATTTCTTTTGGACATGTTGGATTATGTATTTCCTTTTGAAGTCATCTGGTTTATATGACTTGGTACTTTATTTAATAAGACTTCTGTTTGCGTTAATATGCTTTGTATGACACCATAATGTGACATTTTGACCCTTGTCGGGTTAGGGTGTTGCAATTATGGTATCAGATCCTAGGTTTCACCCTATAGATCTTAGGCTATGAACTGTAAGGATTGGGTAGACGTTAAGCTTCCTTTTGATTCGATCTCTTTCTTTCGTATTTTGATTCTTGAACATTAATTGTCTTCGCTGATTTGTTTGTGATTATTCAGATGGTGAAAACCTGTAATACCGAAGACTTCAGTGCGAAGCCTGCTTTTGCTGCCGCTGTCTAGCAAGAGTTAACACGTTATTACCGAATCTTACCGTGTGGATCACATATGAGGTTCGTCAGAATACAGCTAGTGGTAGTGGTTCTGGTGGGGATGCTCAGCCCACCAAAATTTATACTTGGCTTGAAAAGTTTGTGAAGAAGAAAGATGGCAGTATGAGATTGTGTATCGATTACCGTGAGCTGAACCATATTACTATCAGAAACCGTTATCCGCTTCCCCGTATCGACGACTTATTTGATCAGATTTAGGGAGCGAAGTTCTTTTCCAAAATTGATTTGAGGTTCGTCTATCATCAGTTGCACGTAAAGGAACAGGATGTCCCTAAGACAGCTTTCCTTACTCGTTATGGTCATTATGAGTTCCTTGTGATGCCATTCGGTTTGACTAATGCGCCAGTTGTCTTTATGGATTTGATGAACTGTGTATTCCATGAATATTGTTGGTTTAAGGATACTGCTGCTATTGGGAGAATCAACTGCTCATGGATTTTGTGAAGAAATGTTTTAAGTGTTAACTGCTGCTGGTATGATTGAAACTGCTGCTGGTGTATTCTAACTGTTGTTGGTGTTGCTGGAAAAGATCATGGAATACGCTAAGTGGTAACTACTGCTAGACTGGAAGAAACTACTTCTGGTATAAAGTTTCTGCTACTGAAGACTAAGTACTACCAAAGTAAAGACAACTACAGTTAGTGTATTTTAAACTACTGCTGGAGTCTTAGAGTCTGTTTGTAATTATGGAATGACGTGTACCTATAATGTAGGATTAGATAAGTATAGAAAAGATCGATAGTGCTATAAATTGTATAGGAAGTCATCGTAACTGACTAAGACTCCTTAATCTATAAAAGGGATCCTAGGTCATAGTGAAACATATAAGTTTAAGGCGGCTTCAAGGTTGTAAACCCTAGTGTAAACCCTAGTGATAATTATGATCACTCGTATTATTATTCTAATAATATTGAAGCGTTTGATTGTTATTCATTGTGTTCTTCTTATTTATCAAGTATTATATTCCGCATGCTACTTTGTGAATCAAACAGTTTCTTAAGCAAAGCTAAACAAGATCTATATTTACTAAGTAAAATGGGACCAACAAGTGGTATTAGAGTTTGGGTGATCAAGAAGTTGTTACAACAAGGAGAATACTACCAAAAAACTATAAAAGATGGACTCTACACACGCTTTGACACATAACAGGGTACCCATGCTCAAGCCTGATGAGTTTGAGACGGGGAAGATGAGAATTAAACAACATATTCAGATGATTGACATTGGTCTCTGGGAGATCATTGAAATGAGCAACACTGTTTTGAAAACTGGAGCAGAAGGAAAGGTCATTCCACACATTGCTGCAGATGATATAGCCAAAAGAAGACTAGAAATGAAGGCCATAACTATTCTCATGATGGCCATTCCTAATGAATATCAATTGTCTTTCAACTCCATTAAAGATCCTAAGCTATTGATGGAAGCTTTAGAGAAAAAGTTTGGAGGGAATGAGGCTACAAAGAAGAGCAAGAAGAATCTTCTGAAGCAGCAATATGGAAAATTTTCTGCCTCATGTACTGAATCTCTTGATGAAATCTGCAATAGGCTGCAAAAGCTAGTAAGCCAATTAAAGCTTGTGGGAGTGGTGACTGAACAAGAAGACTTGAACCAAAAGTTTCTGGCGAGTCTTCCAGCTAAATGGAACACACATGCTATTGTGTAAAGGAACAAGCCTGAATTGGAGAAATCAACCTTGGATGATCTTCACAACAATCTTAAGGTTTGTTAGGATGAAATTAAACAAAAGTAAAGTTCAAGCTCAGGTTCAACTAACTTGGCATTTGTTTCATCCAATAGTACTAACAGTACAATGGTTGAAATTCCTACTGCTAAAGAAGTAAGTACTGCTAGTACACAAGGAAGTGCTGCTGGAAGTGAAAACTTGAATGATGTTGCAGTGTGCTCTTTCTTTGCCAGTCAAAGTTCTATTACTCAACTTGCAAATGAGGACATTCAACATATCCATCCTGATGATGTGGAAGAGATGGATCTTACGTGGCAAATGGCTATGCTCACTATGAGGGCAAAAAGGTTTCTTCAAAGGACTGGAAGGAGCTTGCAGATGACCGACACGGACAAGGTGGGATTTAGCAAGTCCAAAGTGGAGTGCTACAACTGCAAAACGAAGGGTCATTTTGCAAGGGAATGCAGATTCCCAAGGTCACAGGATAACAGGACAAGGGAGGTGGAGAGAAGGACTATTCCAGTTCAGGAGACTTCAACTACAACTGCCTTGGTATCTTGTAATGGGTTGGGAGGCTATGACTGGAGTGATCAAGCTTCTGAAGGTCCTACAGACTATGCTCTCATGGCATACTCATCTAGTTTAAGCTTTTCAGGATCGGACTCTGAGGTATCCTTTGAATCATGTTGTTTAGATCCTTGTTTTTATAAATCTAAATATAATAAAGTATTTAAAGAACTTGAAGATTCTAGATTATTAATTTTAGGCTATAAAGAGGGCCTGAAATCAGTTAAGGCTAGATTAGAATTTTTTAAATCTAATGAAACTGTTTTATGTGAAAAGATTAGAACATTAGAGGTTGAAGTATATCTAAGAGATCAGACCATTAATGAGCTTAAAACTAAACATGATCAGGTTCAAACAGAAAAAGAAAAAGTTCAAGAAGAAAAGGATGGTATTGAATTACATGTTCAAAGATGGGAACATAACTCTAAAGAGGTTAATAAAATGATAGATACTCAGATTTATAACAGAATGAAAGGTATAGGATACAAGAAAGGAATAGGGTTTCATGATGTTGCACCTCATGCCTCTGGAAATTTTTGCCCCCCTATGCCTAATTTGTCTTTTACAAGGGAAGAAAAGAATAGTGATACCAATAAGGGAAAGGTATCTGAAACCCCTAGAGATAAGAGTGTTGATGGAGGAGACTCTAGACAGGCTAGAAGAGAATCTGAGGCACCAGTGATAGAGGATTGGGTGTCTGATGATGAGGAGGAAGCTAGTGTCAAATCTAGAGTTCTAAATAAAACTGTTTCTACAACAACTACTAGAGAAAATGTAGTGACAATAGAGTCCTGTAAGAAGAACACTTCTAGTCATAGAAGGAATCAAAGGAAATGGAACAATCTGATGTCTGATAGACTAGGAAGTGATTTTGTTATGAATAATAAACCTTGCTTTATTTGTGGAAGTTTTGATCACTTGCATTATACTTGTAAAATTAATTTAAAAGAAAAAGTGACAAAACCTGTGTGGAACTATGCTAAAAGGGTGAATCATTCTAATTTTGCTAAGTCAACTCACCCTCATGCTCAAAATACTTTTGTTCCAAAAGCAGTTTTAATGAGAATAGGATTGAAAAATGTAAATACTGCTAGATCTATTACTACTGCTACTACAAAACCAATAGTTAATGCTGCCCATTCAATATGTTTTTCAAAAAGGGCACATTCAACTAAATATAGACCCATTCAAAGGAGAACAACATTACTAAACAACAGGGATAAACAACAAGCAAATACTGCTTTAAGAAAATCTGTAACTACTGCTTGGCGAAAAGTAACTGCTGCTAAGCCAAAATTAACTAATAATGTTGTTATGGGTAAAGAGGTCAATGATGTAAAGGCCTCAGCATATTGGGTTTGGAGACCAAAAAGACATGATTTAAACCATGTCTCCAAAGGCAACAATGCATCATATGTACTTAAAAGATTTGATTACATGGATGCACAAGGTAAATCTAAGTCTATAATGGCTTGGGCCCCCAAGATAAACTAATTCTCTTATTTTATGTGCAGGGCAATCCATATGCGGACTTACTAGACAGAGGTGTAATTGACAGTGGATGCTCTAGGCACATGACATGGAACATGTCCTATCTTTCTGAATATGTGCCTATTGATGGAGGATATGTTGCCTTTGGTAGCAACCCAAGGGGTGGTAAGATCACTAGGAAAGGAAAGATTAAAACAAGTACTCTAGACTTTGAAGATGTGTACTTTGTCAAAGAACTCAAGTTTAATCTCCTTAGTGTGTCACAAATGTGTGACAAAAAGAATAGTGTTCTTTTTACTGACACTAAATTTGTAATCTTGTCCCCAAACTTTAAGCTGGTTGATGAAAGTCAAATCCTGCTTAGAGTTCCAAGGACAGAGAATATATGCAGTGTTGATTTGAAGAACATGGTTCCTGAGGGTGGTTTAACTTGCCTATTTGCTAAGGCCACATCTGATGAGTCTTGACTTTGGCATAGAAAGCTTGGCCATTTAAACTTTAAAAATATGAACAAACTTGTGAAGGGAAATCTTGTCAGGGGACTACCTTCCAAGATTTTTGATATAAATGAAAACTGTGTTGCTTGTCAGAAGGGAAAGCAGCATAGAGCCTCTTGTAAGACTAAGACTGTGAGCTCAATCAGCCAACCTTTACAAATTCTTCATATGGACTTATTTGGACCTACATTTGTTAAGAGTTTAATGAAGAAAATGTACTGCCTAGTTGTCACAGATGAATATAGTAGATTCACTTGGGTTTTCTTTTTAGCAACAAAGGATGAAACTAGTGGGACTGAGTTTAAGAATAAAGAAATGAACCAGTTCTGTGAAGTGAAGGGTATTAAAAGACAGTTTAGTGTTGCTAGGACTCCTCAACAAAATGGAGTGGCTGAGAGGAAAAATAGGACACTTATTGAGGCTGCTAGGACTATGCTTGAAGATTCCAAATTACCAACAACCTTTTGGGCTGAAGCAGTAAATACTGCTTGTTATGTACATAATAGAGTTTTGGTCGTAAAGCCTCATAACAAGATCTTTGCTACAGAACACTAAAGAAGACATAGAGATGGTAGTGAGATACTTAAGCCTAAACAAAAGCCAACTTGTGTAGAGAACACTAAAGAAGACATAGAGATTGAAAATGACTCTAGAGAGAAAATGGATAAGAAATTGAAAGAACCTTAGTGTGTGAGCCATACCTTAAGTTTCAAAACTCCCAATTACACTAAGGATAAATGGTTTGCCATGTTCAAACCTCAGACTCAATTAACCCCTGAACAAGTGTTTTGGAAGTTTGATATGGATAAGAGAAAAGCTGAAGAACTTGTTGAGAATAATCCTCCCCTTAAGAAATTGCTTGCAGCTACTGTGTATCCTCCCAATACACTGATGCATTTAGTGCCTAGAACTCTTCCCACTCAAAGTAAGACCTTAATTAGCATATACATAGTTTACCAACTATTTGTTGATTTCAAGAAAACATGTAAGAAGAGAATCACACCAACAGGAATTACTGAAGGGGAAAGGGGTTTTGAGCAAACTAAAGAGTGTTATCTTATAGAGGTTATTCCATTCTTTAAACAATAAAAAGAACAATTCGAGGGTATTCAAAAGGCCTTAGATACTGAAGTTAAAGAAATGAAAAAGATGTTTAATGAAATGGAAAACAAGGTTAGAATTAATGCATGTGAGCTTAAAAGAAATGAGATTGAGAGGAAGAATATTCACATCCTTAATGAGATTTTGATTTCCAGATGCATTGCCCAGGATGTGTTTTATACTTTTATTAATTATGCCATTACTGTTTCTCAATTTCATGATTTATCAATTGCATTTAAAGTTTCCAAAGATCGTGTCATTGAGCTTGAGACCGAGAATTCAAAATTGCATGACAAAATCGAAAAGGATGATCATGATAACATGGTCAGGAATTTTTCTAAATTAGAAGTTGAATATCCTAATTTATAATTAAAATATCAACATCTTAAAGAAAGAATGAAAACCTCAAATGCCAAGACATCTTCGAATGCTTCTGAGTTTGATGCAGTTTTTGAAATAAACTTACGTGATGAACGGATTCAAGTTTAATGCAACACGATCAAAAAGTTGAAAGCTCAAATTTCCCAATTGAATGGAAAGAGGAGTGAAGTGGTTGGCACTCAGATACCTCCGTATTTGGATTCTCAGAACAATCAACTTCAAAACATCATTAATGAACTACAACATGAAAATGATTGTTATCAAGCTGGAAATGCTAAAGTTAAGCTACATTTCAAAGAGTTGTATGAATCAATCAAAGTCACTCGTGACAAGAACAATGAAAAGATAGCTTCTTTTCAAAAAGAAATTGAGAATCTGAAGACTTAGGTAAAAAGGAAAAAGCCAATCACCAGTTGTGATAATATTACACCAAAGGTGTCTGCTTGCAAGAAGTATGATGTAAATGTTAAATATACTCCTCCTCTTCTTAGGAATAATGAAAGTGCATATCAATCATATCTTTCATACCTTAAGGATAGTTTAGAGGGTCTCCGTGAGATTGTAGAAGAAGATAGAATAGAGAAACCACTTGATAGTGCGGTTGCCTATGCATGTTAATATGCCAAACGATCTCAGGAAACATGTCCTAAAACTGGTACTAGGCGAGATAGAATAGTTGCACCCACTTCTATGCCTAAAGTCAATCATGTTACCTTTGATGTGCCTCCTAAAGTTTCAGAGCCCAGCATTTCTAGACCAGAAATACCAAGAGTAGTGAAACAAACTAATATTCCCGTCGTTCCTTCTACATGAGTAAGTAGTGACACTATGGTTAGCAGGTCAAAGCCTTCAGGCAATACAAAGCAAGATAGTACCTCGCGAGCTAAAAGTGATCAAGACAAGAGAGTAGAAGACCACCCTAGGAATAATAAGTTTGAGTTGAACAATAAGAATCATGTTGATTCTAGTATTAGCTATAAGCGTGCTGTAATTAATTCGAATTCCACTACTGCTTGCAAAACATGTAATGTGTGGAAAACTAGAAGGGGGGGGTTGAATAGTTTTGCCGATTTTAAGTTAGTTTCCAAAACTTTAGATTCGATGTTGTGTGAAATCGTATGGATGAAGAGAGAGTATAGATCTAAGAGTAATGCAAATAAAGAAAGTAAAGTAAGGGATAGAAATGACACAACCGATTTATAGTGGTTCGGCTACAAGGACACCTTCCTTGCCCTACTCCACTCCCCGAGTCACCTACTCGAGAGTTCAAGCACTATGTCAAGAAACTCCTTTAACTTGGCGGAGAAGCCTTCACAACGTTGCTTATACCTTTTTCCGGTACAAAGCTAAATACCGAGTCCGTAACACGGAGGACCAAACCAACACGACTATTACACAACAAATATGTGAAATATCAAGTACAAGATCTTTGCTACAGAAATCTTATGGAGGAACAAATCAATCAAGAACCCCTTGCTTGGATGACTTGTAGAATGCTCGTGATCTCGCCTTAGAGATGGACCTATATGAGAATCACAATAGAAGAAAGAAGAACAACTCTCTAGATCAAGTGATCTTTTGTTAGAAGAGTGTAAGAATATATGAGAGAGTTAGTAAGAAGAGGGGTGTGTAGAAATGAAGAAATAGTTCTCTATTTATAGGCAAAATCTTGCCACTTTAGCACGGATCCCACAGATCCCTTGCTCAAGGAATCCGTCTAGTGTATCTTTAGGGATTTGTGGGACGCTCCTCTTTGCCCATGGGTTTTTGGTTTATGGGTCATGGGTCATGGGTTATGGGTTGGTCCATGGGTATTTATTTAGATACAATGTATCTAATAGATGCAATGCATCTAGTCAAATGGGTATGGGTTAACTTCATGGGTTATGGATATGCTCCATGGGTATGGGTCATGGGTTGTGGTTTTTACCCATCCTAATCTTTTATATAATAAAAGAATTACATCATTTCGGAGTGTTTTTGCAAAATCCTTCTCATTGAAAAAAATTTTGGACCAATAGGAAAGCTTGATTTTGCCAAGTAAGCGAAATCGGACGACGTGATTGGCTAATTAAAAGTCAAAATTAAAATAGTTTGGTCAACATTAAAAAAAAATCGTGTATAAAATTGATGGAGAAAGAATATGACAATACGCATGTACCTGCGGGTTATTTACTTATAGTATCGGGTCAAATTGAAAAACTGAAAGAAAAAAAGGACTTCTATCTTTTAGCCTTCATCAACACAAACAAAAAGAAAACCTAATTGACATCCCTCAATCTGATTAATCAAAGGTATTTAGTCTGGTACATGATTTCAAGGTATATTGTTCATCTACTTATTGTTTAATGTATTGATTTATATTTTATGTAGTTAAGCTGTGGGTTTGTGCTTATTGATGATTTGTTTTGAGATCGCAGTATAAGGCTTATCAAGTGTCACGTTCAAGAATAAGAAGTGTAAGGTTTCAAAAGTCATCATTAAAGTGTTAAGTTCAAATAACCCTAAATTTCGAGGTAACATTCGCTTTAGATATCAAACTAATATTAAAGATTATTAAAGATTTGATTGGTTGAGTTTTTACATTAGTAACAAGGACAATTGTTGTACTACATATGTTATTACGTCCAGGTTTGTATATTGACATAAAGAAGAACCTTTTTTAGTCAAAAAGTATATTATAATGCTAGAAGATCCAATCAAACTAAATTTTAATGACTTTCTAATTAGCTTGCTACAATCTATTAAAGAATGAGAAGTATGTAACATGTTAGTTTCACCAATTGACATAAAGATTAATGTTGAAGACGTATTAATGTCTTTCAAGTACCAGAGCTTCATGAAGCAGAAACATGATGTAAAACATTGTATTATGGCAAGGCTAAGAAGCCATTTCAAACAACTCCCTTTTATTACCAAGCTACCTAAAATTTTGGATAAGGTGCTTTATTAATTCATGAGTGAAGAAAGATGATACTCAACATTCCCTTCAGCACATAGTATGGTTTCATGTAAGCTCTTATAAGGTAATTAATAATGTTTTACACTTTAGGTTCATCAATTTCTAGACTGAGTGGAGGGTACCTTCATCAAATACTTTGCAAACTCCAATTGATGAGATGGTATGGAATTATTGAGGAAAAATATCAAGAGAGAAAAACACAGGGTAACTATTGGCTTGTGAATTTTTGAGACCACTTGGTTAAATTGGTGGACTCTAGGTTAAATGACAAAAGAAACTTCTCTTAGGTTTGTTTGTTTCTTGGGGTGCTTTTTAATTTGGATTATTTTCCAGAAAAAAATGTCAGCATTTGGGTCATTTTGTACATCAAGTCATCAAAATATAAACTTTTGTCCTATTTGGGTCATTCTGTGTGTACACAAGTTTTTTAATTGATTTATGATGTTGAACTTTATATAAAAGTGATGAGTATGGGTTAGCAAATGACCTAAATGTGGCGCTAAACTATATAATAATGACTCGCACAAAAAGACTACGATGACAAGATAAATAAAGATGTGTGTTTGAATGTATTACAACATTTTTTATTCCTGCATTATGAAGACTCCAGGAGGGTAATGAGAATTTTGTTAATGGTATCTCGCATTTGGCAGTGTTGGCAACTAAAGAAGCCTGATCATGTTGATTCACACAATAAAGGCAAGATTTACACTCACCTGTTGCAGCACATGAAGGTTAAGTAAATGGTAACTTCCACAAATAGTAATAATAATACTTTTAACGAACATATGTATAAGTGAATCTAAATATCATATTTCCTATCATGTACTTTTTTTTATTGTAGTATCTTAACTCCTTTGAGGAAATCTTATTGTAGTTCCATTAGTCAGCTTTTATAGCGAGCGGCAAAAGCTCTAATGAAAAAAAGGTCTGGAAATTCAAATTAATTGCTTTTAAATAATATGTTATTTTTTATTTTTAGACCCGTGAGTTTGCTAAGGAGCTTGGGGCTGCTACTTAACCGCTTAGTATTAAAATTGTATGGTTTGAAATTTCCTCTCTGCGTAACCCAAATGATGACACAACTATGATTTCCGAAGCCTACTCCAAAATGATAGCAACAAACTTTATATCTATATTTTGTTTTATTATGTTTTTTTGTCTATTCCTGTAGTATTAGTATTGCTACCTATATACAACATAGTTCCGTTTTAGCTTCTCTACGCGCTATTTATTACTATAGTATTAGTGTATGGGAAAGCTTATATTAGCACTTTATGCAATGAATAAATACGCTATTTAGAATGTAGGAAGTAGTGTTTCGGGTTTACCTTAGATAAAAACTTATACAACTTTTTCAATGGGTTTTGTTTGTAGTTTACATGGCAAGGCTCTTAAATAACAAAGGTTACTTTCGTGTCCAAGTTACCACAAGGCATTAATATTTGCTTAATTACTTATGTCTGTGTAGAGGCCATGAAAATTCGACTGTTGAAAATGCGAGTTTAGGCCTTCTATGCAAGATGCTAAGAATCGAGGTTTGCGGAAGGAAATTTACCATACTTATGTAAATCCGTGCTTCGGGTAACTATGCAAAGATTGGGTTGGTAAAGGCCAAGGTTTTGCCTATAATAACTATGCGAAGATTTGATTTTGTTCTTTTTGACAGTTTATTTGCCATTTACATATATTTCTTATTGCTTCTAACCTTATTGTTGGAATCACTCCTAAACCTTAATTCAAGTGTTAGTAATTCATATGTAATAGTTAGCTTAATATGGCCTTTATGTTAGTAATTAGCCTTAGGCTTATGCAGAAGGCCCATAAGCCTAGGCCCAAGCCCATATAGGAAAGGAAGGGATCTTGGATGTTGCCCTAGTTCCTTCCCCTATATAAACACATGTAAACCTTCCTTAGAAGGTTGGTTTTTCAATCCATTTCACTTTCATACCCCTACGCGTAACCTTTCCAAATCATACGTGTGTGTTTGTGTGTGTTATTGTTCATCCGCCTTCATCTCTTTCTTATTTCTACATATTGATGCTTGTGTTACATATATGGTGACCTAACAGTGGTATCAGAGCCCGAAATAGTTGGGGAAAAGCTTTTGTTTTTGAAGTTATTTTGGTCTTACGCTTAACTCTCGTTCTACAAACTTTGTCACGCTTAAAAACAAATTTTTTACACTTTTCAATCCAAGATTCTTGTACTTTCAACGTGTTTAGGTGTTAAAATATCTGTTTTTGGCAAAAATTTTCGAACTTTACGTGTATTTCCTTGATTTTGAACTTGATTTCATTCGTGTACCTCTTTCTACTCGTAAGGTGAAAAAGAGTTTTGGATCATCAAGTTTTAAACTTTCTTGTTATTTTGGTGATATTGAAGCTATTTCATCATAACAATCAAGTTTCTAAACACTTTTGGGCATAAAATCAGTTTTGGGTACTTTCTACTCGTAAGGAAACCCTAAACTTACGCATAAGTTTTTCAAGGTTTGATCTTCAGTGTTCTTGGCTTACTCAGTGTTTTTCTTGCTTGGATAAGCCTGAAAACACTTCGACTTTGGATATCTTTTACACTGTGATAATGTAAAGGATTTTTGGGCAAAACCCTAATTTTACGCATAAGCTTAAACTTACGCGTAGAACTCTTTACGCATAAGTCTTTTCTTACGCCTAAGCCTTGTCTTACGCATAAGCTAATCTTACGCATAAGTTTTCTACGTCTAACTTTCAGTTTACGCATAATCTTAGTGTTTCTCAATTCTTAAGCGTAAGCTAATCCTACGCGTAAATATTACTTTTACGCGTAAGTTTGGTGTTTTTACGCGTAAGCTCTTTCTACGCGTAAGGCACTTTCTACGCATAAGCAGGTTCTACACGTCAGGTTTCCTCTACGCATAAGCTGGTTTTCTACGCCTAAGCACTTCTTCAACAAACAACAAGTTTCATTCGACTACAAAGATCCATCTACACAAGTTATCAAAAAAAAATTAATTTTTAGGGGAGACTAAACGTTCAATTTTTACGCGAGATTCAAATTTTGGTTTAACTGTGAAAATTTTGGTCAAAAATTCAAATTTTTGGGCATAAATTCAAATTTTTCGGGTAAAATTTGGCGTCAAAATTGTCATAACTCAAATTTTTCTTACAACCTTATAATTGAATTTTATAGTTAATTTCAAATTTTGAGAGTCAAAATTTTTCAAAATTATTTTTGGAGGAAAATTGCAAATCACTATATCACCCTTTCAAGCATGCTGACTTCACAAATCTCCTCACCTTCCATCAGACCTTCATCATCAAACCTTTCTACTGATGCTTATGAAGATGCAAAAGCTTTTGAGGAATTGATCGAAGGATGGATGGTTCTGTCTGAAAAATACTCGGAATATATCAATTTCAAAAGGCAGACTTCATCCTGAAATCCACCAGTCGTGCAAGGTAAAAGAGTTGATGTACATGAAAGGAATGCTCAAATGGACGTTGAGAATGTTGTGATTACTGCAACTGTCGGTAATGCGGACAATGAGGTTGTAGCATTGGAAAAGCAGGATGACAGCAACAGATCTGGAGAAGATATCATACTTAACTACGACACCGAGCCCAACTGTGACGACGAACAAATGGTTGAGGAAGATATCTTACCCACCTATGACACTGACACAGAACAGATGGTCGAGGTACAATCTACTGTTGATCATATTCTGAATGCAAATGCGACACAACATACTGAGCAACCTGAATTTGGTAATGAAGGAGAGGTTGACCAGTGTGTTGCACAATGTCCAGAAAAATATCTCATGTCTGAGCCCTTACTTGTTAACAATTCAACTGAAACGTCAAATCAAACTCTTGAATCTGAAAACATTCTTCTCAAAAAGACCATTGCTTAGTTTCATAAAGATTTTTCAAAACTAGAGGCACATTGCATCTCTCTTGAACTTAAATTACAAAACAATTATTTTTCTTCAGAACACAATGGTCAGTATTCAAATGAACAAAGTAATCATGTGGTTACATTAGTTAAAGAAAATGAGCATTTAAAGGCTCAAATTCAAGCAAAGGGGCTTTCACATGTTGCTTTACTAAACAAACTGAGAAGATTAACTGGCAAGAATGTGGATACTAAGTTTGCAAAATCAACAATCTTGGAGAAATCGTCTCTTCAACCAATCAGACAACCAACTGCATTTAAATCTGAACGTTCTAAATCTTCAAAACCATGGTTTGCCCCCCAAGTTGTTGAGAATAATCAGTCATCTAAACCAGTCACTCCACATTCCTGGCCTAAGAAAAAAGCTTCTGTTTCTGTTAAACCTGTTTCTATTAAATTTGTTTCTGTTATACCTCCACAAGTAGTTGCCCCTGGCCCGTCTAGGATTAGTTCGAACACAGTGTCTAAACCGAGCATCAAAATTCAAAATTCATATGATACAATGGACTTGCACAAGAACTATGATCTAGAAAAGGCTAGAAAAAGGGCACTACTTCATAAGGATGGAATCTTAGATTCACGACCTAGTGTGATGCCTTCTAGTGTGTTGCATAACACTGCTTGTAGTAGCAAACCAAAACCTAAGTTTACTCAACAAATTGCTAGAAATAAACCCGTTGATCTAAACGTAAAATATCAGAAACCTAATAGGTGGATCAATATAGGACGTAGACTCGTCCCAAAAGAAGTTTCAACATCCCTTAGATCTAACCTTAGATGGATTCCAACAGGTAGAGTTTTCAACACTGTTGGTCTTAGGTGGATTCCTACAGGCAAGATACTAAGTAGTTGCATCAACACAAGTGTGAAACCCACAACATCCATCCCTGAGGTAGGAAAGGAACTTATCAAAATTGCATGTTCAGGTGTCAAGAAGATTATTGACACTACATCTTTATGCCTCTAACATCTAGAACCCAGTTACACTTGGGGATCCATGTTTCTTCTATCTTGTCTCCTTCTACTTTCTATACAGGTACAACAGCTATGGCTCCTACTGCAAAACAGCTTAGGACCCGTTTCTCACCGTCTAAAATTTAATGATCCATCAGCTGCTCCACCATTGTACTTAATCGTCAAGAATTGGAAACATTGCTTGCTCCTCTGGTTAAAGATTTTGTCTAAAGTCGGGCTTCTGATGTATCAAATGTTTTCGCTGCACAACCTGATAATACTCTAATTTCTGATACATCTGAATCTACAACAACAACCGTTACTGTAGCTGCACCTTCAATCGAATCTCTGAAAACAAAAGAACAAAGTGTTTCCTACAACAATGTCACAGCTGATGATCAACATTATAAACAGAGAATTTTTATCAGCAGTTGACTCTCTCGAAATATTTTTGGTACTTCATACTTGTTCGATCAATTGGACATACATGGTTTCGCTGTCTCCTTATACATGGTTTCGCTGTCTTCAATTCATCATCAACATACGTGGTGTATGATTCTGAATCATTGAAAACATCGAGGGGGAGAGAGTGTGTAGGTGGTCATTGCTTCCTTGTTCTTCTACATGCTTCTTTGCGAAAACCCAATGCCTTCTTGAATTTCTTCAATTAGGGGGAAGAAATAAGATGATCTATGGCTCAAACGTCTCATTTTGGAGTTATCGTCTCAATTTCACGGGTGATCTTGTGTGAAGTTACCCAAATATGATGTTATGATGCCTCACACACGGTCTTGGTATCGAGTTATTGCATATTCACAGGTGATTAGTATTCCGAAAGACCACAACAATAAAGGGAAAGTCATATCATTTCGTCTTTCGTGGTTTATTTGGTGTGATGCGTCTACATACGTGAGAAGATCTTGTTGATTTCTGGCATTTTACCCTCGAACGGATCTTCCGCAATTAGTCAGATTTTCTTTATGTGGTTTACTGCTCATCTACTAATTTCGCTGCATACTGAAACCTTCAAAAGATAGAGGAAATGTAGACTTCATTGATAACGCTACACGCGTCGTTCGGGGTCAAGGAAACTTCCTTTTCTTCGAGCAAGTTTTATAACACCCTAGGCAGTGAACCTAATCGTTGTAGTGTAGTAATTAGGGTAAGCCACGGGTATTGATATCGTTCTCTAGGGGAATAGGAATGCTAGTAAGGAGTTACTACGCTAAGGTTAAGGTTGAGGAAGATTATTTTTTATCTTTTTATATTTTATGAAATGGAAAGATACGAATCTCGGGTATTGGATTTGGGGGGTTGGTATTTCTACCGATTACTCTACTATTATCTAATTATCTAAACTAAGGTTGTGGGAGTCTATGTCTAATTAATGTGTGCTCGTATGATAGTTTAAATATGTGTTTACTTAGGTTGTATTACTCCTTAATTATCTCCTATTGATGGTTGAGTTGTCACGTCTTATTCTTAGTTGCGTTGTGTGTCTAAAGTTGTAGGGTATGCGTTTCTCCCTAACTCTTCGAACTTACCAAAGGGTCTCGTCTACAAACCCACTAGGGATGATAAACTCCTACTCTAAGGCGCTCTTTGGATGGTTTAGCCTACAACTACTCAGGTAATTATATTCTAAGGTTTACAAAGATGAATCAAGCATTAAGTACACAACGAATGACCTATCGCATTACTAGATCATTAATCAACTAAGATAAGAAACAACCAATCAATATTCAATAATTAAGTTTCATACTTCCTAAGCAAACACACAAATAAATTAGCCGGACATGGAGAACATGCAAGCATACACACAAATAATCAAAGACATAATTGAATTAATGAAGTAAAGATTTATCTTGATGTAAGATAGGGTTTAAAACCCTAAAATACTGTACAAGACACCTTAGGTTCGTTTTTAGGTTTTTACTCCAAAAGACTCTCCACAAAAGACTGAAAAATTCGGATTCTATATATAAGATTACATATGCGACGGCGTCACCTTATGTTTAGTGACGCCGTCGTGTCGCCGTCATTAGGGTTTCGTCTTGGCCACGTTAACCTTGCGACGGCGTCACCTTATGTCCGTGACGCCGTCCTCTTCAGCTTCTGACGTCGTCTGGATCGCATCTAGGCCGTCTGAGTAGCGACGGCCTACTCTTTTACAACTAGACGTCGTCGCTTGAAAATACGAGTTTTGGGTTCTGGACCGTCACAACAATTTTGGGACGGCGTCGCCATTAGCACCTGACGCCGTCGCCTTCTAATTTCAGCAACTGTGAGTGTCTCGATTTTGACTTTGGCCATTTTTTTCATATATTCGCGCCTTTTCGTCCAAATAAGTACCATTCCAGCATTTTGCCTTCAAGAGACCTAAAAAGTGAAAAGGAACGATATTAAGCAATAACGGATACAAAAGTGATCAAATAAGGACTAAAATGACCCCTCAAAATGGTACCGTTTAAAACCTTATCAAATATCCCTACACTTGTTATTTGCTTGTCCTCAAGCAAATGTGCTTTTAGCCAATTAATTTATAAGTTAGGGGTCATGAAGCATTAATTCAAAACGGTCCACAACACATATAAGCCCCGCAAAAGTCATAACAAGCACAGAAATTACATACTAGCACCTCACATGGGGTGTTTGGATACTCACATCTCTCTCGGGTGTATATATGAAATATAACAAAATAGGAAATGGAAGATAAACACTCATTAACCGGTCCTAGTACATAGATTACCATAGGCTTGAGAATAGATCAAACCTCCATCGCTTTGGCGTAAGCACCTAGGAAATACTATCAAAGAGGTCTTTTAAAGGGTTGTAATGTTAGGCTTACGGTAGGGAAACAAGGGTTTGGTGGGATATGCTATTTAGTGGTGGCAAGTCAAAAATCTCTATGTTAAATGCATATGAAGAATGGCGTTGCTAAGCCAAGACTCGACACTCTAAACTCTAGATAACTGAAATAAATAAACATAAATTTAAAGGATAGATGTAGGATGGTAGCCCGTATGTTTTTTTTTTTTTTTTTTTCACTCTATATATATTTTTTTTCTTTTTCTCTTTTTCTATTTTTTTTCGATTTTTTTTTTTTTTTTTTTCATACACTTTTACTCTACCATCCTCTAAGATAACATCAAAATACTAGGGATTTATAGGCATATCCCTACACTTGAGTTTTTATTATTCTAATACTAATTTGACCCGAATTGAAAAGATCAAAACACTTGGGGTACATTATTATGCAAACAAAGGGAATTTGAATTTAACGTTCCCTTCCCGTCATTTCATAAACTTTAACTTTTCCCATGAATTCCAATCATCCCAAAACTGTATACAAAGGATATGACTCGACTTAGCAACTTATGCAAGCAACTAGATAATTGAACTAAGGGTTTAGGGTGATAACAAATATTTGCACTAAAAGTGAGTGCATAAGGGGTAGGCTAAGGTGATTTGGGTGTATATTTGGGGGTGGGGTGTAAACAATGCTCTTCATTGATATTCCGGAAAAACCGAAACATCACGAGAACCGCGAAAAGGATAGGCTCTGAGGGGTTAACTAGGGGTATCGTGTACTAAAGATGAGTACAACGCAAAGGGTGTGGGGGAATTACTCAACCGATGTGGAAGAAGTAATTATATTACGGGTATCAAACAAGGGTTATCCTAATGCCTCTTATCATTTAGTTATTCCTAACTACACAAGTGTAGCCTTACTTGCGATCTCGGAATGCATCACAAAACAAGTTCTAGAATCTAATATACTACCGGTTCACACTCTAAGCATTGAAGATGAATGCTTTAATTCCTACTAATCTAAGGGCGATCCTCACATTTTGGTGGAATTTGGGTGGTAAAGGGTTTTGTGCTAGTCATGTAACTTCCTATCCATGAGACGCTTTTGTTAAGACTAATGGCCCACTCCTATATGTCATAAAAAATTTTAAATTTGGTGCCAAAATTACCCTAACCGACATTTTCTCATGGTTTATTACACAATCACAATTGGACAAAGCAAATAGTCAAGGATAAGCATAGTTTCAAAGTTCCCGTTTTATTTTCCCTCCCTACACTTAAACTGAACATTGTCCCCAATGTTCCCCGAAAGTATCAAAGTTATGATAAAAGAAGGTAATTAAAAACGAAAGAAACTAATACTCCCCTGATTAGCTCGGTAGGATCCGTGTAAAGTGGTGGTTAAATCCTTTTCAAGAAGAATTATTGCGTGAAAAGCTCCTTCCAATCTTATGTAACTTCTTCTTGACAAACTAAACCTGCACACTTGAAGAAAACAAACGAAACCTTCGCGTAAAATCGGCGGTAATAATATATATAAGACTCGATTTAAAATAAGATATAATGCTTGTGGAATGGATGTTTACAGAATTTCTAAGAAAATTAAGACCTGGAAAATTCCAAAAATTTATAAGTAGCTCAGAAAACGAGAAAAAAGTAATCTGATGTTTTTACTCCTTCCTGACGCCGTCAGGTTGCAATCCTGACGCCGTCAGGTTATCCTGACAAAAACTGGTCTGCGATTTTCTGGAAAAAATTCTGGAAAATTTACATCTTTAGAATCTGGAAAAATTTCTGCAAAACATCCATTATGACTCGATACAAGCATTTGACTCGAACAAACAAACATAAATATCTTTTAGTTAATTGTTATTCTCATGTTTATGTTTCTTTTGAAAACGTGTGTAATCCTCCCTACACTTATCCCTTATGTAAAATACCTTTACATGCAATTAAGACGAGGTTAAAAACAAAATAAAGCATTTTTACAAATTTAAACATGAGGATAAACAATTAATAAAAGATATATGACACTAACAAGCAAACAATTAAGCAGGAGTTGCCTCCCACGAAGCGCTTTTCTTTATTTAAGAGTCTTGTAGCTAGACTCGTAGTCGTGCTCCTACGTACCGATATACGTAAGTCTATCCTCAACAATGTCGTAAGGATCAAACTTATCATTCAAGTTCCTAGTAGTACGTTCGGTTAAATATGCCTTTTCAAACATCTCACCATCGGGATCATAGATTTGTATCCTAATGTGCCACTCTCCATTACCATCACTAGGCGGTCTATTCCAATCCCACTTGTGTTCAGATTTTTCAACTTTCCACTTATTCATGACAAGGTTAACGGGCAAGCTTCCTAGGAACTCGGTCATCTTCCTAAATACTAAGGCGTCCTCGAACGGGTTCACTTCTATATCCCTGGCCATTTCTTTTTCTTGGAAAGTTGCTGCACTAGCGAAGGCTTTATCAAGGTAAAAAGGTCTTTGGGGGCCTATGATGTTCTTATCAATCCAAGGTCCATATCTAGAAGGCTCTCTATCCAACCCTATCTCTTGTGGGATTTCCTCATCCTTGTAGTACGTATGCTTTTTAACATCGTAAACGGATCTAGCACTCCCCTCCCCTACCACTATTTTGGACATCTTACAATCGATGATGGCACTAGCGGTAGCTAAAAATCCTCTTCCAACTAGTAATGGGCATGTCGGGTCCTTATTCATGTCTAGCACATGGAAGTCGGCCAAAAGAGTCAACTCTCCTACATGTACTACCATGTCCTTTATTATTCCTACCGGACGTGCTATACTACCGTCCGCTAGACCTAAGATGGTTTCTGTTGGTTCAATTTTACCTAAGTTAAGGCTTCTATGGAGGGACAACGGAACAAGATTGATGCATGATCCTAAATTGGCTAGAGCATCTAGTGGTTTGGAAGTTCCAAGTCTACACGGAAGAGTAAATAGCCCGGGATCGTCTAACTTCTTAGGTAAGTTGTTTCGCACAAAGGCGGACCCATGTTTTCCAAGCCTAAGTTCCAACTCATATTTTTCTTTTAAAGCATTATAGTAAGGTGCATGAGCTAAGACTTCAAGAATCGGTTTTTCTTGATGGAGTTCCTTGTACTCCTCCTCTAGACTAGGTTTGGATTCTTGGCTGACGGGTTTCTCAAGAGTAGGCTCTACCAAAGGTGCCGGGCCTTGGTATCTCTTGGATGGCTTGGAACCCTTTTTGATAGCATTTACCGAGTGAACCGTTGGGTGGGAGGGGCATGGATGTGCACTCTCCCATAGTGAACTAGAACATGAAGTCGATGCAATCGAATTCACTTTTGGGTTCTTTATGGTATCACTTGGGAGTGCTCCAACTTCCCGCTCATTGAAGGCTTTTAAGAGGGCATCAAGCTTGGTTGTCATCTCGCCTTGTTTTTGCTTAAAATCGGCTTCAAGCTTATTCAATCGAGTTTCTTGAGATGACAAAAATCTAGATGCAATTGCCTCAAGATTAGTGGGGTTCCTGGTATTAGAAGAATTGAACCTAGTAGGTGAACTAGATGAGCTTTGGGGTGTGCTTGAGTTTTGGTTCCACTTAAGGTTAGGGTGATTTCTCCATGAGGGGTTGTATGAGTTTCCTAAGTTGTTTTGTTCGGGTTTGAAAGTGTACCACTTCTCTCCCGCTACGTCGGTACGTATGGAGGCGTAGTCCGCAAAAGCTTGTTCGGAGAGCCTTGTGCAATCACGAGTGTCATGGGGACCACTGCATAACTCACAAGGTAGAGTGATTTGATTCACTTGTCGTGAGGACTTAGGATTTTTGTAGGAACTCATGAGGAATCTAACTTGATCTTCAAGTTCGATCATCCTACGGTCGGAAGGAGGCAAGGAGATTGCCTTAACGGTTTTGGGTAGCTCACGGGGGTCATCCCAACTTTCGTTGTCATAGAGGGCGAGATCCTTTATTATTTCCCATGATTCTTCTGCGGTGAGATCAGTAAGTTTTCCACCGGCCACTTGGTCAATGGATCGCTTAGTGGGGAAGTTGACATGATCATAAAAGATTTGGACTTGGAGCCAAAGATCAATGCCGTGATGAGGGACTTTATGAAGTAAGTCCTTGAATCGGGTCCATGCTTCGTAGAGAGATTCACCTTGACGTTGTTGGAACATCAAGATGTCATTCCTAAGCTTAGTGGTTCTCCCCGGTGGGAAAAATTGAGCAAGGAAGCGAGAGGTAAGATCATCCCAACTTGAGATGGAGCCGGCGGGAAGTCGCTCAAGCCAATTACTAGCTTGGTCCCGTAGAGAGAACTGGAAGAGACGCAGGCGCGTGGTCTCCCGAGTAGTAGCATCAAGGTCGATGGAATCGACGATTTTGAGGAAATCCCTCAGATGCTGATTTGGATCTTCGGAACGAAGTCCATGGAATGCACATCCGTTTTGCACCAACCGGATGGTGTCGGATCGCAGGGCCGTAGTTTGGGCTTGGTCGGGAAGCTCAATGGTGTTCCTATAGCCTAGGTGGCTTGGTCTCGAGTATTCACCAAGAGTACGGGCTCTTGGTGGGTCAATTGGTGGTGGGTTGATGAATGGTGGGTGGTTATCACCTTCCATGATGAAAAGTGATGGGGTTACGAACAAAGGTCACGAAGAAGGGGGATAGACTAAGAGAAAGCTAAAAAAATGAGAAAAAAATTACTTGATAGGAATCAAGCAAAGAACCTAAACGAGGTGTACTACTAACTAGCTTTTCTATTCCCCGGCAGCGGCGCCAAAAACTTGATAACGCTACACGCGTCGTTCGGGGTCAAGGAAACTTCCTTTTCTTCGAGCAAGTTTTATAACACCCTAAGCAGTGAACCTAATCGTTGTAGTGTAGTAATTAGGGTAAGCCACGGGTATTGATATCGTTCTCTATGGGAATAGGAATGCTAGTAAGGAGTTACTACACTAAGGTTAAGGTTGAGGAAGTTTATTTTTTATCCTTTTATATTTTATGAAATGGAAAGATACGAATCTCGGGTATTGGATTTGGGGGGTTGGTATTTCTACCGATTACTCTACTATTATCTAATTATCTAAACTAAGGTTGTGGGAGTCTATGTCTAATTAATGTGTGCTTGTATGATAGTTTAAAGATGTGTTTACTTAGGTTGTATTACTCCTTAATTATCTCCTATTGATGGTTGAGTTGTCACGTCTTATTCTTAGTTGTGTTGTGTGTCTAAATTTGTAGGGTATGCGTTTCTCCCTAACTCTTCGAACTTACCAAAGGGTCTCGTCTACAAACCCACTAGGGATGATAAACTCCTACTCTAAGGCGCTCTTTGGATGGTTTAGCCTACAACTACTCAGGTAATTATATTCTAAGGTTCACAAAGATGAATCAAGCATTAAGTACACAACGAATGACCTATCGCATTACTAGATCATTAATCAACTAAGATAAGAAACAACCAATCAATATTCAATAATTAAGTTTCATACTTCCTAAGCAAACACACAAATAAATTAGCCGGACATGGAGAACATGCAAGCATACACACAAATAATCAAAGACATAATTGAATTAATGAAGTAAAGACTTATCTTGATGTAAGATAGGGTTTAAAACCCTAAAATACTGTACAAGACACCTTAGGTTCGGTTTTATGTTTTTACTCCAAAAGACTCTCCACAAAAGACTGAAAAATTCGGATTCTATATATAAGATTACATATGCGACGGCGTCACCTTATGTTTAGTGACGCCGTCGTGTCGCCGTCATTAGGGTTTCGTCTTGGCCACGTTAACCTTGCGACGGCGTCACCTTATGTCCGTGACGCCGTCCTCTTCAGCTTCTGACGTCGTCTGGATCGCATCTAGGTCGTCTGAGTAGCGACGGCCTACTCTTTTACAACTAGACGTCGTCGCTTGAAAATACGAGTTTTGGGTTCTAGACCGTCACAACAATTTTGGGACGGCGTCGCCATTAGCACCTGACGCCGTCGCCTTCTAATTTCAGCAACTGTGAGTGTCTCGATTTTGATTTTGGCCATTTTCTTTATATATTCGCGCCTTTTCGTCCAAATAAGTGTCATTCCAGCATTTTGCCTTCAAGAGACCTAAAAAGTGAAAAGGAACGATATTAAGCAATAACGAATACAAAAGTGATCAAATAAGGACTAAAACGACCCCTCAAAATGGTACCTTTTAAAACCTTATCAAATATCAAAGTTTCAAATCTGCTAAAGACAGTTGTCAGTTTGGGGGGAAGCTAATTCTGAAACTTCTTCACAATAGCTTCTGAGCATAACAGCTTGGAACCCGGTCACAACCGTTTAAACTTCCCTCAAACCCCATCATCAGCTGAACCAAGCCCCCAGCTTACACGTCAACAAATGGAAAGATAATTTGCTCCTCTGTTCAGTGACGATATTGATGAACGTGCTTCAGGTGTATCCGATGTTTCCGCTGCTCAACCTGATACTACTCTTATACCTGATACACCTATCACAACAACTACGGTTGAAGAAGCACCACCAGTTGACTCTACCACAACAGTTGAACAAACTGCTTCCAACGACGTTGAACCAGCTGATGATATTCTTAATGTAGTACCCCCACCTTCAGATTTTGTTCCAAATGCGTTCTTTAACCTGTTTGCCAATGAAATTGCTGCACCTGATGTCGCAGAATCATCCACAAACCATTTGAATCCTCAGAATCTGCACAATGTATACCAACATCAACCCTCTACACATCGTTGGACAAAATACCATCCTCTTGAGAATATTATTGGTAACCCGAATCAACCAGTCGTTACGAGACAACGTCTTTACACAGATGGTGAACATTGCATTTATGCACTCACTGTCTGCCAATCTGAGCCTAAAAACATTAAAGACGCAATGACAAAATACAACTGGATTAAATCCATGCAAGAAGAACTCAACCAATTCAAACGTCTTGAAGTATGGGAACTGGTTGAAAGACCAACAGGATCTACGTCATTGGTCTCAAATGGATTTGGAAGAACAAATTGGATGCTGAAGGGAACGTAATTAGAAACAAGTCACGTCTGGTGGCTAAGGGTTATAGACAGGAAGAGGGTATTGACTTTGAAGAATCATTTGCTCCGGTTGCTCGTCTTGAGGTTGTTCGGATTTTTCTGGCATTTGCGGCTCACATGAACATCACGGTCTTTCAGATGGATGTCAAAACTGCTTTTCTCAATGGACAACTAAAAGAAATGGTCTATGTTAGCCAGCCAGAAGGATTCGTTGATCCAGAGTTCCCTAATCATGTCTACAAACTGAAGAAAGCTCTCTACGGTCTCAAACAAGCCCCTCGGGCGTGACGCTTATCACGCAGGATGCTTAGATTCACGTAAAAGTACTTCAGGAGCATTACAATTTCTTGGTGATGAACTGGTGTCATGGCAATCGAAGAAGCAGGATTGTACATCGCTGTCCTCAACCGAAGCAGAATATGTAGCCATGTCGGCGTGTTGTGCTCAAGTCATTTGGATGAGAACACAACTCAAAGACTATGGTTACGTGTTTGACAAAATCCCGATGTACTACGACAATCGGAGTGCTATTGCGATCTCGTGCAACTCAGTGCAACATTCGAAATCAAAGCACATCGATCTTCGATATCATTTCATCAAGGACCACGTGGAACAGGGTACTGTTGAATTATACTTTGTGGGTACAGAATACCAATTGGCAGATCTTCTCACCAAAGCCTTAGCTCCTGCTAGGTTTAATGAGTTGGTCCACCGGATTGGTATGCGGTGTTTGACTCAAGAGGAACTGGATGTACTCTTAAAACATTCTTAAAACATTCTTAAAAACCAGTCAAACACCAAAACCTCTTTTGTAAATATTTTCAAAAACAAAATACAAAATTATAAAATCAGAAAATCTCAAAAATATTCTTCTATCTATATTCTTTCAAACATGGCAAGTACATTTCTTCCGTCAACACTCAAATCTTTCAAAATTCAGTATTTTTCCGATCAAGTGTTGAGGGGGAGAAAATAAATACTTAACTGTTTCATAAAATCATTGTACTTGCATGTTACTTTATCCCGGTTGATTCTTTAATAATGGTGGTCACATTTCTGGTTTACTAACACTCCTCGGACTAAAATTTATAAACTTTCATTATTTCTTAAGTCGAGGGGGAGTGTCGTCAAAGTTATTTCCAAATATTCTTCGTTTGGTAACCAAAATAGAAGTTAAAGACTTTGGATGAAAATGGAAAAGGTGGAGGGACTAAAACTGTCAAAATCTTAAAGTTATTTTAATAAAACTACCCACCTAATTCATTTACTTCACCTCATTTATTATACACCTAACTAATCCTACGCACAAAAATCATTCTTCAAATCCGTTTACTTGATCATCAATCTGTAAGTTATCCTATGTTTATAACAAGTTTTTAAGCAATGGTTTTGAATTTTTCATAAATCCAACGGTTAAATCTTGAGATATTGTGATTTCTGTGTTCTACGCGTAAGTGTAAGAACACATAATCGTGTTTGAGTGTTTTTGGTAAAAGTGGTTATGTCAAAATGTGTATTTAATCAATATGAGTCCATTTTTATCATCAATACTCGCCCAGAAATACGAATTGAATTTTTCTTGAAATTAGGGTTTATGCGTGGGTTTGGGTGTTTTCAAATGAGAGTGTTTCTGGTTAAAAAGACTGTTGTATAAAGTTGTTTTGATGATGAATTGAACTTATCCATAACTAGAAATTGCCCAGAAACACCAAATATAACAGAATTAGAAATTAGGGTTTAATGTTCTTGAGATTTGGGTACTTTTGATTCACTGCGAATTTGGTGTTAAAACTTGGTCATTACACTCACATAACATCTAAGAACCACCATAAAAACTTTGATGCAAATTCCATGGCTAGATTTCTTACGCATAATTATTGAACTTTAGGGTTTAGGTCTACGCGTAAGTATCTTACGCGTAGCTGTTTGATGAGTTTTTTCCTTGTTTGATCTGATAAATATTGAATGTGTATGTAAATATTAATGCTATGATGAATTTATTTCAGGTTTGTTACAAGTGAAAATTCAGAATCAATGTTATTAGCAATCTACGCATAAGGATCACCTTACGCGTAGAAGGTTATGCGTAAGAATAATCTTACGCGTAACTGTTACGTGTAAGGTTCTACATAAGGAACTACGTGTATCATGTGAAGGATATGCGTAAACAGTGACCTCTACGCATAAGGTCTACTCTTACGAGTAAGCCTTACGCATAAGGTTTTATATGCAATTACGCGTAAGCTCTACGCATAAGGTCCCCCTGTTCCTACGCGTAATATTTCTTACGCGTAAGTCAGGATCCTACGCATAAGCTTGTGTCTACGCGTATAACTCCTGTTTGCGCATAAGCTACCATTTCTACGCCTAAGCCTTAATCAAACCTTCATTATGAATTGTTACGCGTGCAAACTTGTAAATAAATAAATCATAACGTCACAAAACCAATAATGTCACTAATAAGCTTAAACGTTTAATATGTTGTGAAAAATATGAGATAACATAAACTTTAAAACCTAAAGTTAACTAACTCTCAAAACTTATCACGACGTCATTGGACTATTGAACAAACAAGTGATTTTGGACTCGTAAAAATCATTAACATATCTCATTCAATTATTAGACAATAAAACCATCTGTTGACTAACATAATGTCTTTCGATATGTTGGTTCTTTTGGCTAAATGTATTTCAGATCACGACATGGACGCTCAAATGAATGTGGATGCACCAAATGTACTCACCATTGCTGATATCTTCCCTCATGGCTATCCAATGAAGATTGGAAAGAACAACCTTCGTGTTGACTTTGAAACCCTCACCTGCTCAGAATCTTCTTGTCTCATTGCTGTTGACATTCTGAAGAACCATCCTTATCAGAACATGCTCACCAATTCTGCCACAGTACCGGAGATCTACATTCAGCAGTTCTGGAATACAATGCAACAGATCAAAGGTCAATATGTTGTGACGGTGAAACTCAATCACAAGCAAATCACCATCACTCCTGCAGATTTAAGAGCCGTTCTCCTCATTCCTGACATCATACCAACTGAATACTCTGCTGCACCTACTGAAGAGACTGTTCTGCAATTTTTGATTGATATTGGGTTCAGGGGTTAAGCATTCTCACGTGGATCTAAAGAACATTCCTCAGCCTTGGAGAACCCTTTATATCATCATCACAAAATCCGTTTCTGGTCGTGACAGCGGCTATGAGCATCCCAAGCTCGTGGAACTGCAAATCTTTTGGGCTCTGATCAACATGAAACACATCGAAATTGAAGCTCTGATATGGGATGGCATGATGACATCCTCAAAAAGCTTGGCTCAAAGATTCCTTATATCAGATATGCAAAACTGTTGATCCAAAGAGCACTTGGATATAACCCTGATATCCCCAAGAGAATCAATGATCCCGATAATCTCGACATGTTGTCTGAACCCACTCTAACAGTCAGATTTAAGGAGTCAACTACCAAGAAACAAGGTGCTGTGTTGCCAGACCACCTTCTCTCAGATGAACTCAAAAAGCTCAACTCTTACAAAAGGTATTTGAAAGTTGTGCAAGAGAACAAAGTTGGTTTTCTAGATGAAAAATCTTCTGGCACACCTACCAGGAAAACCAGATGAGGGAGTGCAGGCAGTGCCACAAGCACTGAGAGTCAACGAAAGTTCCCGAAGAGGAAACCTCCAAGCAAAAGGAGAGTTCCTTCTCAAGAAGCTATTCCTATTCCTATTCCCAAGCCTGAACCGCAAAGAAAGCTAACGGACGAGGACTCTGAGGGTACTGAATCAGATGAAGAGATTACCTACTCTGAAACTGCAAAGGATGACACTCCATCAGTACCGAAACCTCCTACTCCACCGGCAGATACAGGCAAAGGGAAGACTCCAGTGATTGAGCACGAAGTGGAAAGTTCAGATGAAGAGCCACTGGACACTGATTACAGGAAAAAGTTCAAATTCATTAGACTCCAACACGTCGCAAAATAATTTGCTAAGGATCAAATGGGTGGCCCCGGAGGGTCAAGTGGTGGAGTTCAACCTACACCAAGTCCTGATGCGGTTAATCAACCCGATAAGGGATCTGGTGCCACCACCTTGGAGCAACAACAAAAGCGCGTGGAAGATTCTATTGATTATGAATTTGAGGAACCAGAAACGGAAAAGACTGAGAAAAAAACTGCTGATGATACAAAGATTGATGAAACGGATGATTATGATCGTTTTCTTCTAGACAGTCCCGTCTGTTCCAAGGAGAAAACTTTTGAGCCACCAAAGGACCCAGAGTCTCCCCACATCTCATCATCATCATATTCATCTTCTCACTCTTCACCACCACCATCAAAAGGATCAACCAAATCAACATCCAAATCAGTGAAGAAGCCAACATCATCTTGGATCTCTCAAGCAAAGACCAAAATCGTTAAAGCTGTCAAGCAGGTCAGAGAGAAAGATATTACAAAGAAGAAGTTAGATTTTCTTGCTGACCAGATACAATATCTTCATGATGAGAAAGACAAGATGCAAGTTGAAAGGGAGTATGTCCAGAAGCTCATGAAAGATGATCTTCAAGGGAAAATGGACGAGATGATCAAAGGATACACTCACAAGTTCCTTCTTGACATCGTTCCTGGAATTACAAAGGAGATGTTCACCAAACAACTCTATCCGAATCTCTTACATCTGGCCAAGCAAACCATGAAATCAACTCCAATGCATGTAAACATCAATCCAGTTGATCCCATAATCTTCTCAGATGCTGAATTGGTTAACCGGCTGGTGGCTCAAATGTTGAAACGCTCTGCAACATTTGCCTCCTACGAAGGTAAATTGTTTGAAGCATTGCTGGAATACCAACTCAAGTTAGCATGCAGAGAAGAAGCTGAAAGGCCTAAACGTCCGAGAGACGATGAAGATAAAGACAAGGATAAGGATAATGAGCCCAAACGTCCAAAGAAGTCTGGTGAATCATCTTCAATGCAACCTCCACCCCAACGGACTCCAGCTCAACAAAGATCTCCTCCTCGTTCTTCTACAGACAAACCTCAGGATTCTGAGTTACCACCCCTCCTCGTTCTTCTACAGGAATTCTCTGAGCCCCAACAACAACCCATCTCTCCTGACACTATCAAGAAACCAGAATCCTCCTCTAGGCCAAAGAAAAAGAAGAAGAAAGCGCCTATGACTGACGTCTTATCATGGCTGGACGAGGATAACACTGAATTCGACTGGTTCTCGAAGCTTGTTGATTCTACACCCTACCCACCTGAAGGTCAAGATGCGGTAGAAGGTCGTACATTGGAGCATGCTAAGTTCTTGCAAGAAAATTTTCGTGTGAAAAAGATGACGAAATCCGAGTTGAAGCGAATCAAGAATGAAGCATTTCAACTGCTCAAAGACAGCTCGAAAAGTGCTATTGAAGTTGAGTATCACCTTGATAATATAGCACGAGCTATGTCTAACAACATGGATTGGCTCAACTCCGAAGCAAACATCGACTTCACCAAACGGGACAACCCTCCATATTACACCGACTGGTCTAAACCTCTACCAACAATTGGCCAACCAGATCAGCCTAGGATTCCATTCCGATATTTCTTCAATAAAGACTTGGAATTTCTTCTTCACGGTGGCGATGGTTCAAGGAAATACGCTACATCACTGACACTTTCGTTCCCGGCAGCCATATACTCTAACTGCATAGCCATCGAGGAAAGAGCTAACCACATGTTCTCCAACAATATGGAAGAGTATGACCGTGATGCAATGTATGGGATTCACCATTGGCCGGAACGCCGACGAATCTACTACAGAAGCTGCCAGGTTCAGAAGTCTCAACATGAAGTGTTCAGTACTAAAGCAATCGTGGCTATTAAACATGTTGATCTTTCATCTAAATGGGACTACACTTTCCTCAAGAATATCGTGGTCAAAAGGCAAGACGAAAGGGATTATGCATTCTCTGAAGCGGACTTTGAGAATTTGTCTATCAACGACATTGAAGACATGTACCTTGCCAAAGTACAGGGTCGCATGAGACAATTCTCGACTGAAGTGCAACGTAAATACATCAAGTCCTTGCTTATCTTCATCAGAAGAATAGTAATCAAAGAACGTGTAGAAGATCTCCAGCTTGCAGTTGAATCATATCAGACCCGTGTCAACTTCACTCCACCTCAGCTAGATCTTCCCGACATCAACCAGCTTCCACAATACATTCTCATCAGCCAACCATTCGGAGTAGTTTACCTTAGTGAACTACAACGCAACTGCTTGATGGCGTGTAGAGATCTTCACAAGTTTGGGGATCACACACTGAAGAAGGTTAGCGACGGATTGGATTATAGATTTAAGGACATACATGAAGGAATTGGGTCACAAAAGCGATGGAATTCTAAGGAAAGACGGGATGTGAAGAGAATCATCACCAGGATTGATGAAAGGTTGTATCGACGGGACCAGTTCAGAACTCTGGAGAGCTTTGTAGGTGGTCGTCCCAGGATTGCTCTCGCCGGCTATCAACGCCCTGTTCGCATTCCTGGCAAGATTGATGGACTTCCTGGTACCCCTTGAACTGCTTCTATTTCAAAATATTTTGGATGTGTGATTTAATTATGACAATGGCTTGTGCACACATATCAGTGTACAACCCGTTCTTGTAATGAAAGGACCCTGTGGTACGCTTCAGTGCCACAATCCTATAAAAGGAGCGAAAACTTCTTACTTTTGAGTAAAACCTATCAAACCTTTCATTTTTCAAAGGCTTTGCTCAAAAGGACAAGTACTTCTCCTTACGATTTTCAAAACCTCAACCGTTTATATCACTTGTTGAGGGGGAGTATTTGACTAAAATCTTTGTTCACAAAATTGTTCTCAGTGGTTCTTTTCCCACAAAACTCAAAATGGTCATATTTGATATCAACATTTCTTCAAAAATAACATTTATATGCCATTTTTTAGGGGGAGAAAAATACGTGATAAGAAATATGTTGTGTTTTGCTATATGAATTCTCGTGTGAAAAAGACTTCAACCCATGAATTGACGGGAACTGAACAATCGTACATTGAAAAGATTCGTCTTCCAAGACTTATCCAAGTAAATTGTACCCATTCGAGAAGCTCTTGATAGACATGAACTCTGACGGGTTTGACAACCTTTCGGGGTTGTCCACATCTTCAAGATAGTTATTGGAGCTAGTTGTCACCTAAAAGCTGACAATGTAACTCTTTAACTATGCAACATAATCGTGTCTCACAAGGAATTGTCTATCTTGAGTCGATCAATTCCAAAGTGCGCGCTCTTTCCTCACTGTGCAGATTTCTGTCAAAACTCTTAAAGCACATGTGGAGGGGGAGTATTTCCGCAAAAGATCAAACTCTTACAGTGGTACAAAATGCTTTTCATTCACAAACACTTTAAGAGATTTTCATGATTAAATGGTTTTATGGCAATGGAGTTATAAGGTGATTAAGTTTAGGGATAACCGTCCTATGATCCGCCAGAGCCGGAGGGATCTACCCAAGGACACCACAAATAGTTAGTATTTAGAAGTCCTTAAGTACGATTATAAAAAATGAGAAAATGAGAATTGTAGAAAGAAGGAGTTGAAGAATTAAAAAGAAATGCAAAGAAAAGGGTGAAAAGAAATAGCTCTCCAAATTATTCAACTTAGGGCAGACACCGGGTTCAATTCATATGCTACTGGTTGTCACTTGATGATGCCGGTATTGAAGATTAAAAGTCGTCATGGACCCAGTGACGCATGCACTAAACCTTCTTAACCACTCAAGTTTCTCTCAAAAGAAGCTTGTTTCATTCTCACAGGGAACCCTACGTAAACTATCGGCCTTCTCTTAGAGATTGCTGGTATTGAAGAAGGAGACCCTCTCCCTAGTCTCCGCTCAGGAAAACCAAAACGCACTATTGAGTGTAGAGCCACGAGATTCATCAAAAGATCTCTTAGGTACACTTGACATTTCATCACTTGTTGTTCAACAATAAGAACATCAGTGGTAAGTTATCGAGTCCTACACAGATCTTAGCAATCTGTCGAGAACATTTATGACGGGTTCACATCTGTGATCCTCAGTGATTGAATGGAAACTCCTGCCAGGGTCAACATCAAACAGCCCTAACAGCAGGTCGCTTCGGTAACTCCCTGTGGATTACGCTTAGTGGTCTCAAACGGTCTACAGTCGTGAGGTGATGCTTCGGTATACCTTAGCGACTCATCTGAATCGTAGGTGTACTTCGGTACATCGTGTTATCTCACTTGTGGGAATCCGGTTCAGGAACGGCCTTTGTGAGAATTAGAGTTGTGTTTTCACACTATGCTATTAACACTCTCGAAGTTCAAACTTGTAAGTGCCGGAATCCGCTTATTACTAACCTTTCTTATGTTTACTTCTTATGGAAGCTCTGGAGCGGAATGATCGTGCAGATTCTCCACATGCTCATACCAACAACATCACTTATGGAAGTTCTCTCACAGTCAAAGGCAACACAAAGTCAGAATGATTCCTCAACAAAGAATCTACAAAGTCTAAAGACTTATAGAACTTCATCAACTGTAATCCAACGTTAAAGAGCGTGTGAGCATGTTGGAGAAAGACGTGGAGACACTGGAGCAGCGAAGCAGACCTGATGCAGACTACCCCACCATAATATCACTTTCAAAGAACAAAGAACAAAAGAACAAAGAAAATGAAGACGTCAAAGCAGAATACTTCAAAGGAAACAATTTCTCTACACTGGGGAGATTGTTCGAATCAAGACATCTCTTCTCACAAGAAAGAAGAATGTCAGAAGACGTCAAAGCTACTATTACATCAGCACCTACAACGTTATCACTCATTTCATTCATCACTAGCACTTGAGGGGGAGATTGTTGGAATCACTCCTAAACCTTAATTCAAGTGTTAGTAATTCATATGTAATAGTTAGCTTAATATGGCCTTTATGTTAGTAATTAGCCTTAGGCTTATGTAGAAGGCCCATAAGCTTAGACCCAAGCCCATATAGGAAAGGAAGGGAACTTGGATGTTGCCCTAGTTCCTTCCCCTATATAAACACATATAAACCTTCCTTAGAAGGTTGATTGTTCAATCCATTTCACTTTCATACCCCTACGCGTAACCTTTCCAAATCATACGTGTGTGTTTGTGTGTGTTATTGTTCATCCGCCTTCATCTCTTTCCTATTTCTACATATTGATGCTTGTGTTACATATATGGTGACCTAACACTTATATTCAGTTAAGCATGGCGAAAGAATGCCTACTTTTCAGGAAGAAAAAGAGCTTTTAAAAAAACGAGGACTGCTTCTTGGGAGTTAGGATCCTGCAGTTTAATGTAATTTACCATGTATGGTATAATACGTATTCGTTGTATGTTGGTCATTCGCATATTGATGTAGTTGTTGCTATTAGAGGGACTAATTTTGCTAGCCATAAAGATCATATAGTCTCTTACATGACAATAAAGAATTAGCTTGTAAATCATTATTTAAAAATATTAATTCAACAGCGTACCATATAGTAAGGTTAGCTTGGTCTTTTATATGTAGGAGGATTACTACAATCATGTTAAGGCTGTTATTGGCTCTAGAGCATAGGTATGCTCATGCGTACTATATTGTATTAGAACATGAGAGATCCCTATGAGACAACATGATGTATCAATATAATGGCCAATAGAAGAGCTTGATTTCGTCACGCAAGCAAAATCGTGTGATGTGATTGATTAATAAAAGTCAAAAATAAATTTATTTTGGTTAAACTTTAATAAATTTTGTGGAGAAATTTGGTTGATAAAAAAACCACACAAAAATATAGGTGTCAAATTTGTAAAAACAAAAACTTAAAAAAAGATGAGGTAATTAATAAAACTTTAGTGGTTGAATTTTAAAAAATTATATAGAGTTAGGTGTAATATTATAAACCTCCATGTTTTTTAATAACTTTGGATTATAAACAAATACCCCCTTATACTTTATACCCTTTATAGTTTATATCTTAAACTATACAATGTATATATGTTGTTTTAAAATAACAAGATATAAATTTGCATAAGATTATAAGTATCAATTTTTTTACTATATACGTTCAGTAAGGACTCATTTATTTCATTTTTAAAAGTTTAACCTGTGTGGACACGAGTTTACATTTTAAATACGGCTAAATTACTTAAAACGGGAATATAATTATCAAATTGTAAGTACGGGTTACTTTAATATATATATACGTGATTGTACTTATAACAATGACTCATGTAATTCTTATTTATTTATATAAAGATATCTATAAAAACATTTTTAAAAAACTGTAAGAAGTATACTTTAATTTTATCAACGCTCATTATGTGCTATTAAACTTGCATCATTTGTACAACATAATATCAGTAATGAAATTTAAATAAGAACATCATCATCTTTGTCAGCTAAATAAAATTAAATTTTGAGTTACCTAATAGAAATTTTTACAAATATTTTACCAAATTCTAATGGATATTAATGCATAATGAAAAACTCGTGCATAAGTATTAGTTGTACTTATATCACAATTTTCATAGGCAAATTCTTATATGTGTATATACTGAACTAAAATGTTAAAATAAATTTGATTTATGTGTAAACTTCGTGCGTGCACGAAACTTATAATTATATAATTATATGCAATTACCTTTAAAAACACAATATTCAGTATTAAAACAAAATAATTTTTTTTTGTCAAAACCCTGTGCGTGCACGGGTATTATAACTAGTAAACTGTTACAACAATTGATTTATTACAATCATTTATATTAAATGACTATATGTAAATGCTTTACAAAAATAACATGTAACCTTATGATTTTTCTTATGATAACATTATATTTGTTATCAACAGAACACAAAGAGATCGCTAAATATTAATAAACGTTTTTACGGTTTATTTGTATTAACAATATCCCCCTTTTTGTTGATGACAAAACATAATGTTATAATGAGTAAAACTTAAGATTAGATGTATGTTTTGAAAACATAAGTTTTACTTCTTCTCCTCTTTTTTGTCGAAACAAAAAGTGACCCTAAAGAAGAAATAAAATGTGGAAAATTAGTCCACGTATCTCTAACTCCCCCTTGACGGTAGCTCCCCCTAGAATGGGGCGTCAAGTGAGAAAAAAAATCCTACAAAGGGAAAGGTTAGTATTAACATGCATAAATAATCTTGTGATTGACGAGAATCAAGATTGGGAGCCAAGGTATGTAAACAAGGCCTTGTAATAAAACAACAAAATGTAGTGGTATTTATGCCACATACAAGCATGTAAAACTAAGGATAAGACTTGTTCTTAAAAATGACTCAAAAGAAAATTACTAAAAGTAAAAAAATGATTCCTTCCATGCTTGTATAAGGTTATGGATGGAAGTTTTGGTGAGTGATGATGTTGATGCGATCAAGGATGAGGTTAAGTATGACTCACATTTCTTCCCTAATTTTTATTGCAAGATCCCTAGTGGATTGGCAATGTTCACAATGTAAGTGATGTGGGTAAAGAGTGCGGAAGTTGTTCGGGTTATTTTGATTTGTGAGATGCGAAAGTTGTGGTGGAAAAGTTAAAAAATACGGATCAAAGTCCGGAATGTTTGGAAGTGTTGGTGGAAAAGAACCTAGATGTTCTTGTAATACAATGGGAGCTAAAGGTGGTGAGGTTTCAAGGTCTTTGAAGATTGTGTTTGGAGAAGTAGGAGGTGTCAAAAAGACTAGTTCTTTTTGCTTGGTTTGTTGAGATCTTGTTGGAGTCTTAAGGAGTTCCAAAAGAGTGACCTTAGGTGGTGATTTTATGGGTGATGAAGTTGGTGTACTTGTTGGTGATGAAGGAGGTGCTAAAATGGAAGCATTTTGTGGTGAGTGAGTGGTTGGTGATGAACCGTTTGATGATGGTTTTGTTAAGCAACAAGGCCGGATGCTAATCCGTTCGGATTTCCTAGATTTTAGTTGTGGGATTTTGGAAGGTTGGAGGACAAAATTTTGGAGTTCTTGAAAGGGATTGTTTGCACTAGGTGATTCATCTATGTTGGAAGATCTTTTGGGTGACATGATGATGTTTGTTTGTGAGGTTGAGAGTGATGAATATGCAAGCATTTTGGGAATCCTATTTATAGAAAAAATAATGCATTGTAATGAATGCTTGACCCAAAATGTGAATTAAAATCTAATGATTATATATGAATTTAAGGCATGTGATCATGAGAACACAAGCATTAAGTAACATAAAACAAAAAAAATGATGAAAATATTGAAGTTTTCATCCAAAGTGAGAAAAAATAGAAGATAAAATTAGCTTCTGTCTCACGGATCCTTCCCTTGAGGGAACCGTCCAACATTAAGGCTGGGATCCGTGGTACTGGTGACTCAGGCAGCTCAAAATTTTCTTTTTGAAAACATTTTTGCTTAGTGTGTGCCTATATGCAAACCATTTGGAGTTGCGGTTATCTCGACTCCTAAAAAGAAAGGAAAAATAAACTAGAAGTGAAAAGATCACACTATTATGTGAGATAACCCGAGTGCTCCTAATTCATTGTTACTTAAATGAATGTACCCGAAAACACATATTAGTTATGTGTCCTCTTTAGCATTCAAAAGGCATGAGATGCAATGAAAACTGGTTTTTTTACTTTGTATTAATAATGAAAAAGCGATTTATCCTAGACGTGAGAAATGGATTTTATGAAAGTGATACAGGAAGAGGTATCCTTTTAGAAAACACTTTGAAAAGAGATATCATTGTGTGAATAAAACTTTTATTAAAAAAATAGGTATGCTACGTGTTTGCAAGAGGTGCTTGTCTTGAAAAATAAGAGAAGACTATGAAAGTACGAGTTATAAGTAAAAACTTATCTTGGGTTATGAAAATTCCCGTATTGCTTGTGATTTGTGTGTGAAATAGAGATCCTAGACTCAGAAAGAAGAAGCCTAGTGTTTACATACCTTGTAGAGTTTAAAAGCTAATTACGACGATTGTTCCATGAGACCAAGACCAAGACGAAGTAGGTTGAATTGTTCCCGCTTCAACGGTTTGGTGAGGACGTCGACTATGTTGTCTTCGGACGCTACCTTCTCAATATGGATGTTCCTTTTTTGAACATTGTCTCTTAAGAAGTGATGACGAATCTCTATATGCTTGGTACGAGAATGCAATACCGGATTCTTGCTTAAGTCGATGGCACCTTTGTTGTCACATAGAATGGCTATGTCACTTAGATGAATGTCGTAGTCAACTAAGGCTTGTTTCATCCATAGTGCTTGTTGACATGCTTTGCCGATGGAGACATATTCGGCTTCGGTTGTTGATATGGCCAATGCCGTTTGCTTCTTTGAGAACCACGATGTTAAACAACATCCCATAAAAGTACATACCCCACTAGTACTTTTTCGGTCAACAAAATCACCTGCATGGTCAGAATCTGCATATACAATTGTTTCTACTCCCGTACCCTTAGGATACCACAATCCTAATTGAGTCGTACCCTTAATGTACCTAAAAATTCTTTTAACGGCTTCTAGATGTGATGTTTTAGGATCTTCTTGAAACCTAGCACATAGACAAACACTAAACATGATATACGGCCGACTAGCCGTGAGGTATAGAAGACTACCAATCAAGCCACGATATTTTGTGTTATCAACGGATTCTCTGTCTTCATCTTTCGTGAGTTTAGTGTCGGACGACATTGGTGTTCTTATGGGTTTTGACTCTTCTAAACCAAATTTCTTTAACACCTCCTTAATGTATTTAGATTGATTAAAGAAGATACCCTCTTCTACTTGTTTCATTTGTAGACCAAGAAAGAAGCTAAGTTCTCCCATCATACTCATCTCAAACTCGTCAAGCATGATTTTAGAGAAATCATCACACATGTCTTGACAAGTAGATCCAAATATAATATCATCTACATATATTTGAACAATGATTATATGTGACTCTCTTTTCTTAGTAAAAAGTGTGTTATCAACTAACCCCATGGTGTAGTTGTGTTTGATTAAGAATGAATTGAGTCTATCATACCAAGCTTTTGGAGCTTGTTTAAGACCGTAAAGGGTTTTCTTTAACTTATACACATGTTTAGGTTTTTCAAAATCGATGAAGCCCGGAGGTTGAGCTACATATACTTCTTCATTAATAAAACCATTTAGAAAAGCACTTTTGACATCCATTTGATAAAGCTTAAGATCATTAGCACAAGCATAAGCAAGAAGTATTGTTATAGACTCTAATCTAGCCACGGAGGCATAGGTCTCTTCAAAGTCTATTCCTTCTTGTTGATTATACCCTTGGGCAACGAGTCTAACTTTGTTTCTAGACACTACACTGTTTACATCTAACTTGTTTTTATATACCCATTTGGTTCCTATTATGATTTGATTACTAGGTGGAGGGACGAGTGTCCACACATCGTTAGAAACAAATTGATTTAACTCTTCTTGCATAGCCATTACCCAACTTTCATCTTTTATGGCTTCTTGTGTATTCTTAGGTTCTATCGTTGAGACAAAACAAAATAAACTATTTTGGTTTTGGACTTGAGACCTTAGGGTTCTTTCGTGTAACTTTCCTATGACCTTATCTACGGGGTGATCTTTAGACTCTTTTATATTTACGATTTCTACATTTAAAGGTTCTTCTTCTTCGTTTGTCTTTTTCTTTATTACAATAGCTTCACTCTCGACAATCTCGTCATCGACAAGAGGTGGAGTAGGTTTCGGTGGACTCTCGTCAAATTTTACGTTTAATGACTCTTCAACCTTCATTGTTTTTTTATTTAATATGACGTAAGCTTTGCTATTAGGAGAGTAACCTAAAAAGATAGCTTCCGTTGATTTAGGATCAAATTTTGTAAGGTAATCTTTAGTGTTAAGTAGAAAACATTTGCTACCAAAGACTCTAAAGTGATCTAACGTAGGCTTTTTGCCTCGAAGTAACTCGTATGGAGTTTTTTCTAAAAATGGTCTAATTAAGACTCGGTTAAGTATGTACGTTGATGTATCAACGGCATTGCACCAAAACTTTTGAGGTATGGATTGCTCATTTAACATGGTGCGACTCATTTCTTGTAGGGTTCTATTCTTTCTTTCAACTACCCCATTCGATTGTGGAGTGCGAGGAGCCGAGAAGTTGTGAGTAATACCATTAGCGTCACAAAAGGCTCCAAATTTCACTTCATTATCAAATTCCCCTACCATGATCCGTTTTAATAGACACTATAGGACTTTCTAATTGTCTTTGGATTTTCTTACTTAATATTTCAAAGTAATTGAATGTTTCAGTTTTGTTCTTTAAGAATTTAGTCCACGTGTACCTAGAGTAATCATCCACTATAACCAAAGTGTAGTAGTTGCCTCCATAACTTTGGATAGCGGATGGACCAAATAAATCCATGTGTAGTAACTCTAGACACTTAGTTGTAAACACCATGTTTTTAGCTTTGTGACTAGAATGGACTTGTTTTCCTACATCACAAGCATCACAAAAGTGATGTTCATATTTTAATTTTGGTATATCTCTTACTGATACGCGTACAACGTGCGTTCGGGGTCAAAGGAACTTCCTTTTCGTTGAGCAAGTTTTTCAGCACCCTAGGCAGTGAACCTAATCGCTGTAGTGTAGTATTAGGGTAAGCCTCGGGAATTGATATTGTTCTCTAGGGGAATATGAATGCTAGTGAGAAATTACTACGCTAAGGTTGGGGTTGAGGAAGATTATTTTTTATCTTTTTTATGTTTTTTAGAAAATTGAAAGGTATGAATCTCTGGGTATTGGATTTGGGGGGTTGGTATTTCTACCGATTACTCTACTTATCTAATTATCTAACTAAGGTGAGTGTAGTCTATGTCTATTGTTGTGTGCTCTTATGATGATTAAAAATGTGTTTACTTAGATGCTATTACTCCCAGTTATCTCCTATTGATGGTTGAATTGTCACGTCCTTATTCTTAACGCGTTGTGTTCGTCTTGGCCACGTCAACTCTGTGACGGCGTCACCTTATGCTCGTGACGCTGTCGGCTTCAACCTCTGACGCCGTCGAGATCCAAATCTAGGCCGTCTGAGTTGCGACGCCCTACTCTTTTAAACCTGATGCCGTCACTCTTGGTTTAAAAATGCGCGCATCATTGCGTAAATTGCGCTCATCATTGCATTGGATTTAGGATTTCGCATCATAGTGCCTAATGCGAGGCCATCCCAAAAAGCGTTCGCATTAGACAGCAATTGGCCGCATTTGTGTGATGCTAGCAACGGTCGCAATTGTCGCAATATGGAATTTAACTCATTTTGGAAGAAAAAAATGAACCATTTAGAAGATGATAGAATCTTTTAATGGACTTTGAAAAATAGAAATTGTTAAGACGTCCAAAACAAACACAATAACGACATCCAAATTACCATTCAGTTCATGATCATGCACCATTAACTTAATTTGAGATTCCACAAAAAATCATCTTATTCCAACTTCATGTTGTGCAAGAGTTCATATTTTTATTTGATCATACATAACCATACATGTTAAATAATTGAGCTAGAAATCATGTGTGATTCAAATTTGACTAAAATTTTTAGTTTTGACTTTTGATATTGATTTAGTAATGAATGAATTAAGATTGTTTAGCAACTAATATAACTTATCAGTATACCTTTAATACATTATAACATAATGTCATCATGTATATGTATAGAATGTACTTTAATCGTTCATGTTCAACCGCATTGACTGCTAACAATTACAAGGATCCAGGAAGAACTTATAGAATGTAGGATCCAAAAAATAAAAATTAAAGGAGTAGAGTCTCGTTTAAAACAACGTTAGTTGAGTTTATAATGTTGTTTTTAAGTATTTTATGTCATGACTTAGTGAGTTATTTGTTTTACAAATGTATTGTTTACATATTTTTTATATTTTTGTGACTTATTTGTAAATTTATTTCATTACTTGGTATTTTTTTTAATATACTATGTATAAATAATTTTTTTATATTTTTTATACGAAACGCATCGCGTCCAAAATGCGCTCGCATTTGCAACGCGCATCACGCATCCGCCTCTAGGACCTTTAACGCAACGGATCGCAAAACGCAATTTTAAACCAAGCCGTCACTTGTAAAATAGCAATTTGCTCTCTAAGTCGTCTCAAGATGTGTCGCGACGGCGTCGCAATTAAGCCGTGACGTCGTCCCCTTCAATTCCAGCAGCTTGAGTGTCTCGATTCTTGACTTTGACCATTTTCTTCGTATATTCGCGCCTTTTCATCTGAATAAGTGTCATTCCAGCAATTTGCCTTCAAGAGTCACAATACATATAAGCCCCGCAAAAGTCATAACAAGCACAAAAATTACATACTAGCACCTCACAAGTGGTTTTTGGATACTCTCATCTCTCGGGTGTATATGAAATATATCAAGTTGGAAATGGAAGATAAACACTCATTAACCGGTCCTAGTACATAGATTACCATAGGCTTGAGACTAGATCAAACCTCCATCGCTTTGGCGTAAGCACCTAAGAAAAAACTATCCAAGAGGTCTTTTAAAGGGTTGTAATGTTAGGCTTACGGTAGGGAAACAAAGGGTTTGGTGGTAGAGGTGATTTAGTGGTGGCAAGTCAAAAATCTTTATGTTACAAGCATGAGAAGAATGGCGTTGCTAAGCCAAGACTCGACACTCTAAACTCTAGATAACTTGAAACAAACAAACATAAATTTAAAGATAGATATAGGATGGTAGCCCGTATGTTTTTTCCTTTTTTTTAACACTATTTTTTTTTTTTACAAATACACATTTACTCTACCATCCTCTACGATAACATCAAAATAATATGGATTTATAGGCACATCCCTACACTTGAGTTTTTATTACTCTAACACTAATTTGACCCGAATTGAAAAGATCAAAACACTTGGAGTACATTATTACGCAAATAAAGGGAATTTGAATTTAACGTTCCTTCCCATTATTTCATAAAATTTAACTTTTGCCATGAGTCCCAATCGTCCCAAAATTGTGTACAAAGGATATGACTCGACTTAGCAACTTATGCAAGCAACTAGATAATTGAACTAAGGGTTTAGTATGATAACAATAATGCACTAAAAGTGAGTGCATACAAGGTAGACTAAGGCGATTTGGGTGTACATTTGGGGGTGGATTGTAAACAATGCTCTTCATTGATATTCCGGAAAACCGAAACATCACGAGAATCGCGAAAAGGATAGGCTCGGAGGGGTTAACTAGGGGTATCGTGTACTAACGATGAGTACAACGCAAGGGTGTGGGAGAATTACTCAACCGATGTGGAAGAAGTAATTATATTATGGGTATCAAACAAGGGTTATCCTAATGCCTCTTATCATTTAGTTACTCCTAACTACACAAGTGTAGTCTCACTAGCGATCTCGGAATGCATCACAAAACAAGTTCTAGAATCTATTATACTACCGGTACACACTCGAAGCATTAAAGTGGAATTCTTTAATTCCTACAAATCTAAGGGCGATCCTCACATTTTGGGTGGAATTTAAGTGGTAAAGGGTTTTTGTGCTAGTCATATAACCTCCTATCCATGAGACGCTTTATTAAGACTAAAGTCCCACTCGTACATGTCATAAAAAAATTTAAATTTGGTGCTAAAATTGCCCTAACCGATATCTCTCATGGTTTATTACATAAATGAACTAGGACAAGACAAATATTCAAGGATAAGCATAGTTTTAAAGTTCTCGTTTTATTCTCCCTCCCTACACTTAAACTGAACATTGTCCCCAATGTTCCCCGAAAGTATCAAAGTTATGATAATGGAAGGTAATTAAAAACGAAAGAAACTAGTACTCCCCTGATTAGCTCGGTAGGATCCGTGTGAAGTAGTGGTTAAATCCTTCTTCAAAAAAAGTGTTTGCGTGAAAGCTCCTTCTAATCTTATGTATCTTCTTCTTGATAAATAAAACCTGCACACTTGAAGAAAACAAACGAAACCTTCGCGTAAAATCGGCGGTAACAATATATATATGACTCTACTAAACTAGGATATAATGCTTGTGGAATGGATGTTTACAGATTTTCTAGAAAATTAAGACCTGGAAAATTCCAAAAATTTATAAGTAGCTCAGAAAACGAGAAAAAGTAGTAAGCAGTTTCTACTCCTCCTGACGCCGTCAGGTTGCGACCCTGACGCCATCAGGTTATCCTGACAGAAACTGGTCTGCGATTTTCTGGAAAATTTATATCTTTAGAATCTGGAAAAATTTCCTGCAAAACATCCATTGTGACTCGATACAAGCATTTGACTCGAACAAACACACATGTATATCTTTTAAATAATCGTAATTCTCATGTTCACGTTCTTTTTGAAAACGTGTGTAATCCTCCCTACACTTATCCCTTATGTAAAATACCTTTATATATAATTAAGACGAGGTTAAATACAAAATAAAGCATTTTTTACAAATTTAAACATGAGAATAAAAAAATCAATAAAAGATATACAACACACAAATAAGCAAACAATTAAGCATGAGTTGCCTCCCACGAAGCGCTTTTCTTTATTTATGAGTCTTGTAGCTAGACTCGAAGTCGTGCCCCTACGTACCGATATAAGTAAGCTTATCCTCTAGAATGTCATAAGGATCAAACTTATCATTTAAGTTCCTAGTGGTACCCTTGGTTCGGCATGCCTTTTCAAACTTCTCTCCATCGGGGTCATAGATCGTTATCCTAATGTGTCACTCTCCATTACCATCACTAGGCAGTCTATCCCAATTACACTTATGCTTAGGCTTATCGCTCTCAACTTTCCACTTATTCATGACAAGGTTGACGGGCAAGCTTCCTAGGAACTCGGTCATCTTCCTAAATACTAAGGCGTCCTCGAACGGGTTCACTTCCATGTCCCTAGCCAATTCTTTTTCATGGAAAGTTGCTTGACTAGCAAAGGCTTCATCTAGATAGAAAGGTCGTTGGGGACCTATGAATTCTTTACTAATCCAAGGTCCATATCTAGATGGCGCTCTATCCAACCTAATCTCATGTGGGATTTCCTCTTCCTTGTAGTAAATATGCTTTTTGACATCGTAAATTGACCTAGCACTCCCTTCTCCTACCACTATTTTGGACATCTTACAATCAATGATGGCACTAGCGGTAGCTAAGAATCCCCTTCCTACAAGCAATGGGCATCTCCGCCATAAGGAGTTGGTGTTGTGTAGTGATTACGAACTCTCGAGTAGGTGACTCGGGGAGTGGAGTAGGGCAAGGAATGTGTCCTTGTAGCCGAACCACTATAAATACTTGCGTTGTGGTTTTGTACCTCTTACTCTTTATCTCTTCATTACATATTTATATTTCTATATGTTGGTTTATCAACATCCAACACACAAACAAATAGATTGACATAAATCGATCTAAATAGTTTAAAACGAGTTTTAATTGGTAAAACTATTCAACCCCCCTTCTAGTTTTCCACATGAACAAAAAAAAGAAAGTATTTCACATACTTTATAGTTTTCTTTACAATGATCCACTCAACAAAAAATTATAAGTTCATGCTTCTAGCAGTCTATGAATATAAAAAAGAACACAATCATACATACAACAAGAAGCAGCCTCTTGATTGCACTGTAACTAGCATTTTGCAATCAGCAAAAAATATGGTTGCTTCCTGAGACGACATCCATTATGCAACTTTCGTGTCGTGTCTTCAATGTATGCAACCAGGTTTTTTCAGATCCCGAGTTTGTGTATCCGTCTCTAAAACTCAAATTGCAAGCTTCTTTCGTTTGAAATGCGTAAACCCATTAACCTTTACTATAAATGACTTCAATCCCTTACTTTTAGCAACTCTTCACACATGTTCAGCAGTATACTTAAATAACTTTAGGTCCTCCTTCTTTGCTAAAGATCCAACAGAGGCTCTCATTTTCTTGTTCCTTTTGAATCTGTCAAATTGACAAACGTGTTGTTGCGCATAATTTAAACATGAAAGATATCTGTTCTTTGGGCCCGTTGTTCATACCTCTTGTTTCCTTTGGACCAACGGGATGTACGATCTACTTGTCCGAAACCAAATGTTGATGCCCAAACTTCCCAATAATTCAGACCTACCACTATGAACAACAAACAAGTTGAATATCTGTAGTGTTCTGAAGTTCCTGTAAAAGCACACACGATGAATAAATTAAATATGACAAACAAGACATAATAAAAACTCAAGAAAAATTACAATCTGTCCTCTATCATCAATTACTGGGACATTGTCATAAATTTATACCATTGAAGTTATTTTTCCAACATCTCAAGTATAAACATAAAACATTTACAATATTTACAAACCTGCAAGTATTGGAATGGCCAACAATTCCTCTTGACAGATAAGTGCTTCTAGGCCAAATGGTATCATTGAATCTTTGGTTGTATGCCATAGTTTGCAGTGAATTGTTCTAGAAATATAAGTGCAGTTTTGTTTGTGGATAAATAGAAATGTGCAGGCAAAATATGGAGGGAAATTTAATGCATAAAAGTAATTGTTATTGATTAAGTATAAACGAAATTTACAAGACCTATTTATAGTTTATGAAGGGGTATGTCCAAAGGTTGTGTTGGTTCAAGAACCAAAACAGTTATGTCTTATAACAACATTAACTGCCACATAACTACCCTTCAATAATCGTCTTAAACAACCAACATACATGGTCTATGTTATATCTAAAAGTGGCTCTAACCACATCTATTCTAGGCTGCAGTCACATAATTAATTTGATCATGGCTGCAAATATTGTCTTAAACTTAATAATACAAATAAGTAAATGAACCATTGTCTTTACATAAACATGAATGTATAAATCCAGTATTTGGACTTAAAGTAATTTCCAACATTCCTCCCTAAGGACAAATGCTGATTCTTCTTGCCTTCTTCTCTGGTTTGATCAGATGATGATTGTGAAATCATCACTGTCATAATCTCCATAAGTCTTGGAGCTTCCTGTCCCTTCTTTTTCATCCAATCTTTTGCTTGATCCTTCATTGCAGTTGAGATCTTCCAGCATCACACCGAAATGTTCCAACCTTGTGTTTTCCTGCATTTTATTTGGCTCTCCTATTGGAATCTCTCTAATGCATTTCTTCATGCTCCCTGAAACATGTCCTTCTATTTCAGTTCTTGAGGCTCTTGCAGTGCTATAAAAATACATAAACACGTCTAAATAGTGGTTGTAACAATTTTTATTCTCATGGCCATTTTTCTTTTCTAGGCCAAATATCTCAGCAATAAAATCAAACTCTTGTGTGAATACCACACTGAGGTATCCCCCAAGTGTGTCCACAATCTTATAAAGGTCCATTAAGTGAATCTCTTTATTTTCTATTTTTGGTGGAATAGGGCCTGGTATATCCCTGTTTAAATAGACAGTAAAGAACCAGATATATGCTTTGTTAAAGGCTTCTCTAAATCTGTCCCATTCTTGGCTAATTATATTGTCCATTTGAATTAAGTCAAGAAATGAAACAAGATCTTTGAAAGAGGAAATATTAACAGGATAATTTACACCTTTGACATAGATGGATTCATCTTGTTTTGATGTGGTGCTCATATGATCCTCCTCTTTCTTCTCCATGGAACTTTCTGCAAGTGATTTGTAGAAGTTCTCCATATACATGTTATGTTTAAGGTTCATCTTGTTTGGATCAAAACAGCAGTCTTCTGGATGTTTGAACATCGGGATGGGTCTGCATCTGTTGTCCTTGAAAGTGAGTTCCAATCCTTGCAACTCCAGTTGTTTGGCAGACAAGATGTTTAATGAAACATCTGGTGTGTAGTGCACACCAGGAATGATGAGAATATCCTTCCTAATTCGGATCTGAACTTCTCCTACCCCATGGATAAACATAAGTTTATGTTGTTCATGCATTCTTTCAACAGAAAATCTTTCTTTGATCTTGGCAAATAGGTTTAGATTTGAACAAACATGTTTGTCCAACCTATTGCTGATGTACCAGATATTACTCCATCCTTGTTCATCAGTGGATTCCACCATGAAATCTATGGAAAGGTGAATGTATTCTGGGTAAGTAATCTTGACATCTGTATCTTCTGTCTTTTCCTTCTCCTTTTGTTCTGCATCATGCTTGTTCTCTTCTTCCTTTGGAGAATTTGCAGAGATGTGTCCTCTCACACCACACCCAAAGCATATATATCTTTTATGCTTCTCTGTGTTGGGTATTTTAGGCTTTGGCAGTGCCTTGTTATGGGCTTCAATGTCCATTAACTTCTTCTTAAGCATGTTCTTGCATTCATGAGACAGTTGTCTCATGCATCTCCCAATCCTGGTACTGCTTTCCCTTTCAATCTGCCTTGCTATAAATCTCTTTGGAATCTTGTTGGCAAGTTTCTCCCAGCGCCTTTGCTCTGATGCCATTTATTGGAATGGCCAACAATTCCTCTTGACAGATAAGTGCTTCTAGGCCAAATGGTATCATTGAATCTTTGGTTGTATGCCATAGTTTGCAGTAAATTGTTCTAGAAATATAAGTGCAGTTTTGTTTGTGGGTAAATAGAAATGTGCATGTAAAACATGGAGGGAAATTTAATGTATAAAAGTAATTGTTATTGATTAAGTATAAACGAAATTTACAAGACCTATTTATAGTTTATGAAGGGGTATGTCCAAAGGTTGTGTTGGTTCAAGAACCAAAACAGTTATATCTTATAACAACATTAACTGCCACATAACTACCCTTCAATAACTGTCTTAAACGACCAACAGACATGGTCTATGTTATATCTAAAAGTGGCTCTAGCCATATCTATTCTAGGCTGCAGTCACATGATTAATTTGATCATGGCTGCAAATATTGTCTTAAACTTAATAATAGAAATAAGTAAATGAACCATTGTCTTTACGTAAACATGAATGTATAAATCCAGTATTTGGACTTAAAGTAATTTCCAACAGCAAGTGGGTTACTTGGGCACGTTCATACCTCTCTCAAACTCCTTTGGAACAACATAATGTACAGAATCTGCTCGTCTAAAACCAACTTTTATGCCCATACTTTCCAAGAATTTAGGCATAGCATTATGAAGACCACCAGTTGCAACCTCTGTAGACTTCAGAAGTTCCTGCAAAAGCACACATTTTTTAAATATGAGACGAAAAAGGTAACCGTCAGAAAAAAATTACAATACCTAATTTTGGTTCATGACGATACAAGAATTTTGGGGGAAATTGCTATATAGTTCAAAGTCATATTTCCCACATAATTATAACTCTAGTAAAATTACAATTTGATCTCTATCATCAATTACTGTGACATTGTCATAAATTTACACATTTTAAGTATATTCATTTATATCGAACTTCTATGTAAATAAAATTGAAAGATTTGGTCAATAATACCACATGATGATTTTTCGGGAGTTAGTTCAATGATAATTGTAACATGTATGGTCTATTTTTTTTTGTCCCATTATTTGATCAAATAAATTAGTAGTCCAGTTGTTTTATAAAACTTTAAATCACCATATTTGTTGATCAATGTTGAAGCACATATGAAGTCCGATTCAACTGCCATTCCAATTAAAGATGACACACCATCACATTCCTCAACGGCATCCAATCCACAGTAAGCTAGTTTCGTTCATATCACATTCCGGTGCATTTTCGAATTCGTAAGGGTTTAATTTAATTGGTTACGTGTTGGATATACTAGTTTTGTGGAAAATAATTAATGTATATCGTTTATATGTTTACATTTTGCGTTTCAGGTTCTCGTTGTACTTCGTATTTTTATATTCAATAGGACTTACTTGCAGAGGTCCACTATTTATGGTTCGGTCAGTGTGTGAAACAGAAAAGCAATCTCCTTTGGAATATAGTCCTTTGTTTACGATCATCTCGATTGCTGCACTATGTGTCACTTTAGTCACAACCCTGATTTTGATTTCTACTAAAGACTACATCCAAATCTCGTCGATGAAAAATACCCATTACACCATCTTAAGATATGTCGGTGTTATTTCTGCATTACTTGCATTTTCGTCGCTTTTCTTGATGCTTTACCCTGAAAACTCGACATGGACCGGGTATATAGTTGTGTGGATAGGCTTTGGAATTTTATTGGCAATGTACCTTCTTTTTGATTTGCATCTACATCAAGTAACAGACTACAATAAGCCCATCAGTTTTTCAAAGATCAATTACACGGGACTTATTCATGTACCCCTTTCCCTTATGTTGGTGTTATTCCTTCCCGAAAACCTTGACTGGATTTTGTACTCTTTGTTATTGTCATCCGTGGCTATCGAATGGTTATTTAACTTTCTTTTTGTTTGTAAGAAAGGAGAAACAAATAAAGTATTCAACTTGGAAGCTGATCATCAACAAGACAAAAGCAAGATTTAGGACTCGATGTAAAGTGACACTAGTTCGTACCTAGGGAAAAGTTGTAGTAATAAGCTAGTTTTTGAAGTTAGAAGGTTTTCAGATGAATATTTTGGTTCAGGAATAAAGTTGCAAAATCAAGTACATTGTTTCATTTTGTATGGATCTATTCTGAGATAGACATACCATATGTAGGTTTATGCGAAAATTTCATGTTAAATCCTTATTTAATTTTTTTTTTGAATTAGTTAAGGTTTTCTTTCATTTTTATTGACAAGACGAGTACTCGCGCCTAGCCGCAGCGGTGTCTAGTTTCGACAAAATTTTAGCGGTGATTAAGTTTGTTTCAAAAATCAGTATTTTAAGCGTTAATGAATTCATTTTCAATGATTATATTGTTTTACCGATAGCCTTGTTTTGTATTTGAGATTGTCTTTTTTGATAGCATCTATGTAAGTTGCATTAGTCAATTAATATTAAAATAATAATAACATCATTTTTTGTTGGAAGGAGCAATTAACACCATTTTTTATGTCTCTAAAGAGTTGTAGTACATAAATAGTTGGTGCACATAAACAAAAAAATGCGAATACAAACATTTATCTTTTGTCTTTATGTCTCAACCTTTCACTTTTATATCGTATAATTTCAGAGATTAGTATTCATGTGAATATGGCATATTGGAGTCAATTTGCATTTTAAGAAGAGAAAGCATTAATCTCTCAGAGATTAGCATTCATGTGAATATGGTATATTGGAGTCATTTTTGCATTTTAGGAAGAGAATGCATTAATCTCTCAAGTATATATGGGTTTAGTCGCTTTTTGTGTTAAGAAGAGAATACATTTTATTGTAATAATCTTATATGGTATTTATGGGTCTAGTCACTTTTGCATCCGGAAAAGCATGCTTTTTACTGTACTCGAACACCTTTTTAGGTATCTTTTCCTTTTATTTTTTCCTTGATACAACGATCTGGAATTCAAATTTTTTTGAACTTTAAATAAGTCTTGTCACGCATCTGATGGGTAAAAAAAAAAGGTTGAACTATTCATCAAAATCATAAGAAACTACATATGAAAATTACGGTGTTTTACATAAACCATCATTTGATGACATCAAAAGTCATCAATCTTTTAGACTATGATTTAATTTTTCACTTGTTAAATAAATCAATACAACCCTAAACCAAAGACGTAAACAGAATTAATAACAAAGTTGATATACCGTGAGATTTGTTGCAAATTCGTAACAAAGCATGTTGACATCTTGATTTTGTGGATCAGTTTCTTCATGTGAATTCATAATGGAAGCCTTAAAGGTTGTAACATTGTATTGGGTATTTATAGGTATATATATATATATATATATTCTAGGTATTTATAGAGACATATATATTTTCCTAATAAATGACACGCACAGGTTACAACTTAAAAACAATAACGAAAATTACTACATTGGGCCCAGTTTTGATCTATAACGTATCTTCTAAAACACAAATGCTGATATATCACATGAGTATATTTTTAATTTGCGTAGATAGTTGATAGGATTCATTTATTTTATTTTAGGAAAGATGCATTCTTTACAGTAATTTGATGCTATGCGCTACTTATGATATATTTAATCTCGGAATCTGCACGAGCTAAGTATTATCTTAAATATTAGTTATGTTTGCCAAACTTTATGATGATTAAAAAAAGGTAAAATCAATATGCGAAAATGTTATGATGGAAAAAGCTCCAAATGATTATGGTAAACAATTTTGAATGATTTTTCTTATTGTTTTTGGAGGGTGTTTTATCATTCATCAAATAGACAAAAGTCTTCCATAAAGTATGAAAAGAAATGTTTACTTTCCAAAGGGAATGGATCCACTAAGAAGAAAAATAAAAATAAGAAGAATGAGAAATGTTTTCAGCCACACATTTCAAATAAAGAAGAAGAATTTCATAGAAGATGCATCTCTTTTTGTAGGTGCATCTGAAATGTGCGGCTGTTGTTATTTCTCATCCTTCTCATTTTACTTTTATTTCTTATTTGATCCTTACTCTTCCAAAGTATACATTTCAAATCAATGTATACTTTCCAAAGTTACTTTCACATGTTCCACTTTTTCACTTTTCACTTTTTCAATTCTTGACTTGTTGACCATTTTTCCTTTTTATGTAGTATAGATAGTTAGTAATCAAAGAAGTATTATTACACAAAGAGAATTACTGTCATAGCTATATGGTTACAACATACTTTACAATGTATGTTTACAACATGATAACCAAAGATGGTCACTTGATGACTCAGTTTACTTATTTCATTATAGAATTTCTACTGTTATCCACTATATACATAATTTATCCGTGACGTTTCTTTTTTTGAGTGTACATCTTTTTATCAGAAGGCATTCTTTCCTAGACACATGTATGCAAGTCATACATTCCAACATTTTCCTACAACGAAGTGATGGTTTGTAATAGCTCAAAACATTGAAATTAGCCCAACAAAATAAAATCCATCGGGTGACAAAAACTTGAAGGCTGGAAGAAGATAGAGATACAATCATACGAAAAGAAAAAATATAAAAGGTTGAAGACGAGGGTATTTCGTCTTTTTTGTTGGAAATGTATATATTTACAAACATGTGAATGTCCGGATTCGAACTCGTGACCACGGGATTGCACACATTAGCGAATGAGAATTAAAGTTAATAATTAATGTTTATGTTTACGATTAATTATTGCACATTAAGTCCGGTTAACGATCGTTAAGTATTTAACGGAAAAATGACTAACGACCGTTAAATGAAAAGAGAAAGGACTAGAAATGGAAAACTTGGAAAAGTTATGGGTTTGGCTTTGGGCTTTCAATAGTGGCCGGCCATAGGGGCCTCTCCAAGGCCTAATTCATTAACTTGTTCCCAAAGTTTACCTACTAGTATATAAAGAGGGTTAGGATCTAGGGTTTCATACACTTGTGCATTTAATTAACCCTAGATCTCTCCTCTCCTCTCTCTTGTCCCATATTCGGCCGAACACCCCAAGTAAGGGATTTTGGTTTCGTTTTTCTTAAACGAGGACTTGTGTTAGATCTAGCAATCGCTTGATTCGTTGGTTAATTCGTGTGTACAAGAACGTGGTTGTAAGACATTATTCTTACACCATTTGGTTTGAGTTGTAGAACGGTAAGGGACAACTCTCTAATCCACTTCTTGGTCTTGCTCAAGAGATTTGATATTCGCAAGAGGTACGTTATGCATATTTTCAGTTAATTAATTTATTTGTTATGATCCTTAGTCTTCCGCTGTGTACTCTTGATGTCTTTATGTTTTATTGTATTTTATATATCATGAACTCAACAGTGGCATCACGAGCCTTGTATAACAAGTAATTAATTACTTAAACACATAATTAAAATAAACATGAATGTGTTATTATTTGTATGCTTAGATCTAGGGTTTGCTAAACCTAAACCCTAATTTTGAAGGGGGACGTTTTATTTGGTACCCTAATTAGGGTTTTGTAAACTAATGTTTTAATTGGATTAGAAACCCTAAGATGCATACAACTTTATGTGTATATGCGTAACTCTGTTTTAATTGCATTAATTGTTAAGTGTAATTTTATGTCCATCATAATTATCTGCATGTTTTATCATGGATCTGCTTTTATTGTATGTCTTTCTTGTTTAAGTGATATACACTGAATTTTGATAGATCTAAAATTGGGGAAGACCTCAATCATTATTAATTTAATAGGATTTATCAATAACGTTTGCATGTGGCTATTTGATATGCATGACTTTTATTTGTTATGAATTTATTGTTTATTTGTTTATTTTTACAAATACTTGCTTCTTTGTTATGTGTAACAAGGGTATTTTTACAAGAAAAATAAACTGACCTAAACAATAGTGAAACATGTATTTTTAAGAATAGTAATCATAATCGTTTAATTGATTGATGACTTTGGTACAAATGACTGAACGGCTCACCCATGAGAATGAACTAATAAAAGGGGTTTAAAGAAGTGCGCACAGTCACACTGAAAGGATGTCTAAGGTTGTGCTTTAGCGCGTACCTGGTCATCTGCCCTCTGTAAGTTCGAATGGAGCTACTTAGTAAGCCATTAAATGTGCAAGCTCATCTTAAGGGCGAATTAGTGTTAATTCCATGCGCCACTTCGGTGGTAATTATCCGAAACACTAAGTGTTTACACTTATGCAAAAGTACGGTATAATGGATGATAATTAACACTAAATTCCTTGATTGGTGAAACCAATACCTCAATTAAAGTTTGATGATGAAAAACTTAAACATTAAAACAAGATATAAATGTTTTAATAAAACCTATGTTACGAAGATGAATGCATGACATCTTTGTACATATTTGATTTGACATCAAAATTATTACCCTTTAATTTAAGTTATATGCCATCCAACGAAACGGAAACACCTAAGATTACCTTTTATTTGCGTGAGATCGTGACTTAGATCGAAATCAAAGGGTAAAATGTCCACGTGTCGTGAGAACGGGCATGGACGATTTTGCAGTTTCTTAAGTTGGACAACTTAATTGAGTTTTGTAGTGAGAACTGGCAACTCAAGGCATAAGATGGGATAAAACATGTTTACATGGCAATTGAAATTGGCTATATGTAAATCCCATAAATCTAGGAATTGCAATTGAAATTGGCAATTGAGCAAAAGCTCTACCACTTTGTATAAGGTTCATTACTAGGAGATCAACTGATGTGATGAGATTATGACAATTTGGATCCTAGTTTTTTCAGTGAAAATTAAATGGTTATATGATTATGAACCATGGGTAATTAATTTTCTTGAAAAGGTTAATTATCGAAAATACTAAAATTGTATTTTGTAATTCTTTTGAATGTATAAATACAACATTTAACCGTAAACGAGGTTTAGTCTTTGATCAGTAAATTGATCCATTCTGCTTTCAAACAAATGTTTGATTGAGAATAATTTACCGAAAAGACAAACGAAGTCTCTTTTCCATGGGAGAAGCATGAGACTCAATCCTATTCCTTTTCATGAATGAGAAAGGTATAATAGGAACGTTTGAATTGTCTAAATTCTAATGTAACGCATAGCAATGAATTGCACATCATATTTCCCATAAAGATTTCATTACCCTCATTTGGTGAATGAATCCTTTTGTAACAAGCATGAATGTTGGTTAACTGGAAAACATGTATATGAGTTACTAAATTAGAAGCTAGACTAATTACCGCGAAAATTGGTAAAAGGAAAACTAGCTTAATTTATCTAGTTGATTTGCTTTAACCTTTAAAGGTGCTACATACCAGTATGGGGATGGTAGACCTGTTAAGGAAGAAATTGCATACCCAATTTTTCAAGTTAATAACATTGATGGAGAACCCATCATTTCACAGAGTAGAATACACCTTTTAGTACCTAAGTAATGATTACGTATGGTTCTTCAAAGGTGTAGGAAAGTAAAAAGCAAGCAAGTTATTTTCACTGGTTATGCAACACTTACAATGTTGTCAGATTCAGTGGGAGCATTTGTGTTGCATTACTGAATAAGAAGTTGTTTTAATGATTTCTAATTCAGTGGGAGCTACAAGCCTTATTTGCTGCGTAGTAATCCAAATTATCTCTTGAATATCATGTAGATAATTACTTTCCAATTGTAGGCACTTATGTTTTTTAAGGATTGTCATGTGCGTTTCCTTACTAAACAATATAATCCTACATCTACTTGTTATATCTATGACACAAATCATATTAATCAAATAAACGAACGTGTATCGTGTTGTTTATATGCTACATGATGTTGTTCCATGCACAAGTGGGAGAAATCTTTATTGTGTGCAAGGTACAACACATATAACTATGATTTAAATGGATTCTCTTGACTGTAAAGTAAGAGAATAACATTCTAATAGGAAGTATACATTTAAATATGTATGATTGCCCTATTAAGAACATGTGTCAAGATGATAACAAAGACTACTTTATTTTAAATATTTATGTCATTCAATATTTAAGAAACACTTGTAGTTACAATTTATGTTGCGTGAGAACGTGAACTAGATTGTAGCCCAAGGTAAAATATCCACGTGTCGTGAGAACGAGCATGGATGATTTTGCAGTTTCTTAAGTTGGAACATTTCATGGAATAACATAATTAAATGAAGCAATCTAATACTACTTTGAATTTAAGTATTCGTTGAATGACTTAAATATATGTAGTAAATATTAACTTGAAATATTAACTGAAACCCGAGGTGGTGTTCATAATTACTTTAATTATAAATGTTTATGATTTTGTAAAGTCACAAACATGAAGTCTTTTAATACAAGACTTATAATATAAAGTAAGACGTTAACTTGTTATGTTTTAATACATATGCATGAAGTCAATGAGTTGATCAATGACTTATAACGTATAGTGGGATTATAAATGTTATGTCTTTTGACTTGGTCAATAATACTTGTGTTATAATACATGCAATTGACTTGGTAATTCTATTGTACCATCAACTTTTACTTTGTTGGTAAATAGGTAAGCCAAAGGTAGATGGTTATCTTAAAATATTGTTAGATTTTCTTACAATATTAATTCTAAGGAAATACCATAGTTTTATGGTATGTTCAGTTAGAAGAATCAAAATCTATTGACATGTTTGATTCAAGATAACTATAGTTTCTTCCACATGTTATCAAGGTTAGAAGATTGGGTATAGATTGAATATACTCAATAAGACTCCAACCTAGAAGATTGATAAGACACCATTTGTTTATGAAATGTGATGAATCACATTAAGTCTTATAAATGAAGTTCTGAATTTGTTAAACTACTTATAGAGTGAGTTGTAACAAAGTAATGTCAGAAATCGTCATTGTTTTGTAATATCCTAAAAGAGAACAATGTATTGTTGCTCTACTTGCTAAACTATTTAAAGGTAATCTTTAAATTGGTAAAGGCAAGTGGGAGTTTTGGCTTAGATCTTGAAAGATTAAAGTTACAAAATACATAATCTTCTAAAATGCACTAGCAAATATCATAATGAGGCTAAACATGTAAATGATAGACCTCAATATGATGGAATTATCATTCATAGATCCGTAAGGATATCTCAGATATTTAATATGTTGAGGAATATGAGTTACAGGATCATGGTAAGCCTGTTAATCATAATGATAAATTTACCAAATGTTGAATTGGGGTAAATCAATCATACTATGAATGTTGAGATGTTTTCCATAAAGATAATCAACTTTAGATACTTGGTTTATCTTAATAATGAATATGAGTTTCTTCAAAGGATGGAAACCCTAGCGGTTTAAATGTTTGTGTAGAAATCAAATGGACAATATTGTACACATATTTAATGCATGTCTAATGATAATAATATTAATCATATTTAAGCAATTAACTATGATTGAATATTTTTTTCTAGATACATTAAATAAAAGTATAAAGATTATAATTGTCATACTTAGTTTCATTGATATGAAATTTTGACAATGAATATCAAAACTCTTTGTTATGGAATTACTTTTGCGAGGACGATAAGTAATACAAAGTAGTTTTATGAATTCAAATAATCTTTGAATATGTACAAACTGCAAGAATCCATGAATGGATATATGCATGCATCTATGAGATGATTCTTATGTTTAATATTAAATCAATGTTTGATTTAATACATTAAAATAAGATAGCTTATAAGTATTCCTGAAAGCTAGTGGGAGTATTATTTTCTTAAATCTTATATGTTGTATGGGCAACTACATTCCACCTAAATTAAGTTTTAGTTGGGAATGAAACTTTGTTTGTAAGATTTGGAAATAAGATATACAACCTTGGAATATATGTTTATTACTATAAACATATGCGGTAAATAAATGAGTCTTATAGAACATGATGGATATATAATGAGATCTTAAAGTCTAAACTTGAAGATTCATCATGTACATCATGTTTTAAGATTGTTGTGTCATGCTTGGTTACAAGATGATTTGACAACATTGAAAGTTGTTAGTGTAATAAATATTTTAAAAGAAATATGTTTGGATTTAGAATCACATTCCACAGTCTGGATATGCTCCTAGATTCTATGGATGAATATATGGCAATTATTTCATAATTGTCATTGCCAACAAACTTGAGTTTGGTAGGCACCAACATTACACTATAACTGTTCGAAGTTTACGGATGTTTAAAGAGCATATTGTTGTACACAATGATGCTGGTATAATTGAGATGACACTCAATTCTAGTCATGGTATCCTTGATAATGACCATGTTGACTAGTTATGCTAAGAGCATAGTTGCATTATACATTAAAGAATGAAGGTTACTTTAAAACTTTAAAAAGTTTTGAAAGATGATTGTCATATAAAGGTGGTTCAGGTTATCACGCACCTTATGGAATGATATGACAATATCAAGATATGTGTAAACACATACAAGAAATTCACTTATTGAATTCTTGAAATAAGTATTCTCAAAATTCCTATAGATCAAAGTTAATTGTAATTATGCCTTGTCAACAAGTATGATTCTCATGACTTGTGGCAAAATTCATTAACTAGAATTATCATGCATTGATCTATTTAGTATTTGGATAAAGGATGTTAAACAATTATTATTTATAATGAATTAAAATACGGTATACGTTTAATTTCATTTATAATATTGTGTCATGTATTTGCATGTTTAAATCCTTGAATAACTTATGTTATTCTAAATAGTCCGTTGTCAATCAATAACATGGGAATGATATTGAATTAAGACAAATCTGAGTATTAGTTAGAATATACTTGAAAGTATATTGATGCGTAGCATGACTAATTTCAGATGATATTCAATGAATTGAGTATATGACTTATCCCACCCGCATGATGATACTTTATGGATCTTTGTCATTAAGTATATCATGGATATTTATCCTCTGACTTGAGATACAAGAGATATGTCATGGATGTAGTGCATTTTTGTGAAGCAATCTAATGCTACACGTAACTGGTAGTTATAAGGGTTGTTTTCAGAAGTGTTGCGAAATTTATGAATCCTGCTTGTAGTCAAAATGGGATTTGTTTCCTTCAAATTTATTTTGAAGTATAATACTACTGGGCCCCTCGTAGGATTGTTAATATGTTTGTATGGCCATACCCAAGGTCTTCTGTTAAGAAGAATTGGCAATCTTAATAAATCATATAAAGCGAGAAACAGAATAGTTAATTAAGAAATGAGTAAGATCCATATTCTTATTAACATGGTATTAGAAACAAAAGGATGAATATGATGATGAATCATCAAACTTGGTTTTTCTCCAAAAAAACCATACACGAGTTGTACCGGGGGCATTGGCATGTTGCTAGACGCTAACCAATGTCATTTCACGTTTTGTAAACATATCCAAGTGGGAGCTGTTGGAAATGTATATATTTACAAACATTTGAATGTCCGGATTCGAACTCGTGACCACGGGATTGCACACATTAGCGAATGAGAATTAAAGTTAATAATTAATGTTTATGTTTACGATTAATTATTGCACATTAAGTCCGGTTAACGATCGTTAAGTATTTAACGGAAAAATGACTAACGACCGTTAAATGAAAAGAGAAAGGACTAGAAATGGAAAACTTGGAAAAGTTATGGGTTTGGCTTTGGGCTTTCAATAGTGGCCGGCCATAGGGGCCTCTCCAAGGCCTAATTCATTAACTTGTTCCCAAAGTTTACCTACTAGTATATAAAGAGGGTTAGGGTCTAGGGTTTCATACACTTGTGCATTGAATTAACCCTAGATCTCTCCTCTCCTCTCTCTTGTCCCATATTCGGTCGAACACCCCAAGTAAGGGAGTTTGGTTTCGTTTTTCTTAAACGAGGACTTGTGTTAGATCTAGCAATCGCTTGATTCGTTGGTTAATTCGTGTGTACAAGAACGTGGTTGTAAGACATTATTCTTACACCATTTGGTTTGAGTTGTAGAACGGTAAGGGACAACTCTCTAATCCACTTCTTGGTCTTGCTCAAGAGATTTGATATTCGCAAGAGGTACGTTATGCATATTTTCAGTTAATTAATTTATTTGTTATGATTCTTAGTCTTCCGCTGTGTACTCTTGATGTCTTTATGTTTTATTGTATTTTATATATCATGAACTCAACATTTTTCACTCTAGTGAATGAAAATGGACCTGAAACCTCCTCAAAGCGAGACCGCGTCTGCTTTCAAAATATAAGGGAGAAAACGTTTAATCAAAGTAAAAAAACATGGACGAAGTTTGCTATATACGCTTCTTATTTTTTACCAATCAAAGGTTCTCTAAAATTAAAGATAAAAGTTTATGAATAACTAAATGTAACAATTGTAGTTGTTAAGAACTATGTATTATTTTTGGCTAAATAATAATCTAATTAGGAACGTATAATGGCATCAACGAGTGTATTTATACCTTTAAATACGTCTCTAACATTTCAAGTCTGATAATATAACTGGAATATTTCTAGGATAAAGAAGTTGACTGTTTCTTTTGATGTTGATCTCTTGTTAACCACACCTTGATTCACTAGTTTACTACGGAGTATAATCAAGTCAGTAGATGAGGTTGGTACAGAACATTCCTTAATATAGGACGCTACAACAGGTGCTAACTAAACGTTTTCTTTGCAGTTAGTCGACTTAATTCGTTCCTCCCCTGTTTCGTTTATCTTGTATGTGGTACTAGGAAAAGGTTTGATTATCTTGTAAGGAAAGGTCATTCCATTCCCGTTCTAATCGCAAGAAATTATCCCTAAAAAAGTAAAGGCACACTTTTCCACCCTTTACCAAATTATGATATTCAAGGATTAAAAAAAGATTTTACTATTACTAGATAAATATTTAGTAACAGTTTATTAGTGTGCTATTTGACCATCATCTCACACCTAATCATTGTAACCACATTGAACATTTGTGACATCCAAAATACATACACATATAATAGAGGAAGTATACAACTCCAATTTTTTATAGTTTAATAACTGAGAAAAAAATATATATGATAGAAACCAAAGAACACAAACTAAATTATATGAAAGCTGTCATTGTCCCATTGGGTTCAATACCGCTGTAAATCAAATCGTAAGCTAAAACGGCTTTTTTAGTTAAACATCACACCTAAAATACAGGTTTTCAAGTTTCAAATCAAAGGGTATTGAAGCTTGAGTTGAGTGGAGGTAAATAAAGAACCATCATTTAAAAAAAAAAAAAAAAAAATAGCTTATATATGTTGATACATGTTCTTGATAGAAAGTTGTCTTTAATTATCCCACATAGTTAGTAGAAAGAAAACATCGATAGCTTATATACTAAGGCTATGTTGCTTGAGCATGTTGAGATTAATATTATGTTATTCTTGTGGAGACAAGCTTGTTCAGAACTAAATTGGCATGTTTGCTATCACAAGGATAACTAGTATTATTCATAAACTTTTTGTGGTTTTATTGATGATATTAAAGTACTTACTTTTATATGCTATTTTATCATTAGATCGCTTCATGATTTAAAAACTTATTATTTGTTGGATTTAAATCATCCAACTTTTATATGTTTATTTTGAATGTAATGAGATTTAAAGCATCTGATATTAACATGAATATTTTGAATGTTAGATCACTTCATGGCTAAAATCTGTTCGATTCTAAGCCACTATTGTCTCTTTGCAGCAATGATTCGAAAACTCTATTCTTCATCTACGTATATAGTTACATAGAAGTTACAAAAATTAAGATATTTCAAAAGACTAATAATTTGTTATAAAAAAACTAGATTGTCCAAGGATAAAATGTATACAAGTGATTATAGCTAAGGATGTGACGATTTCATCTGTATTTGAACGGATCCAAAATAAATTCATAGAGAGAGTCGAATTATATATCGTTTAGTTTGTGAGGGTCACATTGTTTTCTTTTTTTTCTTCATAAAATTTATCATATGATAAACATTTTAAAGTAAATATAAGTAAAACTACAAATTTTGGACTACAACCCTTCCCCGTCTTCCCTAAAGATTCATCTATGGTGTCAATTGCATGCATTACAAATTTCATCTTTCTGATTTGGTGTTTACTTACTTTTTTAGAAGAAGTTATATAATCCACACCAACTATATATGTATTAGATACTAAAAGTCATATCATTAACTATTTTACCCGAGTCCCCCCCAACCCGTCCATTTTGCCACCTCTGCTCTTATTAATTATAGATATCAATAAAATATAAATCTGTAAGATAATAAACGTATTGATTTTGACCTATATGATATAAAACGTCGTTAAAAGAGGGTAAAACACTTGGAACTAACGTATCACAACATTCCTGGTGTTAGGTCCAAGGAAGATTTTGATTTTGCATCCTTCTAGAAGTTGAAGTTCCAAAGACCATTATTTTAGAACCTTCAAATTAAAAATCATTAAAAATCTATAAGCAGTAGAAACAAGTTGGACCAGGTTAAGTTGACCTGTACATGGTTTTTGCTTACATTTTCTAGATTTTTTATAACAAGTTAATTCATTGAAATGTTTGTAAGAACTACAATAGTTTAGCTATTATGTACACATTGTATAAATTAGGACAGACAAACGGCAATATTAGTTCGAACCAATAAAGACCAAAGAGAAAGTTAGTTATTTCCGTAAGTATGTGATTATGGAAAGTGTAGCTTCACATTTTGATGTCGATAAAATATGATGAAAAAACGAAAGTTACCTTGCATCAACATGTGATCTTCAAATCCATCATTTAGTAGAGCCCACATTCAAATCCATCATTTAGTAGAATACACCACGTTCAGTTCAGAAATTTGATTACTATCGTATTGGAATTATATATCATGACAATCAAATAAATAATCACAAATCATCAAAGAACACATGCGGAAGCGTATAGGATTTATTAACGAATAATTAATTAACATAAGAAGAATATGCGTACGTTACTTGATTCTAGCCGAACAAGAATCAAATCCACAAACTAGCAATGGAAGAACCCTAATTTGATTTAATTAGGATTATGTGAATTACCCCTTACCGTTTTGTAATTCAATCCAAGAATAATAACAATATTGTGTTATTACCACTTTCTTGTACACACGTACTAAACCGAATTAAAGTAATGCTAGTTTTGATAAAACAAATAACTTGGTTTATGGAAAAGTGATGGATCGATCCCCTAGAATGGGTGTCGACCGGTTTTAGAACAAGAAACACACAAAACAATTTTTAGGTTTAGCTAATGAGCACAAGAGATTATTTACAAACACCCTATGTTTTGTATATATACACAAGCAAACTTGGTGAACAAGTTTGAGTCAAAGTTGGATTGGGTTTGGGTCCTCCCTTTGGCCGATCGGTTTGGGCATCCCAAAGGGATTCCAGAACCTTCCCAACTTTAGCAATTTAGTCCTTTTCCAAATACATTTAACGCCCGTTAGTCCATTACATTTATTACTTAGCGTCCGTTATGTTATTTCGTTTAATTAATAAATAAATACAACATTTATATTTAATTATTAACTTTAATTCTCATACGTAAAGTGTGCAATCCCGTGGTCTCGAGTTCGATCCTAACTCACGTCTACTAATTTATATCCATAAAACCAACATATCGGATTATATGCATCTAATGTTGCAATTTAGGTACAAATGGAAACTAGTAGGACGGGTCAAACTATTTAAAATTTGGCCACAGTAATATGTTAATGGTTCAATGTATTATAGTGTCGACGTGAAAGAATATTTACCCTTTTTCAGTGGGAAAGTACTACAACAAACGGACTTTATGACACCGAGAGCGATACACAATCTGTTCGATGGCTTCATGGGCGGCATATTTATCTCTTTAGACACTGTTACTGTGTTACATAAGCATCGATAAATCAAAGCACATCGATCTTCGATATCATTTCATCAAGAACCACGTGGAACAGGGTATAGTTGAATTATACTTTGTGGGTACTGAATACCACCTGGCAGATCTTCTCACCAAAGCATTAGCTCCTGCTAGGTTTAATGAGTTGGTCCACCGGATTTGCATGCGGTGTTTGACTCAAGAGGAACTGGATGAACTCTTAAAACATTCTTAAAACCAGTCAAACACCAAAACCTCTTTTGTAAATATTTTTCAAAAACAAAATACAAAATATAAAATCTGATAAAACATCAAAAATATTCTTCTAATCTATATTTCTTTTAACATTGCAAGTACAAACCTTCCGTCAACACCTTATTCTTTCAAAATTCAGTATTTTCTCGATAAAGTATTGAGGGGGAGAATGCTAATATTTTTTTGTTTCATAAAACCTTGTACTTGCATGTTATTTCATCTCGGTTGTTTCTTTAATAATGGTGGTCACATTTCTGGTTTACTGACACTCCTCGGACTAAAATTTATAAAATTTCATTATTTTTTAAGTCGTGGGGGAGTGTCGTTAAATGTCTTTCCAAATATCCTTTGTTTGGTAACCAAAATGGATGTTATGGGGATTGGATGTTAATGATAAAGGTGGAGGGACTGAAAGTGTCAAATGCTCAAAGTAATTTTTATCAAAATACTTCACCTAATTTTTCATAAACATTAACTTCACTTCATTTAATATCCACCAACCCATATCCTACGCATAAAAATCAACCCGCAAATCCGTCTGTTTGATCATCAATTTGTAAGTGGAAAATCATTCTTTGTAACTTTCTAAGCATAGGTTTTAAATCGTTTTGAAATCCGATGGCTAGATTTTTATCTAGAAGTGATTTTGTGTTCTACGCATAAGCGTATGAACACATAATCATGTGTGAGTGTTTTTGGTTAAATGATAGAGTCAAAATGTTTATATAATCACATTGAAACCATTTTTATCATTAAAACTCACCCAGATACACGAATTGATTGATTTTGAGAATTAGGGTTTATGCGTATGTTTGGGGTTTTTCAAATGTGAATGTTTTTTGGATAAAAAAATAGTTGAGTGATGTTGTTTTCAAGTTTAATTGACCATATCAATGCTTAGAATTTACCCAGAAACACTAATTGCATGAAAATTGAAGATTAGGGTTTATGTTCATAAGTATTTGGGTATTTTTGATTCGCTTAGATTCTGATGTTAAAACTTGGATAGAACATCTCAATATGCTTCCTATACATCCCAGAAAAACTTTGGTGCAATTCCTATGGCTAGAACACTTACTCGTAGAAATTGAACTTTAGGGTTTTAAGTTTACGCGTAATCTGTTTCTACGCATAACTGTTTAATGACTATTCATGGTTTGAACTGATAAAGATTGAATGTATGTGTTAATATTGGTGATATGATGAAATTATTTCAGGTTTTCTACGCGTGAAAATTTAGAATCAAGGTTACTTGAATATCTACGCATAAGGATCACCTTACGCGTAGCATGTTATGCGTAAGAGAAATCTTACGCGTAACGTTTACGCGTAAGGTTCTACATTGGGGACTACGCGTATCCTGTGAAGGATATGCGTAAACAGTAACCTCTACGCATAAGGTTGACTCTTACGAGTAAGCCTTATGCGTAAGGTTCCATATACGCTTACGCGTAAGCTTTACACATAAGGCCCTCTTTACCTACGCGTAATATTTCTTACGCGTAAGTCAAGAACCTACGCATAAGCTTATGCTTACGCGTATACCACTCCTGTTTACGCATAAGCTTGCAAATTCTACACCTAAGCCTAGTTTTAACCTTAATTATGAATTGTTACGCGTGCAAACTTGTAAATAAATAAATCATAACACCACGAAACCAATAATGTCACTAATAAGCTTAAATGTTTAATAAGTTGTGAAAAATAAGTGAAAACATAGACTTTAAAACTTAAAGTTAATCAACTCACGAAACTTATCACGATGTCTTTGGACTATTGGACTAACAAGTGACATTGGACTCGTAACAATCATCGACATATCACATTCAATAAATAGACAATAAAACCAACTGTTGACTAACGTAATGTCTTTCGATATATTGGTTCTTTTGGCTAAATACCTTTCAGATCACGACATGGACGGTCAAAACATGGAAGTACCAAACACTCTCACTGTTGAAGATATATTCCCTCATGGCTATCCAATGAAGATAGGAAAGAATAACCTCAAAGTTGATTTTGATAGCTTCTATTGTTCTGAATCTTCGTGTCAAATAGCGGTGGATATTCTGAAGAATCATCCCTATAAGAACATCCTCGCCAATTCTGCTACAGTGTCGGAGATCTACATTCACCAATTCTGGCATACAATGCGAAAGATCAAAGGTCAAAATGCTGTGACGGTGACACTCAACCACAAACAAGTCACCATCACACCAGCAGATTTAAGGGCTATTCTTCTCATTCCTGTCATCGAACCAACCGAATACAATGCCACACCAACTGAAGAGGCCGTTCTGAAATTCATGATTGACATTGGTTATGACGAAGCTACAGGAGTAATCACAAAGCATTCATACGTGGATCTTAAGAATATTCCCCAGCCATGGAGAACCCTCTACATTATCATCACCAAATCCGTTTCTGGACGTGATAGTGGTTATGAGCGTCCCAAGCTCATGGAACTACAGATCTTTTGGGCTTTGGGCAACATGAAACACATTGAAGTTGAAGCTCTGATATGGGACGACATGATGTCTATCCTCAAAAAGCTTGGCTCCAAGATCCCATATATCAGATATACCAAACTGTTGATCCAAAGAGCTCTAGGGTATAATCCTGATATTCCCTTGAGACTCAATGACCGCAAACAACACTCCGCGTTGTATGAGCCCACACTCACCGTCAGATTTAAGGACTCAACAACTAAGAAACAAGGTGCAGTGTTGCCAGATCATCTTCTTAATGAAGACATCAAACAATTGTATTCGTACAAAAGATATCTGGTGGCAGTTGATGAAGGCAAAGTAGGTTTTCTTGATGAAAAGTCCTCTGGCACACCTACTAGAAAAACCAGGAGAGGCAGTACAGGGAGTGTTACAAGCACTGAGAGTCAAAGAAAGTTTCCTAAGAGGTCACATACTCTCAAGAGGAAAATTCCCTCTAAGGAAGCCATTCCTATTCCCAAGCCAGAACCGCAACAAAAGCTATTGAATTAAAGCTCTGAGGATACTGAATCAGACGAAGAGGTCACCTACTCTGAAACTGCAATCGATGATACTCAAACAGTAGCTAAACCTCCCAGTCCAAAAGCTGATAAAGGCAAAGGGAAAACTCCTGTGCTCGAGCATGATAAGGAAAGTTCTGAAGAAGAACCATTTGATGAGGAAAGAGAATATCAAAAGAAGTTGAAGAACCTCAGACTCAAACATCTTGCCGATGAATTCGTACTGGATCAAACTCGTGGCCCCGGAGGGTCAAGTGGTGGAACTCAAGCTACACCAGTTTCCAATACGGTTAATCAACCCGATAAGGGAACTGGTACCACCACCCACGAACAACAACAAAGGCAGATAGAGGATTCCATCAACTACGAATTTGAGGAACCAGACATGGAAAAGTCTGAGAAGATTTCTGATGAAGATGCTGCTACTACTGAAGCTCAAGCTAAAGCATATGAAGAAGCCAGGATCAAGGCTAAAGAATTGGCTAAGTCTGGACAAGATGACGAAGTTGATTATGATGATTTTCTTCTTGACAACCCAGCTCGCTCCAAGGAAGAAACTTCTGAGCCACTAAAAGACCCTGAGTCTGCTCATGTATCATCGTCATCAGACTCGTCTTCTCACTCTTCACTTCCACCATCCAAAGGCACAACAAGATCCACATCTAAATCTGTGAAGAAACCAACTGACTCTTGGATATCCCAGGCTAAAACCAAGATTGTTAAAGCTGTCAAGCAGGTCAGGAAGAAAGAAGTGACCAACAAGAAGTTGAATCAACTAGCTGACAGTATCAATCTTCTAAATGACGAGATAGACAAGATGTCAAGTGAAAGGGAGTATATCTAGAAGTTTATGCAACGTGATGTCCAAGGGGAACTGAACGAGATGATTAAGGGATATACTCACAAGTTCCTTCTCGACACTGTTCCTGGTGTTACAAGGGAGATGTTTACCAGACAGCTCTATCCAAATCTCATGAAATTGGTCAAGCAAACAATGAAATCCACTCCGGTAACAATGACGATCAATCCAATGGAGCCTGCAGTTCTCTCTGATGCAGAGTTGATTTCCAAGCTGGTGCTACAAATGTCTCAACGATCTGCACCTTTCACCTCTGATGAAAGTAAACTATTTGAGGCATTACTGGAATATCAACTCAAGACTTCATGCAAGGAGCAAGCTGAAAGGCCTAAGCGTCCAAGAGACGATGATGATAAGGATAAGGACAAAGATACAGAGCCTAAACGTCCAAAGAAAACTGGTGAATCATCCTCCATGCCACCACCACCCCTAAGGACTCCAACTGACACACGATCCCCTCCATATTCTCCTACTGATAAACCTCAGGACTCTGAGTTACCACCCTCCACAGAGAAAACCGGTGATTATTTCGAATACACTGGTGGTGACGATGAGGAAGTCCCTGAGCCCCAACAACAACCCACCTCTCCCGATACAACAAAGAAACCAACATCCTCATCTAGGCCAAAGAAGAAGAAAAAGACGACTAAGTCTGATGTCGTCTCATGGCTAGACGAAGATAACACCGAATATGACTGGTTTTCCACACTTGTTGATGCTACTCCCTCCCTACCTGAAGGTCAAGATATGGTAGAAGGTCGAACATTGGAGCATGCTAAATTTCTTCAAGAAAAGTTTCGGGTGAAGAAGATGACCAAGTCAGAGTTAAAACGCATCAAGAATGAAGCTTTTCAATTGCTCAAAGACAGCTCGGAAAGTGCTATTGAAGTTGAATATCATCTTGATAACATAGCACGAGCCATGTCTAACAACATCGATTGGCTCAACCCTGAAGCGAACATTGACTTCACCAGAAAAGACAAGGCTCCATATTACACCGACTGGTCCAGACCTCTACCAACGTTTGGCCAACCAAATCAACCTAAGATTCTATTCCGCTACTTCTTCAACAATGACCTGGAATTTCTTCTACACGGTAGCGATGAGTCAAAGAAATACGCTACATCACTTACACTTCCGTTCCCGGTAGCCATATACTCAAACTGCATAGCCATCGAAGAAAAGGCCTCTCACATGTTTGCCAACAACGTGGAGAGGTATGACATTGATGCAATGTATGGGATTCACCATTGGCCTGGACGCCGAAGAATCTACTACAAAAGCTGCCAGGTTCAAAAATCTACACATGAAGTGTTTAGTGATAAAGGGATTGTTGCTGTTAAGCATGTAGCTCTCTCGTCTAAATGGGACTACACTTTTCTCAAGAAAATCGTGGTCAAAAGACAAGATGAAGAGGACTATGCTTTCTGTGAAGCGGACTTTTAGAATTTGTCTCTCAATGACATTGAAGATCTGTATCTTGCCAATGTACAGGGAAGAATGAGACAATTCTCGACTGAAATCCAACGTGAATACATCAACTCCGTGCTCATCTTCATCAGAAGCATCGTGATCCAGGAACGTGTAGAAGACTTGCAACTTGCCGTTGAATCATATCAGACACGTGTCAACCTCACCAGACCTCAACTAGACCTTCCTGACATCAACCACCTTCCTCAATACACTCTCATCAGCAAACCTTTTGGCGTAGTCTACCGCAGTGAACTACACCGCAACTGCTTGATGGCGTGTAACGAGCTTCATAATTTTGGGGATCATACATTGAAGAAAGTCAGGGATGGGTTAGCTTATCGGTTAAAGGAGATACATGAAGGCATATGGTCGAAGAAGAGATGGAATTTGAAGGAGAAAAGGGATGTTAAGAGGATCATCACTCGTATCGATGAAAGGTTGTACAGAAGGGACCAGTTTAGAACTTTGGAGAGCTTCGTAGGTGGTCGTCCCAGGATTTCTCTCACAGGATATCAACGCCCAGTTCGCATTCCTGGAGTTATTGCTGGACTACCTGAATCTCCTGGTACCCCTTAAACTGTTTCATTTCTCAATTATGATTTGGATGTGTGATTACTTAATGACTATGGCTTGTGCACACATAACAGTGTACAACCCGTACATGTCATGAAAGGACCCTGTGTTACGCTTCAGTGCCACAATCGTTATAAAAAGGAGCGAAAGCTTCTTACTTTTGAGTAAAACTTATCAAAACTTTCATTTTTCAAAGTTTTGCTCAAAAGAACAAGTACTTCCCCTTACGTTTTTAAAACCTCAAAAGTTAGTATTACTTGTTGAGGGGGAGTATTTGCAAAAATCTTTGTTCAAACAAAATGTTCTTCGTGGAAATCTTCCCATAAAACTCGAAATGGTCATATTTAATATCAATACGTTATCAAAAATAACATTTATATGCCATTTTTTAGGGAGAGAAAAAATCATGTGATAAGAAATATGTTGTGAAATTGCAAATGAATCATGGTGCTACAGACTTAAACAATGAATTGACGAGATCTTAAATGTTAGTTACTCGAAAAGACTTGTTCGGGACGGGTAATAATTTCAAGCTAGTTCGCTAGTGATGTAAACGTGTCTCGTAAAGGACTTGTCCGAGTAGAATTTACCATTCGAGAAACTCTTGGTAGACATGAACCTTGACGGGTTTGACAACCTTTCGAGGTTTGTCCACACCTTCAAGATAGTTATTAGAGCTAGTTGTCACCTAAAAGCTGACAATGTAACTCTTTAACTATGCAACGTAACCGTGTCTCGCAGGGGATTGTCTATCTTGAGTTGATCAATTCAAAAGTGTACGCTCTTCCCTCACTGTGCAGATTTGCGTCAAAACTCTCAAGCACATGTGGAGGGGGAGTATTTCTGAAAATCTAAAACTCTCGAAGTGTTGAAACATGTTTTTCATTTACAAACACTTTGGGAGATTTTCAAGAAAATGGTTTTATGGCAACATAGGTTAGTCATGGAGTTATAAGGTGACTAAGGTTAGGAATAACCGTCCTATGATCCGCCAGAGCCGGAAGGATACCAGTAGTTAGAATTAGAAGTCATTAGGTATGATTATAAAAAGGAGAAAATGAGAATCGGAGAAAGAAGGAGTTGAAGAATTAAAAAGAAAAGTAAAGAAAATGGTGAAAATAAATAGCCCTCCAGATTATTCAACTTAGGGCAGACACCGAGTTCAATTCATATGCTACTGGTTGTCACTTGATGACACCGTTATTGAAGATCAAAGTCGTCACGGACCCAGTGAAGCATGCATTAAACCTTCTTAGCCACTCAAGTTTCTCTCAACAGAAGCTTCATTCTCACAGGGAACCCTACGTAAACTATCGGCTTTCTCTTAGAGATTGTTGGTATTGAAGAAAGAGACCCTCTCCCTAGTCTCCGCTCAGGAAAACCAAAACGCACTATTGAGTCTAGAGCCACGAGATTCATCAAAAGATCTCTTAGGTACACTTGAAATTTTATCACTTGTCGTTCAACAATAAGGACGCAAGTGATACTTTATCGTGTCCTTCACAGATCTTAGCAATCTGTCGAGAACATTTATGAGGGGTTCACAATTGTGATCCTCAGTGATTGAATGGAAACTCCTGCCAGGGTCAACATCAAACAGCCCTGACAGCAGGTCACTTTGGTAACTCCCCATGGATTACGCTTAGTGTATCTCAAACGGTCTACAGTCGTGAGGTGATGCTTCGGTGTACCTCAGCGACTCATCTGAACTGTAGGTGTACTTCGGTACATCGCGTTATCTCACTCGTGGGACTCTAGTTCAGGAACAGCCTTTGTAAGAATTAGAGTTGTGTTTTCACACTATGCTGCTAACACTCTCGAAGTTTAAACTTGTAAGTGCTGGAATCCGCTTATCACTAACCTCTCTTATGTTTTCTTCTTATGGAAGCTCTGGAGCGGACTGATCGTGCAGATTCTTCACATGCTCATACCAACAACATCACTAATGGAAGTTCTCTCAAAAGACAACACAAAGTCAGAATGATTCTTCATCAAATCAAAGAATCTACAAAGTTTAAAGACTAAGAGAACTACATCAGTACTAAAATCCAACGTCAAAGAGCGTGTGAGCATGTTGGAGAAAGACGTGGAGACACTGGAGATACGAAGCAGACCTGATGCAGACAACAACAACATACTATCACTACTATCACAAAGAACAAAGATCAAAGATCAAAGAACAAAGATAACGATGACGTCAAAGCAGAACTTTTCAAAGGAAACAATTTCTCTACACTGGGGAGATTATTCGAATCAAGGCAATTCTTCTCACAAGAAAGAAGAATTTCAGAAGACGTCAAAGATACTATTACATCAGCACCTTCAACGTTTATATTATCAATCACTAACACTTAGGGGGAGATTGTTGGAATCACTCCTAAACTAGATTTCAAGTGTTAGTAATTAATATTTAATAGTTAGCTTATTATGTCTTTTATGTTATTTATCATGCCAAGGCTTATGTAGAAAGCCCATGAGCCTTGGCCCAAGCTCATAAGAAGGGAAGGTTGCTAGAAGTGTTGCCCTAGCTCCTTTTCCTATAAATACTCTTGTAAACCCTCACTTGAGAGTTGGTTGTTCACTTTCATTATTCACCTACGCATAACCTTTCTTTATTTCTTATTCGTGTGTTTGTGATTGTGTTCATCCGATCTCTTCTTATCTATTTCTTCTATTGATGCTTGTGTTATGAATATGGGAACCTAACAACCTTTTAATGATTTCTCATTATTATTATCCTTTTGTTTCTAATACCATGTTAAATAAAGATATGGAATTAAGTCATTCTTTATAAAACTATTCTGTTTCTCGTTGTAAGTGATTGACCAAGATTACCGAATCTTCTAAACATATTTAGGGGAGATTTTGGGTGCGGCCGCACAAACATCTTGTCAACCTTATGAGGGGTCCAGCACTATTAAACTCCAAATAAATTTGAAGGAACAAATTCTATCTTGACTACAAGAATAACCCACAAACTTTGTAACATTTCTGAAAACAACCCTTTTGACTACCAGTTACGTATAGCGTTAAGTTGCTCCACAGAAATGCACTACATTCGTGACACTTATCTGGTATCTCAAGTCTGAGGATAACTATTCATAATTTACTTATAACAATATCCACAAAGTAAATTATGTAGTTGGGATAAGTCGTATATTCAATTCATTGAATATCATCCGAAATTGGTATGCATTCTTATCAATATACTTTCAAGTATATTTTACCACATCTCTCAGATTTGTCTTAATTTAATGATACTCCCATATCATTAATCGACAACAGACATTTAGAATAACTTAGTTACTCACGGATTAAACATGCAAATATAGGACAACAATATTATAAATGAAAATAAACATAATCCAAACTTTATTTCATCAAAATAATAAATGTTTTACAATATCCTTTATCCAAATACTAATCACAGTTATGCATGAAACTATTAGCTAAACGAAGTCCAATTCCATTGGCAAGTCCAATAAGCTTGTCTTTAGCTAAAGCCTTAGTGAAATGATCAGCTAAGTTATCATCCGTGTGAACTTTCAATAGATTAATTTCACCTTCATGGACTTGTTCCCGAACATAGTGATATTTCCGTAGAAAATGTCTGGTGCCCTTCATGACTCCAGGTTCATTGGCAAATATGATTGCAGCAGAATTGTCACAATACATATCAATAGGCGATTCAATTGAAGGCATAACACCAAGCCCTGAAATGAATTTCCTAATCCAAACAGCCTCCATTGCAGCTTCCAAAGCATCTATGTATTCGGCTTCTATCGCAGACATCGCAATCGTACTCTGCTTCTTGCTCTTTCAGTCAACTGCTCCTCCATTGATGACAAAGACATAACCCGTCTTAGACTTCGTATCATCTTTATCACACTGCCAGGACGCATCACAGTAACCTGTAACACCAAGCTCTGTGTCTGGATTTCCACCATACACTAAAAACATATCTTTCGTATTCCTAAGATACTTTAGAATATGTTTAACAGCAGTCCAGTGAAGTTCACCCGGATTCTGTTTATATCGACTGGTCATGTTTTGAGCGAACGCCACATCTGGCCTTGTGCATCTCACAGCATACATAATAGATCCTACAGCCGAAGCATAAGGAACTTTCTGCATGCGTGCCACCTCAGCAGGTGTTGAAGTACACATATCGCTACATAAGTCATGCTTTACTTCCATCGGCAAATATCCTTTCTTGGAATTTTGCATATTGAATCTCTTCAATATTTTATCAATGTAAGCGCTTTGACTTAAACCAATTAACCGCTTTGACCTATCTCGGTAGATCTTGATTCCCAGAATGTATGCAGGTTCTCCTAAATCCTTCATGGAAAAACACTTCCCAAGATATGCCTTAACATTTTGCAAACTTGGAATGTCTTTTCCCATAATTAATATGTCATCGACATAAAGAATTAGGAAAATTACATCACTCCCACTAACTTTGTGATATACACATGGCTCATCAAGATTTTGAATAAATCCATACCTTTTGATTTCTTCATCAAATCTCTTATTCCATTGCCTTGATGCTTGCTTCAATCCATAAATGGACCTTTGAAGTTTGCATACACGGTTTGGAAATTGTGGATTCACGAACCCCTCAGGTTGCTTCATATAGATGTCTTCATCTAAGTGACCATTTAAGAAGGCGGTTTTGACATCCATTTGCCATATCTCATAGTCATAGTATGTTGCTATAGCTATAAGAATTCTAATAGCTCTAATGTCCGCTACAGGAGAAAAGGTCTCCTCGTAATCAATGCCATAAGTTTGAGTAAAACCTTGCGCAACTAGACGAGCTTTATAGACGTGTATATTGCCATTCATGTCAGTCTTAATTTTATAGAGCCATTTACTTCCAACCACCTTGGCGTTTGGAGGTAAATCGACCTCTTCCCAGACTTCATTTTCTCTCATGGATTGCATTTCCCCATTCATTGCAACCTGCCATTTTTCCTTATCAGGACTTGCCATGGCAGCTTTATAACTAGTAGGCTCTCCAAGATCTCCTAACATAGTTTCCTCAACCTCTACGTTAAGACATAGACGTTCAGGTGCACGCGTAGTCCTTACAGATCTACGAACGGGAATCACTTCAACTTCTGGTGGAGGACCCAGACTATCAGGTTATGCCGGAAGTACGTTAGTGTTTTCAGAAGGTAATGCATCTTCTTGATCATCTTCCAGATCATAAGCTCTCCCACTGAATTCTTGAGATACGAGATCTCTTTCAAGAAAATCTCCATACCTAGCAACAATTACTTTATTTTCAGTTGGATAGTAAAAGTAGTAACCCATAGTTTCCTTAGGGTATCATACGAAGATACACTTTACATGTCTTTGTTGGAGTTTATCCGCTGAGTCACGTCTAACATACGCCTCGCAACCCCAGACCTTTAAATAAGACAGGTTAGGAGCTTTACCATGCCATATTTCATATGGTGTCTTATCAAACTTCTTTGTAGGAACCATATTAAGAATGCGAACAACTGATTCCAAAGCATAGTCCCAAAAGGATAAAGGTAGAGTGGTAAGATTAAACATATATGGTATCATGTCCAACAATGTACGATTTCTTCTCTCGGATACACCATTTTGTTGTGGAGTATATGGAAAAGTGAGATTCTGGACAATTCCATTCTCAGCTAAGTAATCTTTAAACTCTTGGCTTAGATATTCGCTTCCTCTATCGGATCGAAGAGCTTTAATCTTCTTTCCCAATTGCAGTTCTACTCCAGCTTTGAAAACCTTAAATGTTTCAAACACCTCATGTTTACGCTTAAGTAAATAAACATAACCATAACGGCTGAAATCATCAGTAAAGGTTAAGAAGTAGCTAGCACCTCTCTTTGACACATGTCTAAGTAGTTCACACACATCAGTACGAATAAGACCAAGTAGATCAGAAGCCCTCTCCATATTGCTATGGAAAGGTTTGTTCGTCATCTTCCCAAATATGCATGACTCACATTTATCAAATGATTCATCATTGATATTTTGCAAAAGCCCTTCTTGTTGCAGCTTATGCATGCGAGCCTTGCCTATGTGAGCAAGTCTACAATGCCAAAGATAAGAAGAATTCAAGTCCAACTTTATCTTCTTATTGATGCTAAACATCGAATTATTATATTTGTTAGATTCATTTCCAATCACATCAATTTCAAACACACCATTCACAGTAATCGCATTAAAATAAAATACACCATTTAAAGAAACAGAAATTCCATTACGTGAAATAGTATGAGTAAAACCATCATCCAACAAAACTGAAAAGGAAACAACACCTCTAATTATAGAAGGTGCGTAATGACAATTGTTCAATAACAGTACTAAGCCCAAAGGCAATACTAAACTAAACGTTCCTATGGCTTCAACAGCTGCATGTGCGCCATTTCCCACGTTCAGATATTGCTCCCCATAGGCCAACTTCCTTTCCACTCTAAACCCCTGTAGTATATTACAAATGTGATTACCACATTCAGTATCATATACCCAGGAATTTTTATGATTTAGAGTAAATAATTCAATGACAAATAAATTACCTGAAGAACCAGCACCCAAGGACCCTTCGTACTTCATTTTATTTTCCCGCAATTCATCAAGATAGAGAGCACAGTTTCTCTTCCAATGCCCAACGCTCTTGCAGTGGTGGCATGCTTGATCCTTTTTAGGATTTTCCTTCCTAGGAGTAGGGTACTTCTTGGGTTGTGGTTGATAGGCCATAACTTGTTCACCCTTATCAAATTTCCCTTTTCCCTTCACATTTTTGTTGTTCGCACGCTGCGGTTTTGGCTTATTAATCCTTCCACCCTGAATAGCAAGTACCTAGGCAGTAGGAACCTTTTGAGGTAACCCTTTTTCATAATCAATAAGTAATGCGTGTAGGTCAGTAACCGTCTTCCTCACGCAGTGCATATTGAAGTTTCTAACAAAACCTTTAAAATCCTTGTTAAGGGATCTATTAATCAGATTCAAAGCCATGTCATCATCATAAGTTTTGCCAAGTGCCTTTAGTTGGTCCATGTAACTTTTCATTTCCAATACATGAGCACTTGCGGGTTTACCCTCTCCCTGCCTACAGCTGTGTAATGCGTCGGTCAAGTCATAAATCTCGACAGCAGCTGGTTTCTCGAACATAGTTCGAAGTTCATTGAGCATGTTATATGGGAAATAGTGTTCGAACTGCTTTTGAAGAGCAGATTCCATCGTTCCCAACATAAGACAAGCCACATCATAATGACGCTTATACTCAATTTTCCAAGCGTCCTTGTCAGCTTGAGTAGCTGTAGGTCCGGTTGGTTTAGCAGGACAAGGTTCATAAAGGTATTTCAACCGGTCATCAACTCTACAGACAATTCTCAAAGAGCGGTGCCAATCATTGAAATTCTTAGAGCCAGTCAACTTTTCTCGATCAAAAAAGCTTTTGAACGCAGAACTTAGTGCAGTGTTAGTGTTATCGTTATTTTGAGCCATTTCTACAGAAAAAAGTTCAAGTATTAGTATTTTCGATAATACAATTTTTTAAGAAAATAAAATATACCCAACGGTAATATAAACATATAACCATATAATTTTCTCAAAAAATAGGATCCAAATTATCATAGGTTCATTACATCAGTTGATCTGCTAGTAACGAAATCATATAATAAGGTAATCTGTCGAACATTAATTGGCAAACAATTTCCAACTCAAAGATCATTATGGGATTTATATTTTCCAACGCTATTGCAAATATAAACATGTTTCATCCCATCTTATGCCATGAGTCCAGTTCTCACTTCCTACTCAACTTAAGTGTCTAACTTAAAGAACTGCAAATATGTCCATGTAAAGTCTGACTTTACATAGAAATTTACCTCTACATCACAATCTAGCCAAGTACTGTCATGACATAAATTGCAACTTCAAGTGTTCCTTTTAATTAGATGACATATAAATTAATTTAAAAGGGTACTAGTTTTGATTTTATGTGGTCAAATCAAATATGTACAAAGATGTCATGCATTCATCTTGTAGCATAATTTTAATAAAAAAACTTTTTATTACCAATTCATAAAGATCAAATTATCAAAGTTTTGATTGAGGTATTGGGTTCACCAATCAAGGAATTTAGTGTTAATTATCGTCCATTATACCGTACTTTTGCATAAGTGTAAACACTCAGTGTTTCGGGTAATTACCACCGAAGTGCCGCATGGAATTAAAACTAATTCGCCCTTTAGATGAGTTTGTACATTTTATGGCTTACTAAGTAGCTCCATTCGAACTTACAGGGGGCAGAGGACCAGGTAAGCACAAAAGCATAACCTTAGACATCCTTTCAGTGTAACTGTCCGCACTTCTTTATTAACCCCTTTATAGTTCATTCTAGTGGGTGAGCCGTTCAGACCATTTGTACCAAAATCACCAATTAATTAAATTATTAAAAATTTAACTCTTCCAAAACAAATCAAATTTCACCATTGTTTAGTCCGTATTATTTTTCTATTCAAAATTACCCTTTGCTTAAAACTGTCTAACATAATAAACAAACAAGTAACAAATCAAAAATAAACTACTAAAAAATAATGCGCACATAATAAACAATTTATACGTGTAAACAAGTAGCCACATGCAACTTATTCGATAAAACCCTATTAATAATCAATGTCTAGGTTAAATTAATGTATATATTAATTAGGGTTTTCACTGTCTCAATTGAAAGTGAGCCACATACATCGATGAATCGATTGCGTAAACCCATAATTATTAATATACCAAATTGCACATAATTGATTCATTAATATATATAATTGGAGTCTTCTCCAATTCAAGATTTATCGTAAATAAATATATCTTAACAATTAAACAATATCAATGCAACTTATCCATGACTAACATGCATGTATAATCATAGATATATCATAACAATTATACAAATAGTCACAAGATCGCATATCAAAATTCCATGACACATAACAAATTATTCATGAATTAATCACGTAACTAATATATTAATTCTAGGTTTCGATAAGGTTGGCAAACAATTTTCAAAACCCTAAAAAAATATTTATGAGTCGAATTAAAAATAATAATAATGGGGTACGCCCCTAATTAAAAAAATCGACCCAAAAAAAATAAAAACATAAACCCTAGATTAACAATATCAAACAACATACAATTATTTGTTTTATTACGCGTTTATGTAATTAATTACTCATTAAAAACCAATGACTCGTGATGCCACTGTTGGAATTATATATCATGACAATCAAATAAATAATCACAAATCATCAAAGAACACATGCGGAAGCGTATAAGATTTATTAACGAATAATTAATTAACATAAGAAGAATATGCGTACCTTACTTGATTCTATGTAATATGTTAATGGTTCAATGTATTATAGTGTCGACGTGAAAGAATATTTACCCTTTTTCAGTAGGAAAGTACTACAACAAACGGACTTTATGACACCTAGAGCGATACACAATCTGTTCGATGGCTTCATGGGGCGGCATATTTATCTCTTTAGACACTGTTACTGTGTTACATAAGCATCGATAAGTCAAATATAGCAAAGTGAGTTATTTAAAAGGAATTAAATAGAAGATAAATGAAAATTGTTGGTAAATGGATATCAAGAAAGTTACCATATATTTTTTATCAGAATGACATGCAACCAGTTTACTTTACCGGGATAACCTTAATTTAACAAAAAAATGATATGCAACCAGTAAACCAACATCAAATATCAGAAAAGGGTAACAGTTGATTAGTGTGCTATTTGATCATTATTTCACACCTAATAATTGTAACCACATTGAACATTTGTAACATCATCTAAAATACGTATACATGTAATAGGAGAAGTACAGATAGCTTAAAAGAAGTCTAATGGTTGGAGTATTTGTGCTTGAGTCAATTGACCTAAGTTGAAGTTTCATTCTTGGCATTTGCTTCATATAGGTACCTACCTCCGCAAAACTTATGGGCACACTGGAGAGACTTTGTGGAATAAGAGCTCCGGGGTCCGAGTCTTGGCTCGTGCTCACTCAAGTTGGTGCCCCACTAGGCCAGGAGAGTTGCCGGAGCTTTTCCTTGTGGGGTGGACAATGGCTGGTGCCAAAAGACACCCGGGGTCAGAGTGTTCCCGCCAATCTACACCTTTTTATGAAATACAACTTCAGTTTTTTATACTTAAATACGGTTTTTTTTTCAACATCATCACCTAAAATAAAGATTCTCAAGTTTCAAAACAAAAGATATTTAAGCTTGAGTTGAGTCCAGGTAAATAAAGAACCATCATTAAAAGGAAAGAAGACAGATAGTTGATATATCTTAATAGAGTGATCACATCGGTTAGCGTCTAGCAACACTTCGATGCCTCTAGTACAACTCGAGTAAGGCTCCTGGAAAACCTTTTAATGATTGAAAAACACGCTACGAAGATCCGGTTATTCTGAAGAAGCCCGTGTTAAAGACCAATTATTTCAAGTAGTGTCTAGATCTCTTGGTTCTTATTATGGGTTTAGATAGTTCCAAATTGTTAAATTTAGGGTCGTTTGTTTGTTTTGGGCCAGTTGCGGATTTCGTCTTGCACCTCGTATATTCCTTGTGTTCTATATCTAGCAGAATTGGTATATCTGAGGTGTAGTTTAGTTTCATTAGCTACTGGTGCCTTTTACTACTTGTATCTTTTTTAGGTATTGCGCGCCTATAATCTTCCTTGAAACATGGTATCATCTTCCTAGTTAGTAGCGTGGTCAACATTAATGTCCATTGTAAATGATTGCTAAAGCCACCAAGTTAAGTTAAGTTCTAATTTAGTAAATTTCTAAACAACCTAAAATGAAATTTATTCAAACACCAAAATTTCTATTTAACCTGGTGCTAAAGAAGTCTCGTTATTTTAAAACTCTAAAATTTAAATTCTTTCAAGCTGAAAATAATCGGATAGCACGAAACTACATAAATATACCAACCATTATAGTATTATAAATTAGCTTGAAATAAGTAGAAATCAAGAATAGTACAAATATGCTAACTCTTCACTTAGATATTACTTCATAGTAGAAGAGTTAGTGAATGACAATTGATGTATCTTACTTGCTTGCAGTCTCCAAAAAAGCAGAAAATAAAAAACTTACCAAGTCAATTTGTAACTCTTCTGAATTGGCTGTAACTGAAAATAACTCTTTATAATCAAATTTCACACAAACACGCACTCTTGCTGAAAGTTCCTTAAATCTTGAAAATAAGGAAATCGCGTAGTTGGGTATATAAGTGGTGCGGCGTCTTATGGTTTTATATAAAAGAGATATTAATGGTGATAAATTGATAATATTACAATGGTATAGCTTACAGAAACTAAATTGCTCTATAAAACTCAACAACTTTTAGCCAAGCAAGAAAAGAATGATAAAATTTGGGATTTATCGATAAGGCACGCTACGATCATTCTCAACATTAGTGTACAAAAAATCTATTAGCACTTCAATCAGATACCTCAGGTTTTGATAGCAAGTTTAATACATAAGAATTCGCATGTTTGTTACATTGGTCTTGAATAAAAGGGATGGACTCAACCCCGAGCTAAAAGAGCTTTTTTTGTTAAACATTATCAACAAAAATAAAGGTTTTTAAATTTCAAAACAAAAGGTGTTTAAGCCTGAGCTGAGTGGAGGTAAATAAAGACCCATCATTAAAGAAAAGAAAGAGAGAAAGCTTATATGTTTGATACATTTTCTTGACAGAAAGTTGTCTTTTATTATCCCACATAGGTGATAGAAAGAAAACGTTGGTAGGTTATATACTAAGGTTATGTTGTTCAAGTATGTTGATATTTATATTATGTTATTCTTGTGAAGGAAATTCTTCCAGTAAGTAAACTGGCTTGTTTACTATCACAAGGATAACTTGTATTATTCATTAACTTTTTGTGCTTTTATTTATGATACTTGAAGCATTTACTTTTACATGTTATTTTATTGTTATATCGCTTCATGATTAAAAAACTTCTTATTTGTTGGATTTAAAGCATCCAACTTTTACATGTTTGTTGCGAATGTATGAGCTTTAAAGTATTCAAGTTTGACATGAATATTTTGATTCCTAGATCATTTCATGGCTAAAATTTGTTCCATTTTGTGCCGATGTTGTCTCCTTGCAGCAATTGTTAGAAACCTCTATTCTTCATCTACATATACAGTTACATAGTTACAAACATTAAGAAATTTCAAAAGAATAAAAATTTATTGTAAATCAAATATATCGTCCAAATATAGCCAAGTGGTGGGATGTGGATATTCCGATTTGTGCAAACATCTCGGATTGGTTTGATTGGCTTGAAGATGTGCGTGTTCCTGCTAAAGTTCACCCCTTTCTTGAAGGTTCCGGGGGGACCCTCATGTGGCATATTTGGAACTTCCGAAATAACTTGATTTTTTCGAGGCCTCCTCCTAAGAAGAATTTGCTTTGGGACTCCATTGTTTCTCAATCTTTTTTATGGTTTTCTTCTAGAAATCCTAAGCTTAAGTTTAATTGGTTAGGTTGGTTACGAAATCCTATAGAAACTATATCCTCTATGTAATTCTTTCTAGCTTTTGCTAGCTTTTAATTCAAGCCGTCGTTCTAAAAAAAAATATATATCGTCCAAAGATAATTAAAACATATGCAACAGATTATAGCTAAGAATGTAATGATTTCATCAGTATTTGAACATATCTTAAACAAATTTATAGAGACAAATGATATATTATTTAGTTTGCGAGGGCCACATTTGAATTTTTTTTTCTCATAAAATGTATCAAATATGATAAACATTTTATAGTAAATATAAGTAAAACTAAAGTTTTGAGCCACAACCCTTAAACTCTCACAAAATTGAACAAAATATCAACGTAGGCCTTAAATCAAAATCAACGTGCATTTTATATTATCTTCGGGAACATGTTCCAAATAGCACAAATTATGAGTGACGCGTTAGTAAAGGACAATATCTTGCAAGTAGATTTTGAAAATTTATAGACATAGTAGCCCAACTCAATTTCATGCTTTTCACTTGGCATATTGGTACATAGAATGTTCCATGCAGTGACGGAGCTTGACCGTCTTGATTGGGGGGGCCAAAAATTTTCAAGAAAAAATGTAACATTGTAACATTAAAGTTTATTCTTATGGTAAGCAGTGGCAAGTTTTGAATGGGTAAGGAAATGTTTTTTTTTCACTGATCCTAGAAAAAAGATATAAATGCTAAGAAGAAGTCAACACATAACATCTTTACAAGTTATCTTTGCTTTTAAAAATTGTGTACCCACGTCCTGTTACCACAATTTCAGGAAGCCATAACACAAAGGGGCATTTACATACATCCTCACCCAAACTTCAATAATTACATATTTCCCCAAAGCATGCTTTAATAGCATTGTACATTATGCATTAAAAACTTGTGTTTTGAGGAAATATGTAATTTTTGAAGTTTCCTTGAGTCTATATGAAATTCCCCCTAACACAAATATATCCCTACTTCCATGAAAATAGCTAATTGTGACCAAAATTCTAGGGGGAGGGGGGGGGGGGGGGGGGGGGGGGGGGGTGGGCAGCACCCCTTCCTGCCCCTATTATCCTCCGTCAATGGTTCCATGTCCATAGTTCAAAGTTTTCTAGATATAAATAATGTTCGAGTCTATGTGCATAACACACAAATCCACCTTTCAGTGTCATTTTAAAGGTTTTTTTTTTTTTTTTTTTTTTTTTTTTTTTTTTAACAAGTAACAAGTATTCAATATGAAAGCTGTGTGATTGTGCCAAAATAAAATTGGAAAAAAAAGTAATTATAGAACCTACGTTTAATCTGAAGAGGTTCAGTTTGTCATAAAGGTGTTTTTTAGTTAAATATTATCACCTGAAATAATAATTTTATACTTTCATGACAAAAAGGTAGTTAAAGTGGAGTTTGAGTAGAGATAAATAAAGAACCTTGTTAAAAAAAAGTAAGTAAATAGTCTACACGTGTTTGATGCATTCCTTTGGTAGAAAGTTGTTTTTGATCCCACATTGGTAGTAGAAAGAAAAACTTGATAGCTTATATACTTAAGACTAAAATACACCACTACAAAAAAAGAGCCATTTAGTGGCACACGTTTTTAATGACATATTTACATGTGTCACTATATTGCGTTTTTAGTGACATATTCTATGTGCCACTAATTTCTTTTATAGCTTAAGTGGCACTTTACGGTTTGTGTCACCATTGTCAACGATATTTGTGGCACAAAAATAGGTATGTTATTAAAAGTTCGGTTAATTTGTGATACACAATGATATTATGACATTAAAAGTTATTAGTTTCGTTTAGTTATTTTTTATATCTGTCACTAATTATGGTTAAAAATCACCCGGCCTTTTCAATCAAAAATTAAATAAAAAAATTGAGCGGGCCTTTTCTTTTATCAATTCCCTCAAATTGTTGAAGTATATATCCCTAAACAAATTTAGAGCTCTCAATAACTGTTCATAATCTCCGGCCCTCACCTCTCATTTACAACTCATAGTTATCCCAAGATTTTCTTTCGATCACCATCTCCGTCCTTTTTGTTAGGTAATTGAATAACAATTTTTATCTAGCTTTTATTTGATACAACCCAATCTTGATTCAATTTGATTATTAATAATTCTATACTTTGATAATTACTAGTGTATGCTGTGTAGTTTAATTAGTTTTGCACTAAAGTTGTTTAACACACGAAAATGGGTTTTGTGTAAATCTATGTTATTTAAATGTTGGCATTGTTGAGGTTATGTCGATTATATCATTTGATTTCTTATGTTGTTGGTAGTTTGGCTTTGTTATGACTTTGCATTCAAGTGTAATTTTGTATAAACTTATTATATATGAGTCACAATTAGGTAATTTATTGTCTAATGATTATGCCAAACACCCCTGGTTCCAGTACTGCTGCAAAGAAATGTTCTGCCTAATGGTTATGTGTCTTTTTGATGAAATCTTGGTATTGTCAATTTTTATGTTCTGTTGTTGAGAAGTTTACTATCTAATGGTTATGCCAAACACCCCTGGTTCCAATACTGCTGCATAGAAATGTTTTGCCTAATGTGTTGATCATAATTTGTATTGGTCAAGTTCTAGGCCTGTTTCTGCTTCCTTTTATATCATCCAGGCCCTAATTGTTTCTTAGGCTGCGTTTTCATCTTGCTAATGGGTCTTGGACTTACCCGAGTGGGTGGTAATATGTGACTGATCTCATGGCTTGTTTGGCATTAGAGTTTGGTTCTTGGTTCTATACCATTTCATTTGTATGTTTGGGTTATGTATGTTTTGGTTTATTGAGATCATGTATTAAAGTAATAAATATATGCATATTATGATATATTGTGACTCTTTATGTTTCTTTTTTAATTTCTTCTTGCATGGCTAGGCACAAGAGACTGTATGATCTCTACTGAAGCTGAAAACGAGCAGCAACATAATGAAGCACAGTGTCAGGGGAACTCAACTAATGAAATCAGATGGACATGGAAACTAATGAAAACTCTGATAATCATAATGAATTAGGGGGTATGTGACTTTTCAACACTTGAATCTTGCTAATTTACTATGTTTCTTATATGTTTTTGCCGTCAAAATCTTTATATGCTTCTTTATCCAACCTTATCAATAGTGTTAGATTCGAATATCAACCACTTATTACAAATTGGAAGATTTCGTTTTGAGTTTATCTCGTCCATTGATCAACGATGGAACTTAAATGATATTAACAGAACTTTATACTATAGGTTAGTACATGTAATAAGAGAAGATGCATTTGTCGACTTAATCTCCCCTATAACAGTAAGCAAAAGTGCATTTTGCTAAATTATATATATAGGTTAATAAATAACTGAAGCTTATGTCAACTTACAGTGTGCAAAGCTTATGTATGATGGTCATTCTAACATTTGTGTGAAGATAAGCAAGTTACCCGCTGATTCATGTGCTATCCTTAAACGATTTACCCATGACAAAGTTTCCAATCCCACCTTTTTTACTATGAGATCAAGAGTATTATTAGGGACAAATTTACAAACTAGTAATGGGACATCAGTTTCTAAACAACATCAAAAAGCTACACCACATTTTGCTCATCTAATTTTTCTGTTTGCTTAGTTAGCTTTCTTTTCTTGGCCTTAGAGTACAACAATAATAATCCAATCAGTAATCCCATGCATCCAATGCCCAAACTTGTATATGATTTTTTATGAAAGATCATTATCTGTCATGCTGATATACTCTTTATCTGCACATAATTGGTTACTAACCAATTTTTTAAAACTCGAATAAATGGTCAGGTACTTCTTATAACTACAGAGCATCTTTATTCCATCATTCTCATCTAACAACCTGACCTTACTCAAGAAACAAATGCTACTATTACTTATACCAATATCAGACCTTATGTCATCATTAAGTATGTACTGAACTAAGCAGTTAATACTACCAATCTTTACTTCTTGAATCCAAAACTGAAACACCAACATACACTGAATCATCACAAATTAGTTAACTTGTACTTCTTTTTAAAATGATAGTCATGCATATATTTAAGCTATGTGTGACGATAGCATCTAAACAATATTATTTTACTGTATAATTTTGTTAACTTATATTTCTTTTTAATCTATGCCATCACAAATTATTAACATAAAATATTAACATAGTTATTGTTAAATATCAAAGAACTTACTGCACTAGTGTTACGCAGAGGTGGCAAAATGGGCGGGACGGAGCGGGCGGGCACGGGCCACGGTTCAAATTGGTTAGGGCCCAAACGGGCACGGGCTAAACGGGCACAGGCCAAACGGGCGCATGTTATAGGAATCAGTTTAGAAAAGACCAAAAATGACAAAATAAATTCCTCAAACGTAACACCTCATTTATATTTAAAAATATTAATATATTATATCTATATAATTTTATTTAAAAAAAGTTGTAATGTTCTCCAATTTAGAGAAAAAATGTGTCTGTTTGTTCCCATTTAACTTTTAAATAGGCAATATATGCCCATTTAAAAAAAAGATGGGGCTAAATGTGCCCAAATCGTTTACAAAATTGCCCAAATTAGCCAATTTTTTTTGGAACAAATTGACACCTCTAGTGTTAGATTACGTAGTTCATGTTAGTGAAATAATTCTTGTTATATGCCACTAAAAATAATGGGGTGCAACCAAATTAGGGAAACTATACCAAATAAGTCGCAACCATAAGGATGGTAGTATTGTTAATGTTATTATTCACATTTTCTAATGGTGTAACATGTTATTGCTATAAAGACATCAATACCCAAGGTATTCAAGAAGATGATTGGACAAATGATGACTTATCCAAAGTTAAGGGTCCACAGGAGTATGAATATAGAGGTCTATATTTTCATTCACATTTTTTATTTTTATTGTACTTTATGTAGTAATTATAATTTCCCAATATTTATAGATTCCTGATAACTTTTCTCCGTGTCAAAACAACTCTACTAATAGAAATCAAGAATCATCAAATAAAGGATCTTCTGTTCTAGATCAAAACATTGGTAAAAGACTAACTTTTTTGTTTAAATATGGCTAAGTAACATTAGTTCACTGCTAAGATTTTGTTTCTTTCTACTCAGGTACTCTATCGAATCTTTCTTGAGTATACTTCACAGGTACACTCAATCTTCATCTATTGAAAGTTCTTTACTTTTTGACACTATTGTTGATCCAAATTAGAAAGTTTGTCATAAATTCTGGTTATATCAAAGGAACAGCGGAAATCTTGTATAATCAGGGAGATGTTTTGTTGCCTTCATCTTGAATATTAATTTTTACAATTTGTTTTGTTGGCTTACAGATGCTTGAGGTGTCAAGGGTCAAGAGTGATCACAATGCTTGCTACCTTTGATGAAGTTACAATAGGTGTCTTTTATGATATTCAGTTGGAGAGTCACACTTAGTTTGCTTTTTTCTTTGGATGTTCAAGAATATTGCTTGCTTTGTATTTGTTGAATATTTCTATTTTAATAATATAAAAACTTGTTCATTGGCAATTGCATTTTTGTTTGAATATGAATTGTTTGTTTCTTTCTTTATGAAATTTAGTAATTGAAAATTACCAATACATTGTGCCAGAATTTGAAAACATCATGGTGGCAAAAACTAATATTGTAACAAATCTTAGTGGCAAATTTTATGTCACTAAAGCCAGCTTACTTTGTGATCATAGTAAGAGTATAATGACACAAAGTAAATGCCACAAAATCCTTAAAGCTTTGTGTGATAAATAATTATGTGCCACTAAACCTAGAATGGTCAATAGCAACAATACGTAGAAGTGCCACCAAAACCCATGAGGTCTACAACAACACAAGTATAAAGTGCCACTAAAACCATTTAGTGGCAGCGATATTAGTGACACTTTTTTTTTCTGCCACCGATTCCCCATTGGGTCTTTAGTGACACTTATTTCGTTTTTAGTGACACTTTTTGTGTGCCACTAAATGGCCTTTTTTTTGTAGTGCACGGTTGGTCCTTAAACTTGTCAACGCGCTTCACGTTGGGATGAAGCTGAGCCTTTTCATCGTCGGGGGTCCATATTTCAAGTTTCTTACTCGTTACTGGTCCTTTTACCATATTGCCGTTAGTCAAGGACGTTAGATTTGTCTTTAGTCCAAGGGCATAATTGTCAATTCCATATTTCAATTAAAAATTTCTTAATTATTGCCACATGTAATGTAACCCTCTTCCCGCCCAAATAAACACATAGTCTGTATTATTATTCGTCCCAGAACTTTCATTACAAGAATGATCAGAAGTCACAAACCCTAATTGCATGTCACAAAACCCCTATTTATCAATCATAAAACCGAAACATGGACTTTACTCTATGGAAAGTAAGAAGACATCCAAGTTATCCAGTTGATGATATCGTCCTATACGACGCTGCTAAGAAGAAATACGATACTGTGTTTTTTTTTTTATTATTATAGTCATTGGAATTTGTAATTGGGGTATTTATTGTGTGCCAATTAAGTTTTTAGAATGCCCTAAACATATATTGTCATGTTTTCAGGTGGTAGATCTAATATGTTTAGCACGAGGGTTCATCACAATGGTGTCTTTAAATACTGGCCTGGTAGAATATACGTTGGAGGTATGGAAAATTTAGTTGATTTGGTTGATGTTGATAGTGTGTCAGTTGAAGAGTTGGATGTTCTTATGTATGAATTGGGTTATGAGCTTGGTTCAAAAAATTACTATTACTTTGTTAAGCCTGGTAGTAATTTAGATGATGGTTTGTATAGCCTAAGTGAGAGTGCTAATTTATAAATATTGAAAGATCTTGTTGATGACCATAAGATGATAGAGGTTTATGTTGAAAATGGTAAGACAACATTGGATGTTGATCAAATGTCACCAAAGTCAATTAGGACAGTTATTGCTGATGTGGATGCAACAAAGAAAAAGGCATCTCCTGCTATTGTTCCATATTGCTCAAAAAATTTGTTCTTAGAAAACATTGTTAATAAATCTGTGGTAGAGGATATATGTCAGGTTACACATCAACCTTTGGAAGTCAATACTTTGGTACAATCTAGTCAGATGCCAGAAACAGAACCCTTGTTTTCATTTGTAGAGGTTTGTCAGAATGAAGATGTTGTAGGTGATGTCAACCAGCATATAGAAAAACATGTTGAACATATCCAAATAGATAGTCCTGAAGAGGTATGTCAAAATGATCAAGAGTTAGGTCATCATGAGGAGGAAATATGTAATCCTGTGGAGCATATCCAAAAAGGTAAATATGTACTTGTAAGTGAAATCGATGAAGCTTTAAGTGATGACAATGTGAGTGAGACAGACAGTTATATGAATGATGATGATGAGATTGAGAACAATCGTGATGGAAACATAGTTGTCGATGAGGCTAATACTTTTGAGGAACCTGATTTTGATGTTAATCTGTTCAAAGTGACTGAGACTACAAAGTTACCATCTATAGGTACCACCAGCTAGCTACCAGATGATTTTTTTTAACAAAAGTGAGTTGGATCTGTTAGATGATAATGATTTTGCAAGTGGTTCTAAGAATGATGATGAGTATGTTATTAGGAGGAACAAATTAAGGGCATACAAGAAACAAAAGTTAAGTGAGGCAGCACAAACAAAGGACGAAATAAAGACTACCTGCTCTTAAAGAAGTGAAAGATAGGATCTACCTGCTTTCAAAGTTTTGTAACTGCAAAAGAATTGAAAGATAGGATCTACCTACTTTCAATAAAGACTAGGAGGAAATTGCAACTCATTAAGAATGACAAACAGAGAATTAGGGTTAGGTGTGTTGGAAAAATACCTGTTTGTGGAATAACCGAAGGATCAGGGCTGGGAAAAGCCCCAAAGAGGAAAATTGGTCCGATAACTAGAGGCCTTGGAAGGGATGTATATTTGCGAACACGCAAGGAGCAAGCAACAGATTGCCCATGGTTGTTGTATGTAGCCAAAAATACAGCTAAAGATGTATAGGTTGTTCGAACTTTCAGGGATGAACATAAATGTTTGCAATCAAGAGAGATTAAAGCTTGTGACTACAAGTTTCTTTCGAAGCAAATACTTGACCAAGTTCAAGTCAATCTAGATATTCTAATCAAGGCTGTTCAAGATCAGCTCAGTAAACAGTTTGAAGTTCAGATGTCTATGCAAAAGGCATTAAGGGCAAAAAAAATGGCAGAAAATGAGATTAGGGGTGATCATAAGCAGCAATACACCTTTTTAAGAGACTATGTTGAAGAGTTGCAGCAAATACAACAGCTAGGATAAGTGTACAAACTGCAACAGATGTAACAAGTCAGACCAGAGTTTTCAAGAGAATGTATGTATGCTTAGGTGCTTTGAAGGAAGGATATAAAGCTTGTCAAAGAGAGTTGTTGGGGTTAGATTGTGCTTTTATGAGGAGTCCTTTTCCTGGCCAGCTTTTTACAGCAGTCGGTATAGACAAAAACAATGGAATATACCCTTTAGCCTACGCGGTTGCAGAAGCTGAAAGCAAAGACTCATGGATTTGGTTTCTTGAATGTCTAAGAGATGATCTTGACTTACAACCAAACTCAAACTACACTTTTATCAGCGATAGGAAAAAGGTGATGTTACCATTTAGTTGATTAGATTCACTTGTATTTCCAATAAATGCAAGTTTTATTACTAATGAATTGATGTTTATTTGTGTAGGGTATCATTAGCAGAAGTATTCCCTAGTGCTGAACACATATATTGTTTGAAGCACATCCATGATAATATGAAATTGCAATGGAATGCTAAAGCATACAAGGAACATTTGTGGAGATGTGCAACAGCAACAACCGTCCAACAATTTGAGACAGCCATGCTGGCATTCAAGAGGTTTAGCGAACCTGCCCATGCTTGGTTAAGTAAGATATCACCAAACCATCGGTCAAGGTCACATTTTTCAGGTACCTAACCAAATCTATGTCTACCTGTACATCTTTTGTTCTACGACATTTTTCAGGTACCTAACCAAACATGTTGTAGGGAGGGCTCATTCAGATGTGTTACTTAATAACATGTGTGAGGTGTTCAATGGGAAACTATTGGGAGGTAGGCACCAACCCATCATTACTGCTTTGGAATACATTATAGAATAATGTATGCAAAGAATAGTGAACGTTGTGAATGTGATTCACAAGTGTGCCAGATCATTAACACCAAAGGCAACACTCATGTTAGATGCAATCAAGAAAGAGGCTTATAAGTACACCGTTTTACGGGTTGAAGGAGAAAAGTATAAGGTCAGTGGATGGAGAGATAAGTGTTTTGTGAATGTTGAAGCTAGGGCTTGTACATGTAGAAGATGGGAGCTTACAGGTATGCCATGTAAACATGCTGTTGCTACATACCGGTGCATGAGGTTCAATGGAATGCAAGTAGGATTTGTTGAATCATAGGTTCATCCATGTTACTTGCTTAAGACTTGGGAAGAAACTTACAAATACCACATCCATCCAATAAATGGTTATGAGCATTGGTATAAGTCACAAGTGCCTACAACCATTCTTCCACCTAAACATCATAAACCATTAGGTAGGCCATGAAAGAAAAGAACCAGGGCTTTTACTGAAAATGATAATAGTGACAAAACCAGTAGCTTGTCACAGTCTAGTAAGAGTGTGGTTTGTGGTATTTGTGTCAATGCTGGACAGAACAAGAAAACATGTCTTGGGCAAGGAGGTGTAACAGGAAGTCAAGGCAGTGCACAACAGTCTCAAAAAACAGGTTCATCCCAGCCAAAAGTTACAGCAAAGAAGAAGGCAAAGGTTACAGGTCACAACTTTGAAGGTAATGATCAACCAAGTGTGGTCCAGTCTCAATCTGGAAGTCAAGTTGATGCTGCTTCTGGTGGGTCTCCAAAACAATTTTGGACTAAGACCAAGATTATGGCAGCAAAGCTTTCTTCACCACAAAAAAATGATGGTTAAGCATATGAAAGCAAATGTTTTCCATCGAATATGTATTCCCCTAAACATTATTTGTTGTGTTTAAACAATGTATGTTTTTGAACTTTGTAGACTACAAAATTTTAGGCATTTGGAAATATATCCATTTGCGTTATATATGAAATCATGTCATGTTAGTCTATGGGTTAAATTGTGTTTTGATTGTATTGATTTGCCACTTTACCATGTATTTCTACGTATTGTTACTAGTTCACACGCATAGTAACTGTTGACTTTTTCAAAGTCATTTATTGTTCACCCATCTTTGACTTGGATACTGTTATTCTATTATCACAAACAGTAATGAAGAATCAAAGATAGATGAACAACACCATATCAAGTTTATGTTAATACTCAAAAGTGGTGTCTGGTCATCCATCTTTGAGACTTCATATGTCCATGATTCTTGGATCTGTTGAACTTACTGTTATTCTATTATCACAAACAGGAATGAAGGATCAAAGATGGATGAACAACACCATATCAAGTTTATGTTAATACTCAAAAGTGGTTCCTATACATCCATCTTGGAGACTTCCTATGTCTATGAATCTTGGATATGTTCAACTTGGATATGTGTTTTGAGTTTGGTTACTGTTATTCTATTATCACAAACATGAATGAAGGATCAAAGATGGATGAACAACACCATATCAAGTTTATGTTGATACTCGAAAGTGGTGTATGTTCATCCATCTCAGATCATTCATCCATCTTTGATACTTGTATCTGTGTTATGAGTTTGATCATTCTACTTGTATTTATTTGGCAAGTGATATATAAATTTTTGGGGCAAAGGACCTATTAGTAAAGGCAGCACAGTATAAGGACCATAGCATAAAAGAAATATATTACCACTGTACAAGGACCAAACATTATACACCAAAAGACTATTCTTAGTCAACGTACAATAAAACTTCTTAAACACAACTAGATCATCTACGACCGATTCAAAACACAAAAACCAGTACCTATCTAAACCCTATAGAAGAACCATAGAAAAACCAAGAAGATGACCATCCAAGACAACACACAAAAGTTCCTGAGACGGCAAACTTTCTCCTTCTCAGCAAGGAGATCAGCCAAGGCTGCTTGGTGAGCAGCCTCGACCTCTTTTGCATGGTCACCATCGTTGACCGCTTCCATAGTCTCAGAAATGAGGGCGGCTTCGCATTCTTGTAATGTCGCCTCGTTTCTGTAGATAGTCCTCTGCAAGTAGATGATAACATCCCTTGCTCTCCTTTGCATGGGTGGATCGTACCACCCAATGAAGGGACATGTTGTAGCCTATAATTGATAATCAAAATGTGAGCATCTGTTTGCAGCATAAATACCAACTAAACCAACTTGTATAAAATCACAATTATAATAAAATAGATATATTACTATAATCAACACATTTTAAGGTAAACCACTATATGCCAACTTTAAAATAAAATAAAATAAAGTGTCCCAACCTATCTTGGACAGGCATAGAACCTCCTGAGGGTTCGTGTTGTTCCATCAGATTCTAATGACGGCCCTTCTGTTGCATGAACACATCACCATTTTTCAGATTTTACCGTCTGTGAAGAAGATAAGATTTTAGTGGTTAGAAAAGATAAAGGATGAGTGGTAATAAAATTTCCCTTTTATTAGCGATGTTTTACTGTACCGCCCCTCGGTAAACAAGTGGGCTGACACGGTAATTAATGTACAGTAGTAAAATGACAAATGTGCCCTTGCGGTAAAGACAAATCTAATGCCATCTGACGTCCTTGACTAACGGCAAAATGGTCAAAGGACCAGTAACGAGTAAGAAACTTGAAATAGGGACCTCCGACGATGAAAAGGCCCAGCTTCGTCCCAACGCGAAGCGCATTGACAAGTTTAAGGACCAACCGTGTATTTTAGTCTATACTTAAGTCATGGTTGTTAAACAAGTTGATATAAGGATTATCTTATTGGAGGGTTAACCATTGGATAGTTGTAAAATCAAGCCGATTGTTGTCTCCCGAATAATTTATTAACTTTTTGTGTACTTAGCAAAAGGTTTTGTTTATGATTTTCAAAGCATTTATAGTTATCTTTAATGTTAGATTATTTCATGTTTAAAAAGCTTTTTATTGTTGGATTTATACATCCAGCTTGCATCGGTGTTTCACAAATTAGGCAAGACTATCGATCAAAAAGTTCGTCGTGTCATTTAAGATTCCTTTTTTTGTTTTTAAATACCAACATATATTGAAAAGCCATGTTTTCACCATTTGGGTTACTTATCATGTTTGTGAAAAATCAAAATTGAAAAATAGTAATTATAAAACCTACATTTAATTTGAGGAGGTTCAATGTTGGTTTGCCATAAAGGCGTCTTCTAGTAAAAAAAAATTACTCGGAATAATAACCGTATAGTTTCATGATAAAAAGATAGTTAGAGTTGAGTTAGAGTAGAGATAAATAAAAAACCTTCGTAAAAAAAGATAAGTGAATTGTCTACATGTGTTGATGCATTTTCTTGATAGAAAGTTTATTTTGATCCCACATTGGTAATAGAAAAAAAAACTTGATACCTTAAATACTAAAGTCATATTGGTTGGATAAATTAATATTAAATATTATGTTATTCGTCTTATTGCCAGTGCCTGGGATAAAATTCTAAGCACTCTTCATTAGGAGCATAACGTGTGATTTAGTAACTTTTTGTGGATTTAAGAAAAGTTTTTGGTTCATGATATTGAAAGTATTTATAGTTATCTAAAATGTTAGATAATTTCATGATTAAAAAGCTTCTCTTTGTTAGATTTGAACATCCAACTTGCATATGTATATTTTGAACATAATGAGATTTAAAGCATCGTAGTTTCACAAAGTAGACAAGACTATCGACCAAAAAGGTCGTGTCTTTTCGTTTTGTTATCAAACATTTATGTTGTATCATTGGTCAAGTCATATCGATCGGACATTATGTTATTGTGTAGAAGCCGTGTTAAAGACCAATTATTTGAAGTGGTGTCGGATTTTTGCGGGGTATTTATTTGGTGGGATACGGTATTGATTCACTTGCATAACGATGGTTCTGTATTGTTTTAGAACATCGATGGTAACGTGATGGTAATCGGTTTGATCAATTGACAAAGAAGTGACGATGGAAAATGCAATACTAATTTGTTAAAAAAAAAAAAAAAAAAAAAAAAAGTGACAAAAGGAAAAAGTGTTGTTTTACCTTTAAACAAGTGAAGCCTCATTAAGATTTGCATAGAACGAAGTCAACGAACCTTTTAGCAAATATGCACAACTAGAAAATAGCCTTCAGATGATGATATTTGATGATGATATTTAATACGAGCTTTAAATCATATCATAAGCTAAAAGAGCTTTTTGGTCGAACATAACGAAAGCTGTCAGTTTCAATACGAAAGGTAGCTAAGCTAGAGTTGAGTGAAGGTAAATAAGACAGATAACTTATGTGTGCTGATACATTTTTTTTATATAAAGTTGTGTTTGCTTATCCCACATAGGTAAGTGAAAGAAAACTTTGGTAGCTTATATACTAAGGTTATGTTTGTTTGGTGTCTTAGAGTTTAATATTATGTTATTCTCCGTGAAGAATTTCAGCCAGTAAGTAAATTGGCTTGTTTCCTATCACGTAGGATAACTCGTATTATTCATTAACTTTTCGTGATTTTATTTAAGATAATTTATATTTACATGCTATTTTATCGTTAGATCGTTTCATGATCAAAAACTTTTCATCTGTTGGATTTAAAGCATCAAATGTTTATATGTTTATTTTGAATGAAATAAGATTTGAAGCATCCCGATTTTAGATGAATTTTTTGAGCATTAGATCACTTGCATCAATGGTTTTAAACCTCTATTCTTTATCTTTTTTGGGTAAAAGGTCTTCCACCCAGTAAAATGCATTATACCAAAAAAAAACATTAAAGTACAAAGGATGAGGGTGAATCCCTCATCTCAGTCCGATCAGGGCGACATAAACCTATTCTTCATCTACATATGCAGTTACATAGAAGTTTCAAAACGTAAATTTTTTCAAAAGAATAATTATTTTTTGTAAAGCAAGTATATCGTTGAAAGATAAAACGTATATAACATATTATAGCTAAGGATGTGATGATTTCATCTGTATTTGATTTCTAAACAAATGATTATACTATGACTATGATCGAACATTATGGGTATGCTTGATAAAAGTAGCATAGCAATGAGCAGTAATAGTAAGTATTAGGGATGTGTTCGTCAAGAATAGCTATGAGGAGTAGCTGTGAACAGTAGCCACAACTCATCGCTCACCGCTTCTTAACGAAGCATTGAAAAATTAGCTTTTCTAAAAATTAGCAAAGCTCACTGCTCTTTAGCTAAACGACCATTAAAATTCAAAATGCTCTTTGCTCACTTCTCGCCGCCCCAAAAATCTCCGCACCACTCGTGGAGCGTTGAAAAATGAGCAATAGCCGTGAGCGGTAACTGTTAGCAATTGCTCTGAGCAGTAGCTGTTTTTTCTATAAAAACATTTCGTAACATAGTTGTAAATGTTATGAAATGTGTAAAACAGCTCATTAATGCTACTTTATAAAACGTTGAAAAGTGAGCATTTCAAGAAAAAAAACGTTAAAACTATTTATTCCTTACCAGACAAACATTAGAAATCAGAATACTTAACATTTACCACTTTTAAATACTCTTAAAAGTTCTACGCTAAACACACTCATAACACATTTGTCAACTTAAACTCTCACAAAGTAGTTCTATAACTGTCCAAGTTTCCCTTAACGCTAATATTCAATATTGCTCGCAAAGAATAATGCAAACAATTGATTAGTAAAAGTTGACCAAAAGACTAAAGACTAAATACAAAATTACAAACCATGCAAGCAAACAAACAAAGTTTGGACAGGTCTTTTTGATTTAAATCAACGTGTGTGTTTTAAATAGCACAAATTATGGAAGGTTTTCAAGTTTCAAAACATAAGGTAATTAAGTTTGAGTGGAGTGGAGTAAATAAAGAACTTTCTTAAAAAAATATATATATATATATGATTGCTTATATGTGCTTGATAAAAAACTGTCTTTGATCCCACATTAGTAATAGAAAGAAAACATTGGTAGCTTATATACTAAAGTTATGTTGATTGAGTATGTTGAGATTAATATTATGTTATTCTTCTCACGACTAATTGGTAAGTAAATGGCTTGTTTGTTATGGTCAAAGGTTAATTTGTATGATTTATTAACTTTTTGCAGTTTTTACTCATGATTTTTAAAGCAATTGACATTTACATACTATTTTATCGTTAGATCGCATCATGATTAAAAACCTTTTTTATTTGTTGGATTTAAAACATCTGAATTTTAGATGCATATTTTCAGCGCTAGATCGTTTAATGACTAAAATCACCAAAGGCCTTGTGTCATAATTGTATCTCATGTTGTGTGTTAAGCACCTGAATCAAAAGGTTGTAGGTTTTAGTTCTGCTTAATACATGTAAGATAGATTCGTTGTGTAAATGTTGTAAGATAGTTTAACATTGGAATTTTAAAAAAAATCATGGCCAAAATTTGTTCGATTTTAAGCTAGTATTGTCTCTTTGCATCAATGGTTTGAAACCTTTATTCTTCATCTACGTACATATATAGTTACATAGAAATTAAAAAAAAAATAAAGAGATTTAAAAAGAATAATAGTTGGTTGTAAACAATTTTATCGTCCAAGGATAAAACGTTTACAACTGGTAATAGACAAACTAGCAAAGTCCATGCGTGATGCGGCTGCGAGTACCCTATATTTTAATTTTTTTCAGCTAATAATTTATCTTATTTGTATTTTTTTGGCAATAGCTTTACTGATTAGTTTATTCGTTTATGGACTATACGCAATGACAACATTTTGGTAAAACATTGCACAAAAAATGTTTTTTTTTTTTTTTTTTTTTTTTTTTTTTTAAATACATTCCTTTGTTTGTACCATGGGTTCTTTTAATTGTATTTTTATTGAAAGGGGTTTTAAAGTATAAGTAATTAACGGCTTGTATGACTTATACTATGTATTTTAATACTTGTATTCATTACTAAATGAGTATTTTATGTGCATGAGAAAAACATGTTATACTTTTAGCTTCCTTACTTGTATTATTTAATTTTCACTTTTAAATATGTTATTACTTTTAATTTTCGGTTTTTAATATGTTATGACATGTTTTACTTTTATCTTCCTTACTTGTATTACTGAATTTTAAGAAAATTAATGAAAAAATAAGTCTTACTCTATTATAAAATAATAAGATGTGACGATTTCATTTGCATGTTCAAACACGGTGGTTTTTATTTCCTTAAGAGTGGCTCATCACCGCTCTTCTTTGTTCAAAACTCATATTTTATGTTTCAATATACTTCACCGGGTACAAACCCTTTACCCAAAAAAATATGTATCAGATATGATAAGTATTTAAAAGTAAAGGGTTTTGGTCATAAAATAACAACGTACTTTTTCAAATGTACCGAGTTATTACGTGTATTATTTTTTGTTCCACTTAATGTAACGTACTGTTCCAATCTAGTACGTGGTGACGACATGTCACTTTATAAATGGTGACACGTGTCAGACTTTTAGGTATACAACGTCATTATCACGTACTAGATTGGAACAAAACATGAAAGTACATTACATTAAATGGAACAAAAAATAATACAAGTACTAACTCGGTATATTTGAAAAAGTACGTTGCTATATTGCGACCTAAACCCAAAAGTAAATATAAGTCTACCTACAAAATTTTGGGCCACAACCCTTAAACTCTCACAACATTGAACAAATAAGCAAACGTGCTCCTTGATCAAAATCAACGTGTATTTCTTATTTTCTTCTGGAACGTGTTATAAATAGTACAAATTATGAGTGACGCGCGTTAGTTACTAAAGACAATATCTTAGAAGTTGGTATTGACAAATCACGAAATTTGTAGCCTAACTCAATTCCATGCTTCTCACTTGGCATATGTTCCATGACCATGGTTCAAAGTCTTCTAGATATAAATAATGTTCGAGTCTATGTGCAAAACAAATCAATGCACCTCTCAATGTCATTTTAAAGAATGCTATTTTTTGAAAAATACTAACAAGTAACAAGTACTTTATATGAAAGTTGTGTGTTTGTGTCAAATTAAAATTGAAAAAAAAAAAAAAAAAAGTAATAATAGAACCTACATTAAATCTGAAGAGGTTTGGTTTGCCATGAAGGTGTGTTTTAGTTAAATATTATCACGTGTTTTAGTTAAAAATTATCACATGGAATAATAATTGTATAGTTTCATGACAAAAAGTAGTTAAACTTGTGTTTGAGTAGAGATAAATAAAGAACTTACGTTAAAAAAAAAAAAAAGTAAGTGAATAATCTACACGTGTTGATGCATTCTCTTAGCAGAAAGTTGTTTTTGGTCCCACAGAGGAAAGGGTCGATGTTGAAAAAGAGATGTGCGGCGGATTTTAATAACTTCATAGAGGAATCGGAATTACTCGAATATGAGATGAAAGGGAGTAAATATACGTATTTCAAAGAGGACGAGAAAGGGAAAAAATGGAGCAAAATTGACAGATTTTTAGTCAGTAGGGACGTGATCGATAAATGGCCTCACGCTTGTTTACGGGCCCTTCCTCGATTGCACTCTGATCATAGCCCGTTATTATTATCTATGGTGGACTACAACTTTGGGCCAAAACCTTTTCGAATTTTTAACTCTTGGCTGGATCATCCCGACTTCGAATCCGTGGTCAAGAAAGCCATAGAGTCCTTTAAATTTATTGGGCCGCCTGATACTTCTCTGTCCATGAAGCTGAAACACATTCGAAACGAGATTAAGGAATGGAGAGATGTGGTAAAAAAAGAAGAGTCGGAGGAAATTGGAATCTGTTTACAGGAATTTGAAGATCTAGAAGCTTTATTGGATGAGGATGATCTCGATGAGGGTGATAATTGGGCGCGCCTGGAATGTAAAAACAAGATCATGGAGCACGAAATTAATAAGATAAAAGACTTGATCCAGAGATCGAGAAGTAGATGGACTCTTCAAGGAGACGAAAACACAAAGTTTTTTCATGGGCTTATAAACAACCGGTTGGTTTCTAACGCAATTCACGGCCTCCTGGTGGATGGCGCTTGGGTCTCAAAACCATCGCAGGTTAAGCATCAGGTTTTTAAGTTCTTTAGAGATAAATTTCGTGAAAATTGGAAGGAAAGACCAAAAATAGAGTGCGATTTCGAGGAAAAACTGAATGAATCAGACATTTTGGAATTGGATGCGGCTTTTTCTAAGGAGGAAATAAAACGTGCAATTTTCAGTTGTGGCGACGAGAAGGCCCCCGGGCCTGACGGTTTTCCGTTTAAATTTATTAAACATTTTTGGCTTTTGCTTGAAGATTATTTCCTGCAGGTTTTTCTCCACTTCCATGCTTCTGGAACCATAAGCAGGGGGTGTGGCTCGTCCCTCATTGCTCTTATTCCCAAATCAAAGGACCCGGTAAGCCTTAATGACTACCGTCCCATCACCTTGGTCGGGGTCATTAGTAAAGCTATCTCGAAGGTCCTCGCTGAAAGACTTAAGAAGGTGCTCGGTAAATTGATATCCCCGTGTCAATCTGCTTTCTTAAAGGATAGGCTCATCCTCGACGGCCCTTTAATTCTCAATGAAATCATTAATTGGGCGAAGAACAATAGTAGCAAAGCCTTCATTCTCAAAGTCGATTTTAACAAAGCTTTCGACAATGTTAATTGGGGATTCCTTCTATCGGTCATGTCTCAAATGGGTTTCTCTCAAAGATGGTGCAAGTGGATTCTTGGGATTGTATCGTCGGCTAGGGCGGCGGTCCTCGTTAATGGTTCGCCGACCTTCGAATTCCAGTGTTCGAAAGGAATGAGACAAGGCGACCCAATTTCGCCCTTCTTGTTTCTTATTGTCATGGAAGGCTTATCCCGGATGATGAAAAAAGCAACCGACAGCGGGACTTTTCAAGGGTTAACTCTTCCGAATAACGGTCCAACATTATCTCACCTTCTCTTTGCCGATGACTGTACCTTCATCGGGGAGTGGTCGCCTCAGAATATAGCAAAGATCGTAAAGATATTGAGGTGCTTTTATTTGGCGTCGGGCTTAAAGATAAACTTGCAGAAATCATGCCTTATTGGTGTGGGAGTGCCAGAGACTGATGTCAAGAACTTTGCGGCTTTGGTTCATTGCAGGTATGGCTCCTCGGCTTTTGATTATTTAGGTATTAAAATTGGTGCAAATATGAACCGGGTAGGCAACTGGGATTTTATGGTCGACATTTTCAAGTCGAGGCTATCAAGGTGGAAGGCTTCCTCAGTGTCTATTGCTGGAAGGGTCGTGATGATCAAATCTGTCCTAGAGAGTCTACCTTCATATTTTTCTCTCTCTATAAAGCTCCTTTGAAAGTAATATCGACTCTGGAAGGAATTATTCGACGTTTCCTTTGGGGTGGTTCAGACGATAAACGCAAAATCCATTGGGTTTCATGGGATGTGGTTACTACTCCAGTTAAGGCAGGAGGTCTCGGTCTCCATAAATTACTGGATTCGAATATAAGTCTTATGTCCAAGTGGCTTTGGCGTTATAGAAAGGAACCTGAGAGTCTTTGGAGATCAGTGATTGACTCTATCCATTATACTCGAAGAAACTGGAACGAGATCCCATACAACAAGTCATATTCTGGTACTTGGTGTAACATCGTCAAAGCCATAACTAAGATTAACGTGGCTGGTACGAAGCTTCATCAGTTAATTCGGGGTAATTGTGGTAACGGAAAGGAGGTTCGTTTCTGGCTTGATCCGTGGGTGTCCAATGAGCCTCTCAAAGATCGATTTCCAGACCTTTTCAAACTAGAGAATAATAAGAGATGTCGAGTTTCGGAGAGGTACTGTCCAACAACGAACCAATTTTTGCTGTTTGGAAATGGGCCGGCTGGGCCTGGGGCGAGTCCAGGAAATTTGAGCTGGGCGGGTTTGTTACAAATTTTGGAAGGTATACATCTAACAAATAGAAACGATTCTTGGAAATGGTTGGGGAGAGACGAGAAAGACTTTAGTGTCCAAGGGGTTAAGAAGTTCCTCAACAGCGATAAGGATTACAGTGGAAGGTTCGTGTTCGACTGGGTGAAATGGATCCCCAACAAATGTAACATCTTCATGTGGCGGCTCGGGCTTAATAGACTAGCGACGTGCGTGGCTCTTAGAAGTAGAAACTGTATGGTTGGATCAGTCTTATGCGACCTTTGTGATAAGGAGGAGGAATCGACGGAACACCTATTTTGCAACTGTGAAGTGGCTATGGAAACTTGGTAATTGGTTAGCCGATGGTGTAAGGTTCCCCCATTTTTCTTATTCTCTACGAAAGACATCTTCGAATTGCACAAGGGAGGAGGTCCAGGCAGGGCTAAAGAAACAATCACAAAAGGGATAGTGGCTCTAACTTGTTGGAGCATTTGGAAGGCTCGGAACGGAAAAAAGTTCGACAAGAGGAAGACGGATGCTCGAGCAATTTTACACGACATTATGACATTTAGTTTTCATTGTTTCAAGAATAGAAGGGGTAGTCTTTCAATGACTTGGGAAGATTGGCAAAAATTCGAATTCTTGTAAATTTCTCATGTATAGTTGTTGTTAGCCGTACTACTAGTTGGTAGTATTTTTGGCGTTTGTTAATGAAAGTCTCTGTTCAAAAAAAAAAAAGTTATATACCAAAGTCATGTTCATTGGGTAAGTTGATATTAATATCATGTTACTTGAGAGACAATTATTGGATGGGAATAAAATCTATCCAATACTTGCTTTATCGGATAACTTTGTGTGATATATTAACCTTTTTTGGATTTAAATAAAGTTTTTTGTTCATGATATTCAAAGTATTTGTAGTTATCTTAAATGTTAGATCATTTCATGGTTATAAAGCTTCTTATTGTTGGATTTAGAGCTTGCGTATGTAATTGTACACTTTGAACATAATGAGTTTCACAAACTAGACAAGACTATCGACCAAATGGTCGTGTCTTTTTGTCTGGTTCTCGAACATATATTTTCAATCATTGGTCAAGCCATATCGACGAAACACACTACAAAGATCAGGTTATTGTGAAGAAGCCGTGTTAAAGACCAATCATTTCAAATGGTGTCGGTTTTTTTATTTGCTGATGTACGGTATTGTTTCACTTACAAAACAATGGTTCTATTAGAACATCGATGGTAACATGATGGTAACCGGTTTGATCAATCGTCACTGAAAAAAATAAGGACAGAAACTGAATGGCATAAACGAAAATTAATGTAAAGAAACAAAACTTAGGTTTCAGTCCACGTATATATCTTGGATTAGTCTAATTTTTATATTAGAAATGCACCAATATATTCAACCTATCGATATCACTCATTAAAAAGAGGAGAATATGAATATCATAAGTATTCTGTAAAAATGAAAAGCTAATTATTGCTCTAAAAGTTACATATTTAATCACATGCAATCTTTTCAAAGCGATCGAATTATGCCTGACCCTTCGCCAATGACCAGCTTCAAGAAATGTTCAGTTGGCGCAGTTGGGATTGCCTGTTTTCTCAAATAATCTCACTTTAACCAGGTCAACGTACTGCGCATTTACACCCAAGAATGGTAGCACAAGAGCATGATTCGTACAAGAATCTTCAGTCTTCACTACTTCAAATCACACATATAATCATATGTTCACAGATCGATATTATCATTTTCTGATTCATAAATTATTTTCAAATCATATATGTACAATAAAGAAAATGACTCTTTCTTACATATCTTCTAACAAAAACCTAATTCTCTTACAAAAATGGATCAAACATTAATCATACTTATCATTCCAACACATAAGCATCGATATACAAGTATACAACGTCTTAGTATATAAAATCTTGTCTTCTGTTGTTTTGCCATAGTAAAACAACGTCGCGAGCAAGTAGGCTTCTTGCCTAGTCGTCTACGATATTGGGAGGATGATCTGACCAAATATGAATAAGTATTCATTTCTTGTTATGTTTTCTGGTGATCGGCTATGAGGAATAATGGTGGTTGTAGTAGTAGCACAAATATTTGAGTTGAAAAAAGAGTTTGCAATTTAGCACGATTTATATAAGATAGTTAATGGTCCTCCCACTCTTTTTGACTATTATATTATTATCATATATACTATTGAGCGGGGCATTAGCTCTTCAAACGCCATTTGTCAAAAGCAGATTCACGCAACATTAATTGCTAACTTTCGCAAGTTGGCAAAAATAGTCCCTGAGGTTCAAGTGGCGCTGCAAAATAAGTCCTGCATCATTAATTGCAATCTATAGCAATCTGACAAAAATAGTCCCTAAGGTTTAAGCGACGTTGCAAGGTAAGTCCTGTAGCATTAATTGCTAACTATAACAACCTGGCAAAATTAGTCCCTAAGGTTTAAGTGTCGCTACAAAGTAAGTCTTTTTAAGCCAATCCCGCTGCATCGCGCGGGTTTCCACACTCGTTCGTATTATATAGTATCTTCTAATACTCCATGTGAGCTATTTTTCTTTAAAAAATGGTGTTGTTAATATTTGTTCCACATGTTATCGTTTTATTGCTAAATAAATTTATTCTAAGATATTTATAGGTTCATTTAATGTCTAACAAACACATTTTTATGCATAAAAGGAAATTGAGTGTTTAATAAATGTACTATAACATGTGTACAGTAACTCCATGTTAGCAAAACTCTTAAAAATATAACTTACTTGATTTTGAAATAACAAACTTTAAAACTAAAGTAGTGTTGGTGAGTCAACGACATTGACTTTAATAAGTCAACGAAAAGTTAAACATGCGATTACAAAATGGTTGATAACATTAACTAATTAAATAACTTTTCTAGTCTCAAATAAATCAAATTTAACTATGGTTTAGCATGTATTTATCTTTTTGTTACATTTTATTTAAGACACATAAAAATCCACTTCTTATCAAGTTTAATGGAATTGTCCCCTTGCATTTCATCTAGAAGCCTAGCCAAAGATGACTAGTCACACTCATTCATATAGTGGTAAAGTTAGCCGGCTTTTAATTATTTTAAGTTAATCATCTAGTTGTATCTTATGTTATTGTTAAAACGAGACTGGCAGTGGTCCGTCGCGTTGCGGGCGGGCGAATTTTTTAGCCGAGGTGATTGTGCATTAATAAATAGTAATATAATCAAAAATTTTTTTTTTTTTTTCGGGCGGGCGAATTTTTTAGCCGAGGTTATTGTGCACTAATAAATAGTAATATAATCATTTTTTTTTTTTTTGCCGTACTATCATCCCTTTTTTTTTTACTGTAGCAGTCCGGCCCACCCGGCCCGTACTGTAGCACCGTACTGTAGCAGTCCGGCCCACTCAGCCCGTGTACTGTAGCAACAGTGCTACAAAACGGCTGCGTTTTGATCCAGATTTAATATATATTTATAATGATTAGATAAGATCTATCAATATGCATATATTACAAATTTCATCTTTCTGATTTGGTGTTTAATTTACTTACTTTTTCAGAAGAAGTTATGTAATCCACAACAACTTTATATTAGATGCTAAAAGTTATATCTGAAATGGCTCAAAACTATTTCCCTTCCACATAGAAATGACGACAGGGTGGTGTTACCACACCCCTTACTCTTAAGACAGCTAGAAAGATAACTATTTCCGTTAACTACAAGACATGAAGATATGCTAAATTTTGTGCTTAAATTTGTGTGTGAGTGTGTTATTAATTTCTGAAATGATGGATCCATCAAGAGTAACCAACAAGATGTTGTCATTTATGTTTAGACACAAAATCAAACACGTCTTTAGCTCTTTCGTTTATTTCTGTCATAAAAGTCCCATAAAGGTTCCATAGAGAAACTCTTACTTGGCACACTTTTGGGTGTTGACCGACCATTCTTTAAGAACTTAACCGCAAGCAATAAGCATATGTTTTAGTAACTTGTAGTTAAAAGTTTATTTTGAACCCATGATTTATTTTCGCAAAACTTACTTTGGCCGATAAACAACATTTGCTATACGGAGTGATACTACTGGAACAACACCCCGATGGTACTCTCGATAAAATATGAATCTTTAAGATCATAAGCATACTCCTTTCGTTCAAAATTTAGTCCTCATTTCTATTTTGAGATGTTCTTATATTAATATTTGATTGGTTGAATAGTGTAGTGATCTCACTTTTCTTAAACTGTGTGTTTTTTATCCGAGAATAATAATTTTGAAACATATGGAGTATTGATTTTGACCCATACGATAAAGTCGTTAAAAGATGGTACTCCCTCCGTCTCATATTAAATGTCTAGGTTTAACTTTTCAAGTCTTTCTTTTATAACTTCGACCTTAAATATTTTTGTTTGTGTTATATAGTATTAGATAAAAATAATACTTAGTGGAAATACATTTAAAACTCAATCTATTCATATATTTTACATCAAATATTGTATAACACAATCAAAAATATTTATAGTTTAAGTTAAGAAAGAAAGACTTAGAAAATTCAAACTGGACATTTGATATGAGACGGAGGAAGTAAAACGTTTGGGACTAACGTACGACAACATTCCTGGTGTGCCAAGGAAGATTTAGGGCCCATTTGGTTTATGCCTGTAGGTGTTGGATTTGGGATGATCCTTAATTTTCATTGTTTGGTAAGACATTGTGGGTCCCATGATTGGTAACAAGTCCCTAAATTCTTTCATGTGCAAATCCTGAGTTACCTCCCAACTTTATAAATGATATTCTCTTAAATTGGGACCATTTTATCTTCCTTCACTCATATATTATTATTTTATTTCTTTTATTTATAAAAAATTTTATTATATTCATTTGAAAGTAAATAATATATAAATTTATTTCATTTTTTCTCTCTTTTTATAAATTAATATATTTTCTCTTTCCCACATCAAATTCAAATCCAAATCTTAGGGTCCGTTTGGTTGAGGTGTTTTGATAATGGTTTTGGGTTGATAATAAAAAATAGATGTTTGGTTTGAGCTTGTGGGTCCTTTGATTGGGGATAATGGATGAATATGTGGTGTGTGTAAATCCCTAGTACCATGCCAGGATTATAACTTGGCTTGCTTTTTAATAATAATTTCTTTTGTCCTTTGGTAATAAAATGTGGGCTCCATCATTTCAATTTATGTTTTTACCTTTTATTATATTTTATAATAACATTTTTTTATTTATTTACCTTTAAATTTAATTACAAAACAAATAATATTTTATACAATTATAATTTTTCTCTCTCATCATTTAATACCCAATCCAAATCCAAATCCAAATATAAATTCAAATCCAAATCCAAATCCCGTCAATAAACCAAACGGGCCCTTAATCCAAATTTAAATTCAAATCCAAATTCTAATCCTAAAACCGTCTACAAACCAAACGGCCTTATATTTTGACATCCTTCTAGAAGTTGAAGCTCAAAGACCATTATTTAGAACCTTCTCACATGGGAACCTTCAAAATGAAAATCATTAAAAATAAGTACAAACAAGTTAGACCAGGTTTGTTAACGGTTTTGGCTTACGTTTTCTAGATTTTTTAAAACAAGCTAATTCATTGAAATATTTGTCAAGAAGCTTCTATGTGTTCTCCCCAAACGTAAGGGATTCATTAGCCTGTACCAACTGAATCACAGACATATATATAATTAATCTATATACTAAAAGGCAGGAAGCCTTTCACCCAAAATACGTGCATTTAATGCCAAGTTTGCCAACTTGGCGAAAACAGCCTCTGAGGTTTAAGTGTCGTTGCAAAGTAAGTCCTTTAGCATTAATAATCTTTCGCAACTTGGCAAAAACAACCCCTGAGGTTTAAGTGTCGCTGCAAAGTAAGTCCTTTAAGCAATCCCGCTGCATCGCGCGGGTTTTCCAACACTCGTTTGTATCTACATATAAGGATGTCTATTTTAAACCCATCTGCTAGTAAATGGGTTTTATTTGTTTGTGTTTCATCTTAAATGGGTCAAATACATATTATATATTATATATTATATATTATATATGATAGGCTCGCTTCTTCAAGCTCCGACCCTTATTGAAAAAAAAAAGCGCTAACGCGCCATATATATACTAAAAGCCGTGCGTTGAGGGGACCAAATCAAGTTTCTTATAAGGTGATTACTATCCTAATCTCGAATTCTATTGGGTGTTTTAAAGTCATTAGGGACATTTGGTATATGTGGCACTCTATGATTGGGTAACAAACTTTTGCTACACCACCCCAATGAACAGTGGGTCGGTTCCAGATGCTACCACCGCCTCTCCCACCCTTCTCTTCACCGCCTCTCTTCATCTCAACCTTTAAATCAAAACCAAAAATATACACTCTCCTTCTCGAGAAGCTACCACACTCATCTTACTTGAGTGATGCGAACCCAAATTATTAAGTTTTTTCCTAAACATTCTTCAAGCCAAATCACTCAAACAACAAACAAACCTCTTTCCTCTCTGCCTATCAAAACCACCGGTTGTGTGATCACACACATAAACAATGTATTGTTTAATTTTTGGGATTCCAATTCTCATGCTTCTGATGACGAGGTTCTTTTTTTAAAGCTTATGGTGTCATCTTTAATGTTTTTTTTTTTTTTTTTTTTTTTTGAAATTGTTGTTCATCTGCAACAGTGTCCTTATCGAAAAAAGGGGATAACATAATTGTTAAATTTAGTTCATATGTGGATATTGGTTTTCTTATCATACACTTTTGTTTACTTTAGTTCATTTGACGTGGAGATTACCTTTTCGATTATATGACTATATGAGGCACACCAAGTGTTTGTGTTAATGTTTGAAAGAGTTTGGTTTGTGGACTTTAGCTGGTCTGGACATTTGTTAATGCTTTTGGCTCATGGATGACTAACTGTGTCAAAGACAATATGCTACTTACCAGGTTAGTTTGCACTTTAATAAACCTTCATGTATTCACAAGATATTTAAACATATAAATGAGACCATCCACTTACAAGTAGACGTACGCCACTGAACTGTTCTATGAATTATGGATTGACTTAGGAGTAGATAAACGTTACCATTGATTTTAAATTCAAAGAATAAGCCTCTTGAGCCCTTGAATTCGTCAACTGTCAACACAAAACAAAGGTAAATTGATTGATTAGTTTTACTTTTTAGTATGATTTTATTGGTTTTGTGTAGCTTAGATAATCTGCTTATGTGTGTTGATTGAGTTTTTATTTTTGGTTTTAGGATTGTATGTGGTCAAGCTGTGGAGCAAACACTTCTTGAAGATGAAAGGTATGGATATTTTGTTCAAGCTGAGTTTTCATTTTATTTTTTAGGATTGTTGTCATTAAGTTGATTATATGATTTTTATAAATTTGTAGTCTTAAGAAGATGAATGGTAAGAGTGGACGGAAATCGAAAACCGATAACTAATTGGGTATAACAGTTTTTTTAAATGTTTCATGTCGATTTTATAATTTATGTTTCTTAAGACTTGAGAGTGGAACAATAGAAGTTTAGCTGCAGCCGTATGTTTGATATCATTAATTAATTTATGTTACGAAGCCGACAGTTTTGAGAATTATGGCGATACAATTTACCACTTTGTGTTTAGTTACCGTGTTTTGTTAAGAAGTGTTTGGATTAGCTTATTTTCCCTGCTTATAAGCTTATTTAGTTTTTGTAAACCTGATGCGGTTACTTTTTCCCAGCTTAAGGGATTACTTAGAAGTTTATGATTCTATAATTTCACTAAATTGTGGCCAAACTCACAGCCTACTTTGGAAATGCAGATTGTGTAGTGCGTCTTTAATTTATCAGTTATATGTTTCTCAAACTATAATGTAAGTTTTAAAATGATAACACGACACCAATTTTTTCAGGTTCCATTGGCCTTCTGCAATGGCATCATGAACCTCACGGCTCCAGTAGATCGGAAACACCACCATCAAAGCATGAAAGGCAACATCATCGTTCAGTGAAATGCAACAGCAATTCATGGAATGGTTTGCTTATATAGAGTATTGCTAATTCCGATGCCAGTGCTGAACCCTCAAACCTAAGGTTTCCCCCTTTTATTATTAACTTTAAATAAATGAAAATTCTTTATTACTACATATATCAGATAAGCACTCTCAACTAAGCAACTTTCTACCTACTCAGAAACTGCTTATATTACCTTTCCTTCGCTTATAAGCAGAAGATCACATCTTATGTTCTACTTATATTAATGGGATAAATAAGCATATTTTAATAACTATAATTATTTGAAATAAAAAATGCAACTCCGTGTTCAATGTGACAGGAGTCAAATGGTTTGTGCTATGGGCCAAAACATTTCACATTCAATTGCAGTAATGACAAAGAAAGCAGACGACACATCAGCAAAGAACAGTTATGTCGAGCCAAAAGAGGAAAACGGGATGCCAAAAGAGGAAAACGGGAGCCAAAAGAACAGTTTGAATTCTGCTCCTAAAATACAAAGGATATATTAAATATTAGTTGACAAACAATAAAAGGTAACTCGATCATTCATCGACCTTTTTTTAATTTTACTTATAACCTTTACGAGTTTATGGGTTGCATTCGTTTTGTTATTCAAAACTTATATTGGCTAATTTAGTTTGTAGTCATAGCTTGCTCAATCTCAGCTACATTTTGTTAGCTTATTTGTTAAATTATATTTCAGTAAACATTGATTTTAGGGGAAAAGCTTGAAAGGAAGTATATGTTTATTGCTTTCAAGACATGTAGCTTCTTTATATGGGGTATCCGTTTGATTCCAAGTGAGGTTTGGGGGCTGAAGTGGAGGTTGAAATGGGTGGGTTTCAGTACTGAAAACAGGGGCTGAAATTTGCTGTGTTTGGGTGCTCAAATAGGGGCTGAAACATGTGGGTTTAGTGGATGAAATGGGTGGGTTTTGAGGCTGGCATGGGTAAATTTGGGGGCTTAAATGGGTGTGGGTTTGTAGGCTGAAATAACTGGGTTTGGTGACTGAAATCAGGGTGTATAAGTGCTAAATCGAGGGCTGAAAATGATGGACTTCCGTGCTGCAATGGGAGCTGAAGTGAGTGCGTTTCGATGTCGAAATGGGACTGAAATAGGTGCGTTTGGGGTTGAAGTGGGGGTTGTAATGGGTGGTTTATTTATCATGATTATTGCCCATTTTGATTTTATTTTCTAAATTTAGTAGTATAACATTTTCTCTAAAGCAGTATATGTATACCTTCTAAACGCAAGTAAATTTATCTACCTACACTTCTCACAAAAAAATAAAGTTCCAAAATGAAATGTAACTATAACATTTACGGGTTAATCTAACGTCTATGATTTTGTGTGGGCAAGGATCATTTGGTGATGAAATGAAAAGTTGAAGTATCGAAAACGATACATATACAATAGGGATGAAAATCATGCTGAGATAGGCAAAGAGGAATACAGATCTTAAGAAAACAAACGTTGACATTTTTCAGAGTCTAAATGATCCTCATTTTCGACTTTCCACTTACAAAGGTGAGCTGCATTTTAATTTTAATAAGAAGTGATGCCATTAATAAAAAAAAATTATTAACGGATGTTTATATAGCCTATTACAACAGCCATTTAGCATCCGAAACATGTTATTCAGGCCTGTTTGGATAGCTTATTTACAACAGCCCTTAAGGTGTAATTTAACTATTTAAAAAAATAGTATTGTGATTACCGATATGACATACATCATGTTAAGGAAGCTTACTAATACTTTTCGTTACATCGACATACAATGGTGCAGCGGCAGACAATGGTACGGCGGCAGACAATGGTGCAACATCAGAAAATGATGCAAGGTCAGTAGCCTTTTTTCCAACATTCTTTGTATCAGGAAATATTATACGACATAAATAGAATGTGATACAAAGAACTTAAATAGAGCATTTTCTGAACCACTGTGCTTTAATTTGTGATGGTCAAATATAAATATTGCTTTAATTTGTGATGGTTAAGAACTTAAATAGAGCATTTTCTGTTGGTTACTTCAATGCTTTAATGTTGTCTTTTATATTTACATTTCTCAACTAAAGCTTAATTACTTTATAACAGGAGTTGCTACAGGTCCACGAGCACAATCTGCAACAGTGACGGAACATGTCCATAGGTCATCACTTGCGCAACACTTCTTCACCCTGCTTTCCGGAACATATCAGGTGACGATTTGAAAATGTAGACAAAGATCAACAGGGTACTTGCCAAAACTTGAGGCTTGCAGAACAGATGATTGCGACTTTATGAAGAAAAATTTGTATAAAATATTTTTTACGGATCATGGGCTTCAGTATTTGTAACATGAAAAGGACCAAGTATATTTGTAATTTAACCCATGGTCATAAGGTGAAGTACATTCTTCATTTTTCAATAAATGTTTCTCACAAAACTCCCGCAGCAACGCGCGGGTTGACCCGCTCGTTTTAGCTGAAAAGTGTCCGGGTTGAAAGTCTAATTGTCTATCTTTATAGTACACAATCTCCAACAACAGTTTATTCCAAGATCATATTCACTAAAAAACGATTCGATTATTTACCACAAAATCTAATCAATGAACCAGAAAGAGTTTGTTTATGGATCAGCCCAACTCGAGCGAAATAAAAAGTTCCGTTTTAACATGGGACGTTTTGATCCGTTACCCAACCTGCTTAACCCTCCCATCTCTCTACGAGTAGCCAACGGTTTTTACCATAAAACCTTGGCTATTAGTAGTTACTTTTAAATTACCAAAAATGAAATTTGTTTAAGCACCAACATTCCCATTTTACCTGGTGCTAAAAGTTATCTTGCATCAACATGCGATCTTTCAATTCCATCATTTAGTAGATCCCACATTCAGTCAGAAAACAACTATCTTAAGTAGAATACGCCACGTTCAGTTCAGAAATTTGATCACTCAGATCATTGACATCGTCTTCTGTTATTTCCTTTACTATAGGAGTATAATGACGCATCTAATGTTGCAATTTAGATAACAATGGGAATAAGTAGGATGGGTCAAACTGTTTAAAATTTAGCCACAGTAATATGTTAATGGTTCAATGTATTATAGTGTCGACGTGAAAGAATATTTACCCTTTTTCAGTAGAAAGTAGTACAACAAACGGCATTTATATATGACACCGAGAGCCATACACAATTTGTTTGATGGCTTCATTGGGCGGCATATTTATCTCTTTTAGACACTGTTACTGTGTTACATGAGCATCGATAAGTCAAATATAGCAAAGCGAGTTATTCAAAAGGAATAAAATTGAAGATGAATGAAAATGTTTGTAAATGAATATCAAGAAAGCGTGCTATTTGATCATTATTTCACACCTAATCATTGTAACCACATTGAAAATTTGTAACATCTAAAATACATATACATGTAGATATGTAATAGAAGAAGTATACAACTCTACTTTTTTATAGTTAAATACGGTTTTTTGGTTCAACATCATTACCTAAAATAAAGGTTCTCAAGTTTCAAAACAAAAGATATTTAAGCTTGGGTGTGTTTGGCATAAGCTGAGTATGTTGAGAACTTGAGATTAATAATATGTTATTCTATTGAAAGCAATCTTGCTAATAAGTAAATTGGCTTGTTCGCTTTCATAAGGATAACTCGTATTATTCATAAACTTTTTTGTGGTTTTAATTATGATATTTAAAGCATTTACCTTTACATGCTATTTTATCATAAGATAACTTCATGATTAAAAGACTTTTTATATTTTGGATTTTAAGTATCAAACTTTTATTTTGAATATAGTGGAATTTAAAGCATCCGGATTTTAGATGAATATTTTGAAGCTTAGATCATTTCATGTTTGATTTTAAGACTGTATTGGGTCATTGCGGCAATTGTTTGAAACCTCTATTATTCATGTATATGTATAGTTTCATAGAAGTTACAAACATTCAGAAATTTTAAAAGAATAATAATTGGTTCTAGAGCAAATATATCATACAAAGATAAAACAGGGACCGAACCACGACACAAAGTGACAAGGTGCATATAAGAAACCGGGTGCGTTTAAGTAAAATTGAAGTTTTCTTTTTAACAAACATAACATTATGCCACAAAAATTCAATTCTGTCCAAGGTGCCACCCTTGTTTTGTCACTGTATGCAAGTAACTATAGCTAAGGATGTGATGATTTCATATGTATTTGATTTCTTATACAACTGATTATACTTTGGGTATGATCAAATTTGGAGATTATGGGTGTGTTTGGCAAAAGTAGAGTAACGGATTGAGCACTAAAGACTATATCTTAGAAGTTGGTATCGATAAAATTATTGAATTAGTAGCCCAACTTAATAGAATGTTCCATTATAGTTCAAAGTCCCCTAGATATTAATAATGTTTGAATCTATGTGCTAATCAAACTGATCCACCTCCCACCTCCCACCTCCTCAGTGTCATTTAAGAATCCTTCTTTTGTTTTTAAATACCAACAAATATGGAAAAGCCATGTCTTCTCCATTGGGGTTACTCATCAGGTTTGTGACAAATCAAAATTGAAAAAATATTAACAATAGAACCTACATTTAATTTGAGGAGGTCCAATGTTGGTTTGCCATAAAGGCATTTTCTAGTTAAAAATTAGTATCCGGAAAAATAATTGTATAGTTTCATGATAAAAGGATATAGTTGAGTTTGAGTAGAGATAGATAAAAAACCTTCGTAAAAAAAAAGTGAATATTCTACACGTGTTAATGCACTTTCTTGGTAGAAAGTTGATTTTGATTCCACATTGATAGTAGAAAGAAAAACTTGGTAGCTTAAATACTAAAGTCATGTTAGATGGATAAGTGAATACATTAAATGTTATGTTATACATTTGATGGCTAGTACCTAACTTGTAGTTTATTAACTTTTTGTGGATTTAAAAAAAAGCTTTTTGTTCATGACTTTCAAAGCATTTATAGTCATCTTGAATGTTAAATCATTTCATGGTTAAAAAACTCCATTTGTTAGATTTAAATATCTAGCTTCCATATGTATATTTTGAACATAATGAGGTTTAATTAGGGATGAGCATGGGTACCGGAAAAACGGTACGGTACCGGAACTGTACCGGTACCGACTCGTACCGGTACCGGTTATCACTACCCGGTACGGTACCGGTACCATGAAATTCGCTCAAAAAAATCTGGTACCACTAAAAATCGTTACGGTACCAAAACGGGAAATCCTGCTTTTAATACCGGAATAAAAAGAGGCTTATTTTTTTTACTAAACTCATGATCTAAGCACTCTTAACTTAGTAGCTTGTGTAGAATATCAAGCCTCAAATCTCACTTGAGACACTCACGACAGAAGAGGAGAAAACTAAAAGATTTACAACTTGCCTGCTAAAAGTTGCATGAAGAAAAGAAACCATGGTGGCTACATTTTTACTTCTCATTCACCAAAAAGATACAACCAAATACTACTTGCTTAAATAATAAAGAAAAATACCAAACTCTCCTACTATGAACAGACCCACGTCTTTTTACTCCTAAAATAATGCATGACCAACAGACCAAGTAACTATCCGCTGAGTACTCAAAGGAAAGTGGCAAATTGGTACAATTTGAAATTACTTTATTCTAAACGGTACTCAATTCGGTATAGTACCGGTTTCCCGAATCCGGTTCCGGAACCGGTACCGGTACCGATATACCTCTCGGTTCCGGGATCAGGACTACATATTTTGGTCGGGAAAAAATACGGTACCTTGAAAACGGTGCCGGTACGGTACCAAAATGGTACCGTGCTCATCCCTAGGTTTAATGCATCGGAGTTTTACAAAACTATATTTTTTCATCATTGGTCAAGGCATATCTATCGAACATCAGGTTATTGTGAAGAAGCCGTGTTAATTAAAGACCAATTATTTCAAGTGGTGTGTTGGGTTTTGCAGGTCTTTATTTGGTGGGATACGGTATTGATTCACTAGCATAACGATAGTTCTATTTTGTTTTAGAACATCGATGGTAACCTGATGGTAACCGGTTTGATCAATCGTCAAAGAAGTGACAATGCAAAATGCAATACTAATTAATTAAGAAAAAGAAAAAAAGACAAATGGGACAAAAGCCTCATTAGGATTTGCATAGAACGAAGTCAAATAACCTTTTAGCAAATATGCACAACTAGAAAATAGCCTTTAGATGATGATATTTAATAACAGCTTTAAATCATATCATAAGCTAAAAGAGCTTTTTGGTCAAACATTACGAAAGCTATCAGTTTCAATACCAAAGGTAGTTAAGGTAGAGTTGAGTGAAGGTAAATAAGACAGATAGCTTTGTTGATACATTTTTTTATATAAAGTTGTGTTTGATTATCCCACATATGTAATTGAAAGAAAACTTTGGTAGCTTATATACTAAGGTTATGTTTGTCAAGTGTGTTAGAGATTAATATTATGTTATTATTTGTGAATCATTCAACCAATAAATAAATTGGCTTGTATTCTATCACAAATGATAACTCGTATTATTCATTAACTTTTTATGGTTTTATTTAAGATATTTTACATTTACATGCTATTTTATCATTAGATCGTTGCTTATCCTTCACTTTTTTTTAGAGCGTATCGCTATTAAAAAAAAAGGTTTATTCATGATCACAAACTTTTTATCTGTTGGATTTAAAGCATCAAACATTTATATGTTTATTTTGAATGTAGTGAGATTTGAAGCTTCCCGATTTTAGATGGATTTTTTGAGCATTAGATCACTTGCATCAATGGTTTGAAACCTCTATTCTTCATTTACATATGCAGTTACTTACGCTCTGTATGGGATGGGAAGGGCAAAGTAGAGGATGGGATGAGAAGAAAGTAGTTATTTATTTTTGTGTTCTTGAGTTTTTTTTTTTTTTAAGTAGCAAGGAAATGAAAGAAAGCTACACAATATACCAATATACCCTCATATTACCAATATGCTACTTTAAAAAGTATCCTTTTGTTAAAAAGTCACCTCTAGTTGCAATCAAATCTAAAGAGTATCTTTTGTTATCGTTAACGGTAATAATTTATGAATAATGAATAATAATCTGGATACACGAATTACTTGTTAGAATTTTTTCATGACTTCTGCAAGTGTAAATGGAATGAACTTATGAACATTATGTGGAGCTATATTATATTGAGGAATTTTAAGTAGCAAGTCGATAAGATAGGCTAATTAACTAATAGCCTTTCACTAGCTCACTGTAGTATTATACTATCATATAATATCTGTTATAAATCCTAATTATATGCCAACACTTTGTTTTCATTTTTTACTTTACTTATGATTATGTTATAAGTGATGTGCATCAGTGCATGAGGGTTAGTAGTGTTTAAAGACTTCAACTGTTCCACATTCATGAGGGTTAATACATTAGTGAGGGTTAATACATTAATAACGCATATTGAAGTTAAAAAAGATAAAACTGCAATTAAGACGTTAGTTTTTACATTCAAGAAGAAAAAAACCTGCAAATCATGTATACATAGAAAAATAAAATAAAACTGAGACAAATCGAGTTTAACAGAAACTTACACGTTAGTTTTTGATGCCAGTCGTTTTCTGCATATTCAATTTGATATGGGAGAACTAGGTCAAAAATATATAAAGCGTGCATGAATATGGAGGTTAATATTGTAATTTAACTAAGGCCTCTAATATTAAAAACCTGTTCCCTTCCCAATCCGCCCAAAATTGGACGGAACCAAATATTACTCAAAAGCCCATCCATTCCCTCCCTCCACCTTCCCATCCCCTACCTTTCCATCTTCGAAAAAACTCAAGAACGCCTTCTTTTTTTTCCCCTTCCTATCCCCTTCCATTACTTAAAAAAAAAAAAAAAAAAAAAAAAAAAAAAAAAAAAAAAAAAAACTCGAGAACAGAGCGTTAGAAGTATCAAAACGTAAATTTTTTTAAAAGAATAATTATTTATTGTAAAGCAAGTATATCGTTGAAAGATAAAACGTATACAACATATTATAGCTAAGGATGTGATGATTTCATCTATATTTGATTTCTAAACAAATGATTATACTATGACTATGATCGAAGATTATGGGTATGCTTGATAAAAGTAGTATAGCAATGAGCAGTAATAGTAAGTATTAGGGTTGTGTTGTCAAAAATAACAGTGAGCAGTAGCTGCGAACAGTAGTCACAACTCATCGCTCACCGCTTCTTAAAGAAGCATTGAAACATTAGCTTTTCTAAAAATTAGCAAAGCTCACCGCTATTTTGCTAAACGACCACTAAAATTCAAAATGCTCATTGCTCACTGCTCGCTGCCCCAAAAAGCTTTGCAGCACTCATGGAGCGTTGGAAAATGAGCGGTAGCTGTTAGTAGTAGCTGTGAGCGGTAACTGTTAGCAATAGCTGTGAGCGTTAGTTGTTTTTCTATAAAAATATTTGGTAACATAGTTGTAAATTTTATGATAATGTGTAAAACAACTCCTAAATAATACTTCGTAGAGCGTTGGACAAGCATTAAAAATCACAACACTTAACATTTACCACTTTTAAATACTCTTAAAAACTCTACACTAAACACACTCATACATAACACATATGTCAACTTAAACTCTAATAAAGTAGTTTTATAACTGTCCAAGTTTCCCTTAAGTTGAACCGAAAGACAAAAGACTAAATACAAAATTACAAACCATGCAAGCAAACAAACAAACTTTGGACAAGTCTTTTATTTAAATCAACGTGCATTTTTTATTTTCTTTTGGAACATGTTTTAAATAGCACAAATTATGGAGCATGTTTTCAAGTTTCAAAACATAAGCTAGTTCAGTTTGAGTCGAGTGCTTATATGTGCTGATTGATAAGGTTATGATATTTTCTTCTGGAACATTTTCTTGATAAAAAACTGTCTTTGATTGGTAATAAAAAGAAAACATTGGTAGCTTATATACTAAGGTTATGTTGATTGATAAGGTTATGTTGATTGAGTATGTTGAGATTAATATTATCGTCCTCAGGATCAAACGTTTACAACTGGTAATAGATAAACTAGCAGGGTCCCTGCGCGATGCGGCTGCGGATACTTTATAGTTTAATTTTTTTCAGCTAATAATTTATTTTATTTGTACATTTTTATTGCAATAGCTTTACTGATTAGTTTGTTCGTTTCAGGACTATACGCAATGACAAAAATTTGGTGAAACATTGCACAATTTTTTTTTGAAAAAATTACACGTTTGGTCCCTATGGTATACCTCAAATAACAACTTTAGTCCCTAAGTTACTTTTATTACACCAGCAGTATCTAATTTTGAAACTATGCACGCTTTTGGTCCCTATTTTGGATGGGCGTTAGTTAAGTCCGTTAAGTATTTTGCGCTGTTAGTCCTTCGTTAATAATTTTTGCACCGTTAGTCCTTATTTTTTAAAATATAGTTTTCCCCAGTTAGTCCCTCCGTTAATAATAGTTATCGCCCGTTTTTTTACGTTTTTGTCCGTTTTTATCCGTTTTCGTTCGTTTTTATCCGTTTTCCCCCGTTTTTTTTCGTTTTTCGTCCGTTTTTTACGTTTTTATCCCTTTTCGTCTGTTTTTATATGCTTTCGTCCGTTTTTTTACGTTTTTGTCCGTTTTTATCCTTTTTTGTCAGTTTTTTTTATCCGTTTTCGACTGTTTTTTTACGTTTTAATCCGTTTTCGTCCGTTTTTTTACGTTTTCGCCCATTCTTTTACGTTTTTGTCTGTTTTTATCCGTTTTCGTTCGTTGTTTATTCGTTTTCGCCAGTTTTTTTATGTTTTTGTCCGTTTTCGCCCGTTGTTTTACGTTTTTGTATGTTTTTTTTCCTTTTGCGTTCGTTTTTTATCCGTTTTCGCCATTTTTTTTTACGTTTTTGTCTGTTTTTATCCGTTTTCGTTCGTTTTTTTTCACAAAAAATTTCCAAAAAAAAAATTGGAATTTTTTCACAAATTTGAAAAAAAATATTCCAAAAAAATTAATTGGGAAAAAAATATTTTCGAAAAAAAATAAAATTTGAATAAAAAATTTAAAAAAAAAAATTTAAGTAAAAAATATTGAAAAAAAAACGGACATTTTTTTTTAAAGATTTTTTTTTTAAAATATTTGAAAAAAAAAAATTTTCAAAATTTTTTTTTTGAAACTTTTTATTCAATTTTTTTTTTGAAATTTGAATTTTTTTTTTTTTTTTTTTTTCAAATTTTTTTTTCGGAAATATCATTTTTCCAAATTTTTTTTTTGGAAATTTTTTTTCCAAATTTTTTTTCTTTTTGGAAAAAATTTTCAATATGTTGAAATAGTACAAAAACGAAAGAAAAACGGACAAAATGTAAGAAAAACGGACAAAAAACGGATGAAAACCGATAAAAGCGTACGAAAAACAGACAAAACGTAAAAAAAAACGGACGAAACCATATAAAAACAGATGAAAACGTAAAACAACGGGGGAAAACGGGAAAAACGAACAAAAACGTAAAAGAACTGGCGAAAAAGATTAAAAAACAAACGAAAACGGATAAAAACAGACAAAAACGCAAAAAAAAAAAGGGGCGAAAACGGATAAAAAACGAACGCAAAAAGAAAAAAACAGACAAAAACGTAAAACAACGGGCGAAAACGAAAAAAAGGGACAAAAACGTAAAAAAACTGGCGAAAACGGATAAAAACGGGCGATAACTATTATTAACGGAGGGACTAACTGGGGAAAACTATATTTTAAAAAATAAGGACTAACGGTGCAAAAATTATTAACGAAGGACTAACAGCGCAAAATACTTAACGGACTTAACTAACGCCCATCCAAAATAGGGACCAAAAGCGTGCATAGTTTCAAAATTAGATACTGCTGGTGTAATAAAAGTGACTTAGGGACTAAAGTTGTTATTTTGGGTATACCGTAGGGATCAAACGTGTATTTTTTTTTTTTTTTTTTTTTTTTTTTTTTTTTTTTTTTGTTTAATACCTTGCTTTGTTTGTACAATGTGTTCTTTTACTTATATTTTTATTGAAAGGGCATTTTAAAGTATAAGGGTGTGTTTGATTACTGCTTAATGACATGATTCAGCACTGTTTAATAACAAAATTAATCGGTCAGTGTTTGATAAAGAAAAATTGGGTCACTGAATGAATAAATGTGGCGCTGAGCGATTTTGTATTATATACTATCCTAAATGATTCAGTGGACCACATGTACACAACATACCCTCACGTCATTTTCCCACTCTCCCACGTGGACTTCTCCCAGTTAATACATTTGAACAACAATTAAAGAAATCATATTATTTTACCATACCACACTCTATGCTTTTAGTTATATATAATTTATTAGTATACTTTTACTTATTTAAATTATGTTGAATTGAGTTTGGTTATATATATTTGTTGGTCCATTGATATGAAGCAAGGTTATAAATAGCGCGAGTCGTGACGTGGCGGCATAACTAAGTCTCACGTCTTTGCGATCAAAGCGAAACTTTTGCGTTTATAAGGCGTGAAATAAGGCAACACAAAGTATGAAAATATCTATATATTAATATCATAATTCATATATATCGAGTTTACAAAAATATGTGGCGTAAGGCGGCGAGACGGCATGACGTGGCCTCACGCCTTTGCGAGGCATTTTCGGAACCTTTGCGAGCCTTTTAGAACAGTAATATGAAGTTACTTAGGTGTTAAAATATGTGATGATATTTTTGAAAAAGTTATGTAATTTATATAGTTTTCTTTTAGTTACATTCACTTTTTATAATATAAGTTTTATAGATTAACATTATCAAGTAACATATTTCATTAAATTACAGTGGAGGTTAATATAGTAATTTTGTCTATTCAGAATTGATATTCAGAAATTTATCAAACACATAGAAACATTTTCACTCAGCACCTTTGAATTGTTCAGCACCTTTGATTTATTCAGCACTGAATTATACAATTTTAACAAACAGCCCCTAAGTAATTAACTGTTTGTATGACTTGTACTATGCATTTTAATGCTTGTTTTCATCACTAAATGAGTGTTTTAAGTGCATACGAAAAACATGTTATACTTTTAGCTTCCTTACTTGTATTGTTTAATTTTCACTTTTTAAATATGTTATGACATTTATAATTTTCAGTTTTTAATATGTTATAACATGTTGTACTTTTATCTTCCCTACTTGTATTACTGAATTTTAAGAAAATTAATGAAGAAATAAGTGTACCTCCATTATAAGATAATAAGATGTGAGGATTTCATTTGTATTTGAACAGATCTTAAATAAACTTTTAGAGAAGAGTTGATTTATATCATTGAGTTTTTAAGGGCCACACCTGTATTTTCTTTCATAAAATGTATCAAATATGATAAGTATTTAAAAGTAAATATAAGTAACTACAAAATTTTGGGCCAACACCCTTAAACTCTCACAACATTGTACAAATAAGCAAACGTACTCCTTGATCAAAATCAGTGTGTGCCTCTTATTATATTATAATATATACTAACACCCGTTCTCGGGGCGTATAGAAATTCGGTGTATACATGCACTGTTGTCGCTTTCCCATTGGTTTGTTTGAGGTTTCTAAAAATGGCTGTGTATACATGCACTGTTGTCGCTTTCCCATTGGTTTGTTTCAGGTTTCTAAAAATGGTTGTACTAAAATATACAAAGCTGGCGACATCTTATTGGCCAGTTTGTGTTGCACCAAAGACTGTTCATGCATACATTTGCAAACATACGTTACTACATATACGGTCGGTGCAAAAAAAAAAAAAAACCCATGTGACACGTATGTAGTTCACTAGAACATTCTTATCTACATATTTAATGATACAAAAAAAATTGTGATTAACTATGATATTTGTGGGTTTTTCCAGAACCTACTTTTCACGCCAAAAACACACATTAAATCCGTTCTGCTATCAAAACCCGCCCCCAATTCCATCTTACAATATACACGTTCTTCCAGATGTTCACCACCTCAATTCATTATGTTCACTCATGATCAAAATCAAGAAACACCTAAATTCAGAATCCACTACAAAACAAAACCCTAATTATCAAATCAATCCATTGTTTTCACTAATTATTGGTTACCTATCAAACACAAATGAATGACGCGTCAAATAAGCAAAATCACGACACAGTAAGTGAAGGACGCCTAACAGTGATCTTACGAAGGTAAAAAAAAAAAAAAAAAAAAAAAAAAGCTTTTCAAGTTTATTAGTTAATTTTGGCGGTGGCTTTCTTAGAGCTGCAGAGGAGGCGGAGTTGGTGGTGACGATGTAGCAGGAATTCCGGCAGGGTCAAGAAAGGTTTAATTTTTTTTATTATTATAAAGATTAAATCTTTTTGTTTTGATTATGTATATTTTATGCATTGGGGTGCATTTTGTTTTGAAAATTTCTTAGTAAATACTATCACCATAAGGTTGGCAATAGTTTTTTGGGTTTTATGTTTGTGTTGAAGATTTTAAGAATATTGATTTGGAAAAGAAAAAGCACTTATCACCGAACCATGTAAGATCTTATGTTTTTTATAAGGACATACGATAATATAGACAAAAAAAATGTATCATAATGCAACTGATGATATATTGATGTTTAAGGCTGTTCAATTATGTTTGACTATGATTTACGTCATGTTTTAATGTGCTAATCTGGAATTTTAATGTATGTACGAAGGTAAAGGATTGAAAATGTCGCACAGGAAGTTTGAGCACCCGAGGCATGGTTCCATTGGATTTCTTCCAAGGAAGTGTGTTGTTCGCCACAGAGGGAAAGGTATAACTTATGTTTTTTGTGACCAAGATGTTTCTGTTTAAATGGTTATCAAGAAGTTTAGTTGCTTAATAACGATGAATTTTTTATTTTGATATAAAGCTTAAATAATGTGTTTACTAATGCGGTTTTTAGTTGAGGATCATTGATCACACAAATGATAGTTTTATTATTAGGTAGCAGGAGTTGTCGTCGCTTTTTGAGGTGTAGAGAAGTGTTAGGTCAGAAGCTATAAAAGAATAAATCCGTAAGCGTGAATCTTTTCCCTGTTTAAAGTTATAATACATCGATATATTTTTGCAGTGCTTTCTTTCAGTTCAATGTTTGCTTCCTAGATTTGATGTTTGTAACATGATGGTATATCAGAGAGTTCGGCTAGATACCTTAAGCTTAGGTCATGTTTTTGCGAACACTTTTTGAGTGATAATTTGGCTGGAGAAAGATTGTTAACAGGAATTGATGATAGGAAGGTGTCTTGGATTAGTTTATGTTATTCTGTTAATTGCATTTAGAGAATAAACATGATTATTTTAGGAGTATATCAGAACAAACTTTTGATTTGATTATTTGCGATTGAAAAAATAATCTAATAAAAAAAGAAGCAATAAGCACCTTTAGTAACAATAATCAATCTCACATGTTCTAGATAAAGCTTAAACCATTTGGTTAGGGAGCATTATCACTAAACATAACCAAACTTTAAAAAATGGTTTGTCCAAAACTGAATTGTTGTTTTGGTACCCTGATTGGTTTTGGTGACTTTTGATTATGGGAATCAGGTCTGGATCAAATTCAGGGTGCAAAATGGAAAAAAGCATTTGGTTAAGTTGCAGGCTGTGGTGAGAGGTCATGTTCTAAAGAAAAAAACTCTTGAGATGATGCATTGTTTGCAGGCATTGATACGAGCTCAGGCACATGCACGTACATTGTGGACACAAATCTTTAATGCAACCACCAAGCTGACATCTCATTTTCACCATCATGTAAGCCTTCCTAACCTTTCTCCCTCCATATTTTTTAATTTGAATACTAAAGATCTTTTTTCCCTAAGTGGTTTGACTTTCACCTAAAGGTGGTTCAGCTTTATCGGCTTCAAATACATAATAAGCTCAAAACATATAATTTACGCACGTTTTTTGTCCTTTACGTGACACTAAACATATGAACATATCTTTATGCTTGCAGGGGCCTCTAACTCCCGAAACAGTCGAATATCTTGCATTTCACCTTATAGAATATCGACAAAAAAGTGTATGTGGACCAAGCCATCCCAGTCCATTTCAACCCGAACAAGACCTACATGTTTCAAGACAAACTTATTTTGACCCGTGTACGTCTGGATTTTTTGCTCTTCCTTTTCATGGCACTTCTTGCTAGCCTTTATGTTTTCATTTTAATGTTTGATGTATCAGTATAATTAGATCAATAGTAAGTGCTATTTACGCGTTAATATGTCGAGGCTAAGAACCTTTTGCTAGCCTTTATATTTTAATTATAATGTTTGATATACATGTTTTAATACAGATGAGGCTGTTAAATAATATAGAGAAGATAATACAAGGTCATAGGTCAGCGTTTGAAGCAGGAGAGTTTACGAACCTTGGCGTTCCTCGGCTGCCCAGAAGTCGGATTCACATTTGATCACATAGTTTGTGAGGGAATATCAGAGGTTTTTAGAAAAAAGATAAGTGTAAGATGAAGAGTGTTCCAGTAACAAGGATGTAAATTTTGCATGTAGTATCATTATATTTTCCTATATGCGCAATGTAGTATCATGTGCTTTAATGCTTCAGTGAGGGAACTCCACGGTAATGTATATGAAGGAAGCCACAACGCACGTGTATTGCAAAGGTCGCAATATTTATACACTTTATTTATTGTGTTACTCATGTATATACAGTGTTGAATATTTAGAACAAATGGCAAGCCCTTAATCATATTCTTAGGGTTTAGGGTGATAAAAATTATAAATGCTATCTGGTATGACACAATGGCAAACACCCCTGATATGTGATAAGTGATTATTCAAAAGACCATTACATCGGTTCCTTTAGATATCTTTTAGTAGCGCGATTAGAATTTGTAAAATTTTGTAAAGTCAAGAAACCGAATGGCATTATATGCATTTGAGGGGTAAAATAAGCGGTTTGGTGGTGCTTATTAGACTTACTAGCAAACACCGAATTCGTATTAATATTCTTAAAAAAAAAACTCAAAAAGCTTTATTACAAACCGTACTCGACTGCCAAAAGAGAACAAAAATAATATAACCAAAAATTGCGGCTCCGCAGCAACGCGCGGGCAATTATGCTCGTTTTCTTCTAGAACATGTTATAAATAGTACAAATTATGAGTGACGTGCGTTAGTTAGTAAAGACAATATCTTAGAAGTTGGTATATCATATCACACAATTTGTAGCCTAACTCAATTCCATGCTTCTCACTTGGCATATTGGCAGATAGAATGTTCCATGACCATGGTTTAAAGTCTTCTAGATATAAAAAATGTTCGAGTTTATGTGCATAACAAACCAATGCGCCTCTCAATGTCATTTTAGAGAATGCTATTTTTTTAAATGCTAACAAGTAACAAGTACTTTATATGAAAACTATGTGTTTGTGCCAAATTAAAATTGAAAAAAAAAAGAATAATTGTATAGTTTCATGACAAAAAGGTAGTTAAAGTTGAGTGTGAAAAAAATAATAATAAATAAATAAATAAGTAAAAGACTTCTTTAAAAAAAAGTAAATGAATAATCTACATGTGTTGATGTATTTTCTTGGTAGAAAGTTGTTTCTAATCCCACATTGGTAATAGAAAGAAAAACTTGATAGCTTAAATACTAAAGTCATGTTGGTTTGGTAAGTTGATATTAATATTATGTTATTGGTGTGACGACAACTGGTTAGAAAAAAATTCAATCCAGTTAGCGTTGCATTAGCAACTTGTGTGATTTATTAGCTTTTTGTGTATTTAGGAAAACGTTTTGTTCATGATTTTCAAAGTATTTATAGTTATCTTAAATGTTAGATCATTTAATGGTTAAAAAGCTTTCTTATTGTTAGATTTATACATCCAGCTTGCGTATATATATTTTGAATATAATGAGATTTAAAGCATCGGAGTTTCACAAACTAGACATGACTATCGACCAAAAAGGCCGTGCCTTTTTGTTTGGTTCTCGAACATTTATTTTCAATCATTTGTCAAGTCATCGATGAAACACGTTTCGAACATCAGGTTATTGTGAAGAAGCCGTGTTAAAGACCAATTATTGCAAGTGGTGTCAGGTTTTTGCGAGGTCTTTATTTGGTGGAATATGGTATTGATGGTAACACGATGGTAACGGGTTTGATCAATCGTCAAAGAAGTGACAATGCAAAATGCAGTATTAATTACAAAAAAAAAAGAAAAAAAAAATGCAAATGGGACAGAAAATGAAGCATAAACGAAAATTAGTGTAAAGAAACAAAACTTAGGTTTCAGTCCACGTATATATCTTTGAACTAGTCTAATTTTATAGGGCAAATAACCTATTTAAGCATCATACTTGTCACAAAAAGCAGTTCGACGTAGCGAATAAAAAAAATAGCCCTTTTGGCTACTAAACCCGACTAGTTTGTCCTTTATTGGGCATTTTACCTCTTGCTCCCAGTCACCACGTCTGATTTCCCCGGTCACAAAAAGCAGTTCATCATAGAACCTGGCACCCAAACCCGTGGATGAACTCTATCAATCCATCTTCATCACTAAAAAGACCAAACTAATCCAAACACAAAATCCACCTGAGACAAAACTAATTAAACCATAAGAATCAAAAGATAAGCAAATCAATTTCCCAACACCCTGTGATCCGAGTGGATCGACTGAACCCCAAACGGGTTCTTGACCAATAGTGGATCCAAGAATTTAGAACCCGTTTTTGTGATCGATATAAAAAAAGAATGCTTCAGAATTTAGATATTTGTTGGGATTCAGTGCAAAGACACATATGTCATCGAGACCTAACCGTTTCCAACACATATGTCATCGAGACCTAACTGTTTCCAACAGTTGGATCCACTGTTCTTGACCGTCGTTATTACTTGACCACTGTAATACTCGTAATAACGATGGATCCACTGTTGGCTGAGAATGAAAACTGGGTCTGATTAACAACTACGCACTAACTGGGTTTTGTTTTCTTGTATGCTTTGAGATCCACTGTTGGCTGAGAATGATGGAATGGATGTGGTTGCTCCACAAGAGAATGATGAATTTGGTAAAAGATGTGGTTATTATAATTTTAACCGGATACCGGTTAAATAGGTGGTCAAATGCCCAATAAAGGACAAACCAGTCGAGTTTAGTAGCCAAAAGAGCTATTTTTTTATTCGCTACTTCGAACTGCTTTTTGTGACAAGTATGATACTTAAATAGGTTATTTGCCCAATTTTATATCAGAAATGCACCAATATATTCAGCCCGTCCATATCAATCAGTAAAAAGAGGAGAATATCAATATCATAAGTATTCTGTAAAAATGAAAAGCTATTTATTGATCTAAAAGTTACATATTTAAGTACATGCAATCTTTTCAAATCGACGAATTAAGCCTGACCCTTCCCCAATGACCAGCTTCAAGAAATGTACGTTCAGTTGGCGCTGTTGGGATTGCCCGTTTTCTCAAATAGATTCACTTTAACCAGGTCAACTGCGCATTTACAAGAGGAATGATAGCACAAGAGCATTATTCATACAAGAATCTTCAATTCACTATTTCAAATCACACATATGATCATATGTCCACTGATATTATCATTTTCCGATTCATAAATTATTTTCAAATCATATATGTACAATAAAGAAAATGACTGTTTCTTACACATCTTCTAACAAAAACCTAATTCTCTTACAAAACTGGATCAAACATTAATCATACTTATCATTCCAACACATAAGCATCGATATACAACGTCTTAGAATATAGAATCTTGTCTTCTGTTGCTTTGCCATAGCCAAACAACGTCGCGAGCAAGTAGGCTTCTTGCCTAGTCGTCTATATTGAGAGGATGATCTGACTAAATATGAATACGTATTCATTTCTTGTTAGGTTTTCTGGTGATCGGCTATGAAGAATAATGGTGGTTGTAGTAGTAGTTTGCACAAAAAATTGAGTTGAAAAAAGAATTTGCAATTTAACACGATTTATATAAGATAGTTAATGGTCCTCCCACCCTTTTTGACTATTATATTATTCGTGTTTTTCATGGATCCATTCTTTTTATATTATTTCTTATCTTTTAATAGTGGCCCTAGTGTTAATTTTTTGTCTAACATGTGCTTAGGCACGTTTTAAATTGCACGTACATCACATTTTGAGTTATTTTCTTCAAAAATGTAGCTTAGTGGGATGTGCCATTGATGACTTAAAAGTAAAAAAAAATATAACTCACAATAAATTTGAGTGAGCTTAGTATTTAAGTGTATGATTTTGTGACAGATGATATCGTTTTATTGCTAAATAAAATGAGAATACAAATTTATTTTAAGTTATTTATAGGTTCGGTTGATATCTAATAAATGCATTTTTACATATAAAAGGAAATCGTGTGTTTAATAAATGCATCATAGATTCATAATATCCGTATGGTGGGCATATGTTAGCAAAACCCATAAAAATATAGCTTACTTGATTTTGAAATAACAAACTTTAAAACTAGAGTAGCCGTGTACATTGATGCAGATGAACACTTTTATGAATGTGTTGTTGAGTAAACCGGGACATTGACTTTCATATATTATGCTTAAGTCAACGAAAAGTTAAACATGCGATTACAAAATGGTTGTTAACATTAACTCTCAAACAAATTAAATTTAACTATGGATTAGCATGTATTTATCTTTTTGTTATATGTTACTTAGACACATAAAAACACACTTCTTATTAAGTTTAATGGAATTGGCACCTTGCATTTCATCTAGAAGCCTAGCCAAAGATGACTAGTCACACTCATTTATATAGTGGTAAAGTTAGCCGGCTTTTAAATATTCTAACATCTAGTTGTATCTTATGTTATTGTTGAAATGATTATTCAATATTTATTAATATGCATACATTACAAATTTCATCTTTCTAATTTAGTGTTAACTTACTTTTTCTGAAGAAGTTATATAATCCACACCAACTATGTATTAGTTACTAAAAGTTATACCAATTGACTATTAAGATGACTTGATTATTAGTTAAAGATCCGTAAATCAATTAATAAAAAATTAACTTAGATATCATGATTATAAAGAGGCTAAAGAGATTTATTTCCGTTAACCATAAAACATAAGACTACTCGTAATGGCGACCCAGCCCCTTGGTCGGTCTAGCCATATGGGACGCCTCCACCCTCTCCCCCCGCGAACTTTTTGCTCAATTCTATCAGCCAGACAACCTTACTTGGTTGCATGGTTTGTGTGTATGATTGTTTTATAAATTAATTTTTTTAGGGTATTTTTTTGTTGTGACTTAAGTCGTCTTACTACAGGCTTAGGAACATATGTTTGGCCTTAGAGAGTGACGCTAAGGTGGCGGGGTGACCCCAAATAGGTTGGTTCATCATTAGTCTAAAGATATGCTAAATTTTGTGCCCTGTGTCAGCTTATTATTGATTTATGAAACGATGAATCCCTTAAATGCAACCGACAGGATGTTGACAATGATATTTAGACATAATATCAGACACATCTTTACGTCTCTTAATAACTCTCACCCGTGCATTAGGGGTGGCAATCGAATCGTGTTCGCGTTAACTTATTCGGGTTCGTGTGTTGGCGGGTTAGTATAGCCTTTATCCAAACACGACCCATTTATTAATCGTGTCAAAAAACTCAGCCTAACCCAAACCTGGATAACACGTGTAACCCATTTGTGACCCGTTTAACCCATTTAAGTAAATAGGTCAAGCAGTGAACAAAGCTGGTGGTTTGTCGATTTAACTAGTTTAAATGCAAAAAATGATATAAGGATCTAAAATATGATAAGAATAACATAGAAATAAATATGCGACAATTTTCTGAATTATAAGCGTCAATTTTCATGATATCTAAGTTATAAAATTATAATTCACTCATACTAAGTAAATAACAAAATACATTTAATCCACATTCAACATAAAAACCAGGTTATATATTTTATTTTTAAGATCTTATATACTTAAACGGGTTCACGGGTTGACCCGTTTTGGACCCAAACCTGTTTAACTTCATGTCGTGTTCGTGTCGTTTATCGTATCATGTCGAAATTTGCCACCCATACCGTGCACCCTTTTGGGTGCCGACCGATCATTCCTCAAAGACTTAACCTCAGCATCTGTTTCAATGACTTGAACCCATGATTTATTTTCCACTGTGTAATATACAAATATGTTTATTAAATTTTTCAAAAAAGTTCGCCTAAGTTACTGAACTTTTATTTTTGTTCACTTAGGTTACTCAACTTATAAACACGTGACATTTGAGGTCAATGAACTTATAAAAAATATTTATAAACAACAATGAACTTGTAAAAACACGACATTTATGTTACTTAACATATCCAAAAATATACGATTAAATCACTTCTATCAACACTAAAAACTGATTCCTATAAATTCAGTAACCTAAGTGAACAAAATGAAAGTTTAGTAACTTAAACGAATTTTTTTAAAAATTTTAATAACATATTTGTATATTAACCCTTATTTTCACAAAACCTTCTTTGATCAATAAACAAACATTATGAAGCGATACAACTGGGACAATGCCCCGATGGTACTCTTGATAAAATTAGACACACATCCTAAAGACCCTCGATCATAAATAAAAACAAAACTATAGTACAGTAATTTTTTTAACACTTATGTTCTGTGCCTCTTGATAATTATAGTTATCATTAAAATATCAAACTTTAAAATAATTAACATATTGATTTTTGACCTATACGATATAAAAAGTCGTTAAAAAGGAATAAAACACTTGAGACTAACGTACGACAACATTCTGGTAATCTGGTGTTAGGTCCAAGGAAGATTTAGATTTTACATCCTTCTAGAAGTTGAAGTTCCAAAGACCATTATTTAGAACCTTCTTACATAGGAACCTTCAAAATAAAAACATTTAAAATCTATGAGCATTACAAACAAGTTGAACTACGTTCATGGTTTTTTCTTATATATTCTAGATTTTTTATAAGAGCACTTGCAACGTTCAACCCCCCCCCCCCCCCCCTCTCCCTCCCCCATGTTATCCCGGCGTTATCCGACGTTAACCAATGCATCATCGTCGTTAAACTGGCGTTAACGTGCCCAAGTTATCCCTATAACGGCCGTTAACCGGATTAAAAAAAAATCAAATTACCCCCCCCCCCCCCAACGGAGGATCCGATAGTCGGGCGTGCACAACCCAAAGACACGTTTTGGTATCGGGTCACAAATGAGTTCAATAGACTCAATTTTCAACGACGCAACAAGGATATGATGTCAGGCAAGTGGAAAACGTTGAACCACTGTTGCACAAAGTTCAACGGTTTTTTCAAACGTGCGCAACGGGAACAGAGAATCGGGGAAAGTGAGATGGATGTCATGAAACGGGCGAAGCAAATGTATCGTGAGGAGCACAAATCAGCACCGTTTGCTCTCAATGATGCTTGGGAGGTTTTGCGTAAGCATACGAAATGAGACACGCTGGATTTGGTTGATTTAACCGGCGATGTCCCAAGCCAAACAAACGAGGCTTTGTTTGGTCATGATGAACAACCACGCCCCATGGGAAAAAAACATGCTTCCAAGAAAGCAAGATCCGAGAGCACGACAAGTACTGGGGGGAGCGAGTACTGGAGGAACGAGCTCGTCAAGTCAATTCACCGAAACTATGGCAAACGAGGATCGTATCAAACGTGAAACCGCCCAAGCGGCGTATCGGGCCCAAAAAGTCAAAGATGAAACAATAACAAGGTTGGAAGAGATGAAATTTTTGATGATTGACACTGATGGCAAAGATCCAAACGTCGTGGCTTGGATTAATGACGAAAAAGACCGAATCATCAAAAAATATAACTTGCAACCTCGTCAGTAGATTGTATTCTCGTCATTTCCTTTATGTTGTAACGTTTAATTTTCTGTGTCTTTTTTTATTTCGTTGTAACTTTTTTTTTTATTTCGTATTGTAATATGTTTTCAAATTAACGATATGTTTTTTAATAAATGAAGTGTTTGTTTTAGTTTAGGGGTTGAAATTAAAAATATTAAATGTTAAACCTTAACTTGGGATGTTATGATTAGAGCATCTCCATCAACCAACGCCGGATCCGGCGTTATTGGGCTTTATTGCCCGTTAACCGGCGTTGGCCGATGCATGGAAGGCGTTAAAGCTGCATTATTTGGGCTGCGTTGGGCACTTAACGTCCGTTAAGTTGCATAAAAAAAACAAAAATTTTACAAAACACCCCCTCTAACGGCTAGTTACCGTTGGGATTTTAAAAAAATTACATTTTAGACCCTAACGGCTAGTTTTAGTAAAAAAATTTCAAAAACATTTTTTACCATTATAAATACTCAACTAAAACACCATTTTTTCACACTTCCGTAATTCAAATTCACAATTTATATACTTCCTCTCACACTTCCATAATTCAAATATAATGGATCCGAATCAATTTGATGAATTTCCTCAGCAATGGTCAGACGTTGATGACGAGATTGACTTCGAATTTATGGCGACCGCATATGAGTATCAGCAACAGTTGGAACAAGAAGAAGCATCTCAACCTCCTACTCTTGCTCGTACCCATATATATCGTGAACATGATATTGCAGAAGAACGTCTGCGTAACGACTATTTCATTGAAGGTTGTAAGTATTCAAACCGGAATTTTCGTAGAAGATTTCGTATGAGTCGGAAACTATTCCTGCAAATAGTCGAAGGTATTGAATCTTATACTTCCGATAATATTCCAGATCATTTTAATTACTTTAGGAAAACACCCGATTGTACGGGTCGAATGAGTTTAAGTGTTCTAATGAAGTTTACGTCTGCCATACGCCAATTGGCTTACGACACCACACCCGATTCATTTGATGAATATTTGCAAATGGGTGCGATTACTTCAAAAGATTGTTTTGATAATTTTAACAAATGCATTATTGATTTGTTTATGCCGGAGTATTTAAGAAAACCAACATGGGCCAACATTCAAAAACTTTATCAACAACATGAAGAGTGTCATGGTTTTCCGGGAATGCTTGGTAGCATTGAATGTATGCACTGGGAATGGAAAAATTATCCAGTGGCTTGGCAAGGGCAATTTGGTAGGGGTGATAAAAAAAATACCCAACAATTATGCTTGAAGCTGTTGCTTCTCAAGATTTATGGATTTGGCATGCATTTTTTGGGGGCGGGGGCGAATAACGATATTAATGTTTTAGACCAGTCTCCGTTATTCGACGACATTCTTTCTGACAATGCCCCAAGAGCACCTTATATGGTCAATGGAACTAGGTATGAACAGGGGTATTACTTGGCTGACGGAATTTATCCACAGTGGGCAACTTTCGTCAAATCCTTCTCGGCAACAACTGACGAAAAACATACGTACTTTAAAAGGAAACAAGAAAGTGCCCGAAAGGATATTGAACGTGCTTTTGGTGTGCTTCAAGGTCGTTGGGGTATACTACAACAACCGACACGTCAATGGGAAATTCTCACGATACGTAGAATCATGTATTCTTGTATTATTTTGTATAACAAGATTATAAAAGATCAAAAATTTGCATTACGTGACTATAACGAAGTGTGGGTGGATCCGTCAGCATGTTTGAGGCAACGAAGATGGGTCGAAAGATGTGATACTCACCGTCGTAAGGCAAAAGAAATACACGGCCGGCAAACGCATACCCAACTCCAACAGGACCTTATGGAGCATGTTTGGTAGAAGAATCTTGAATGACATCAACAACAACAAGAGAGCGACGATGATGAATAAGTATTTGCTATGTTTTGTTATTTTTTTTTTCATTGTAATTTTCTTTAGTTATTTTATATTTGGTATTATAATATGTTTAAGTTAAGGTTATGTTTTTTAATAAATGAAGTGTTTGTTTTAGTTTAGGGGTTGAAATTGAAAATATGAAATGTTAAAGTTTAACTTGGGATGTTATGATTGTGGGTGTTTTTTTGGAATGTTAAGGTGAAATGTTAAAGTTGATGTGGCGCTGACGTGACAGATGTTAAAGAATAACCTGAGTTATTATTGGGGATGCTCTTATGGGTGTTTTTTGGGTGAGTTAAGGTGAAATGTTAAAGCTGATGTGGCGCTGACGTGGTAGGATGTTAAGGAATAACTTGAGTTATGATTGCTAGTGCTCTAAGGGTTAATGACATCTAATAGCAATAAATTTTTTTAAATGTTCACATATCAGTTATAAATTCAATAAAATACTATAATTCCATCAAACTTTATTTGTTTTGTATTGATATCAACAAAAAACTTGTATTTACCTCCAAAATTCAAGTTAGCGACAAATGTACATGTCACGTCATAAATTTAAACCGTTATAATCCACGTCAGATTGGGTGCATGTCTGGTAAGTGAACATCTGATAAAGTTTGATGAGTATTTAAAACATTTGACAAAGTTTGACGGGTTTTTGAAATAGCTAATTTCATGTAATGAACTTTTAAAAATTAAAAAAAAAAATCCGCATATCCAATTTAACCGGTATAGCCAGTTGCCGGTCATGCCACGTAAGCAAAAGTATGATATCAAGCTAAAATTTGAAAATTTTGGGTATCATAGTATTTTATTAGGTTCATACCTAGGGCTGTAAACGAACCGGACGAACACGAATGGAGCTTTGTTCATGTTCGTTCATTTAATTTTAACCGGACAAATAAACGAACACGAACACTTAAACGGACGGATTTTCTTGTTCATGTCCATTTATTAAGAAAATTAGTTGTTTATGTTCGTTCATTAAGACATTAAACGAACGTTAAATGAACATAAACGATCAAAAATAATTAAACATAGGCAAGCATATATAAACTTTATTAAATTATGCACAATATAATGTTTTATAAGTGTTGTTTTGTTTAAACAAACCAATGGTACAGAGTTTTTTAATCATAAGATGTCAGATTTTGTTAACACTATGAGTATTATACATTAAACTACTTGTGCATATACACCACAACATTGCTGAAAGAAAACACATATATCTGCTTAATGTAGCTAGAAGTCTTAAGTTTCAGGGGGGATTCCTCTTGTGTTTTGGTCTGATTGTTTCTAACTACTTCATACTTGAGAAACAGGCTTCCTTCCTCTGTTTAAATAGCAAGTCTCCTTTTTAAATGGTCTATAATAGGGAACCTAATCTGTCTCACTAAGAAGTTTTGGATGCTTGTGTTTTGCTGATGTGGTAAAAGGGTCTGAAAGTTTTCTTCTAAGGGTGTAGGGTGCACCAAGGAAAAACTTGAAGGAAACTAGCGGCAATAAGAAAATCCCACACCCCACTCACTGGAAAGTTGCAGCAAAACAAAAAAAAAATCATTTGCGGCACTTTAGTCCCGCCCAAAAGAGAGAGAGAAAAACCTTTTTTCATTAATTTGTGTGTATAATTTATTTTTTGTGTGTATATTGTGAGTGTGTATTTGTATTTTGAGGGTACTTTTAAATGATAAAAGAAAAATTGATGAAAGAGAGAGAAGGTGCTGCAATGGTTGAGGGAAAGTTGAAGGAAAAAGTTTTTGAGAGAGAAAAAGTTGATGTGGAGCTGATGTGGCGAGGGAAAATCCTTCACCACACCCTGCACACTCTGAAAAGTGTGTTTTGATTGGATATGCAAGTGAAAAAAAGGCATATAAACTGTTGAGTCTTAAAAATAGGTCTATTTTAATTCTAGAACTATGTTTTCTTACAAAATGGGTCACAATGTTGTTTCTGAGCCTGAGTTTGAAGTAACAAGTTTAAACTTTTTTGATTTTGTTGAGTCTGAGTCTAAACCTGCATATGAAACTTCTGTCCGTGCTCCCAATGATGATAATATATAAGGAACTGCATCTATTGGTAGAGATGGTAGTGATCATCAACTAGATGGGGCTGTGAACACTTATCAACCCGGAATGTGGAACATATACAACAACAAGCTCTTGAGAGTGCTTCACATCAACCTAAAAATGATGCAGGCTCTGCAACTCCTTTAAGTGATATGATTAATTCTGAGGGAAATGTTGGTTCTAGTTCTGAGGTTCCTAGTGTTCAAAATCTTTTTGAGAGTCAAGCAGATGAAGTGAGTCATAGAAGATCTAAAAGATCTTCTAAACTGCCTGCTAAGTTGAATGACTATGTGTTAGATTCTAAAGTGAGATATGGGTTAAATAGATGTGCTAATCATACTTTGCTAAGTGCTGATAACTGTTATTTTGTGTCTAATTTGAACAAGTCATCCGAACCTACTTCTTATGAAGAGGCTTCTAAGGATATTAATTGGGTAAATGTTATGAATGAAGAAATACATGCTTTATATGAAAATGATACATGGGTTGAAGCTGAATTACCATTTGGGAGAAAACCAATAGGTAGTAAATGGGTTTTTTAGAATAAAATACAAGGCCAATGGTGAGATTGAAAGATATAAAGCTAGATTAGTAGCTAAAGGTTTTAGTCAAATATAGAGAATTGATTATGAAGAAACATTTAGTCTTGTGGTTAAAATAGAGACTGTCATATGTTTGTTAAGTTTAGCAGTTCAAAAGGATTGAAAAAAAATTCAAATGGATGTTAATAATGCTTTTTTATATGGAGATTTGAATGAGAATGTTTATATGCTTCCTCCTCCTGGTAATTTCAAAGAAAATAGTAAAAAAGTCTATAAGTTGAAAAAGTCATTGTATGGTTTGAAACTAGCTCCCAGGCAATGGAGCCAATTCATGGCTGTCTCATAGATTTTGAGGGCCCTATGCCATTTTAAAAATATAGGCCTCTTGAACAACATGAAAAAATCAAATATTTGTAAGATAGTTATTGTTGGGAATTATACGTTTGAGTTGATAAAGACAAAAAGAATGAAACAAGAGGGACTTAATATGACAAGAAGGAAACCTACTAAAAGATGGAAGGACTTGCTTGCAATGGAAGTTTTATTATTTAGTCCTTATCCTCTAGTATATAAAGAGGATATAGGTGTAGGTTTTTAATTAAGTCTTCCAATAATGTAGTCGACTAAAAGGTGTGTGTTTAGCCTAGGCGTTAGGGAAGAACGCTTAGGGTTTTAGATTAGTTCCTAGGCGTATGGATCATTGTAAACGCCTAGGTTATTAGTTTAGTTAGTAGACGTGTTTCTATAAACGTCTAATATTATTAGAGTCTTAGTGAATGAAAAACCTTGTTCAATAACAAAGTATTGTTTTGATTATTCCGCTGCGTATTATGTTTATTATCTTTGTTATTGATCCCTAGCCGAGCTTATAAACGATCTTATCAGTTATATTAAAAAGGTAAATATACAACAATTACAATAAGCACAACAAATATATAATATGCGATTTTGTCAGAGTGGGATATGAGTATAGTATAAGGTAATTATCCGCAAAAAGAGACATATCATGTGTAAATCTATATTTATTACAATACATTAATATTATTGGGCAACATCAGCTAGTTTCTATAAAGAATGTATAAAAAAGTTCTTTTACGAACTGATTGAACTAATACTAACAAATTTATTAAACTTGGGCTAAAAGTGTAGATTTTGTAAACCTATTTGTACTTAGCTAGGGCTAAAACTTAAAATCAGGATAAAAATGTGAAAAGCTATAAACCTTAGGGTTCAAAATGAATATTTCCTAAGATTATCATCTTCAGCAACCGTATGAGGTTTGTAACTCTATTTTGTTCTTTTTCATGAATTGCTTATACTTTGATACATTTATATAACGTCACTTGAACTTAAAAATACATTGTCATTAAACTTACGGTAAACCTTGTATTAATCAACCCTGCATTTTGTAGCATCGGAGGCCCCAAAAATCCGGGGGGCCTGTGTGGTTGTGCACTCTACACACCCTCAGATCCGGCCATGGGAAACATAAGCTGACTGAAGCTTTGTTTGAAGTTGGTTTTAAATAGTCAAAAGTGATCACTTTTTGTTTTTAAAAATAAAGGGAACAATGTTTTATTTTTGTTAGTATATGTTGATGATCTTGGGATTGAAGTTTTAAAAACTAAAACTGGTTTGTATTTAAATCAAAGGAAGAATTGTCTTGGCTCATAAATAGTCTGATGATGATAAGTTTTTAAAAAATATTACAAGCTCTCAGAAGCTTGTAGGGAAGTTGATCTATTTGACTATGACTAGGCCTGACATTGCATATGATGTTTATTGTCTGAGCCAACATATGCATTCACCTTTACAGTCACATTTTGGTATTACAATGAGAGTGCTTAAGTATTTAAAGTTAGCACATGGGAGTGATATTGGTTTTTAGTAAAAATTAAAGTGGTTATAAAATAAAAGCTTTTTCTGATTCTGACTGGGCTAAATGTCCTATTACAAGAAGATCAGTATCTAGTTATTGTGTGTTCATGAATGATAACTTGGTTTCTTGGAAAAGTAAGAAGCATGATACATTGTCCAAATCTTCACCTGAATCTAAATATAGGTCAATGGCTTTTGCTACTTGTAATGTCATGTGGGTACTTAAGATTTTGGAAGATTTGAATGTTTCTAGTATGTTGTTACCAGTTGATTTACATTGTGACAATAGGTCTGCACTTCAAATTGCAGCCAATCCTGTCATGCATAGAAAAACAAGCACTTTGATATAGATGTTCATTTAATAATAGAAAAGGTTGCTTCAGGTTTGATTAGAACTGTGAATGTTGGTTCTAAAGATCAAACTGTTGATGTTGCTTTAGGTTGGGAATGGTGAACTTGTTTGTTGCATAAGCTTGAGGGGGGGTATTAAATTTATAACATTCTTTAGCAAGGTTATGTATCTTCAGGGTTCATTATGAAAATATTTTATAACTAACCTTTCACTTAACATACTTTGGTGTTGGTTTTGTTAGTTTATGTTGTGCAGTGTGCTTAGTGTAAATTGGTATTATGAGCACAAATTATGTTCCATCTGTGATATAACTTGAAACGCATAGAAATTCGAATGAAATAAAACTAGTGAAAGTAATAGTACAAAACATTACAAGATATACATACTCTCACATTCCCATTGCATCATGCAATTTTCCTGACCAATATCTCTCTTGGAAAATAATCGAACGAAAAACTCACACAAACGCAGGATATACACGGGACACATATAGCAACTAGCAACCAAACATTGACTTTAATCCACACGGCAGGCTAAGATGTAAGGACGTACCGAAACAATAAACATTTAGTGGTGTAACAAACGAAAATAAAGGCTCAACAGGTTATACTAGGGGTATCTTACTCTAAAGATGAGAGTAAAAGAAAGGTTTATACGGGTGGTCAACTAACCAATGTAGTTAGTTGATAAACAAACATATATGAATGACATGTGCCGTTTTGGTTAATCCTAATAATTTTGTCTCTTACATTGTTAAATCCGATTACACCAGGTTTCCCTAATGCAATGCTCATTATGGTGGTTTCGAATAGATATGCTAAGCCAAGTTCTAAAGTCTACATCAATCCACCGGCACACCCATATTTTTATGGAATTTGGGTATACGGAAAGGTTTAAATTCTCACAATAGAAATTAAGGGTATTGTGTGCGGGGTTATGCTACTAATGATTTATAAAAAAACATAAAAAATTTAAAGTTTTAGCCATTTTTAGTTTTTTTTGCAAATACGGGACAAGTAAAATTCTAATTCTATCCACTTCCCCCCACTTAAATTGTACACTGCTCTCGTTGTACAAGTGAATATATAAACATAAAAAGTGTGGAATTAGAAACAGAAAACTCTCCTATTATTGCTCGGTATGATCCTCCAAGATAAAAATGCTATCAACGTTTTCTTCATTTGAAAAGAGGTGGGCCTTGACCTAGCACGAACAACCTTCCACATAAAAATTTCAAAAATATGTATACCATCCTTTTTGATACTTCATCAAACCTGTAAACATCCCCAAAATAAATATACAATACTACTTTCGTAGCGTTAGTCGATTAGAAATAAAAGTAAGAAGTTCGTGTCCAAGTCTGTAGGTCGATACGCTATATCCATTAATTGGATATGCCGTATTGATCAGGCTGAGGTCAAAACTACCTTAGTGATATCGTACATGTAAGTGTTCATACGGCGTATCTATGAGGTTAAATACACCGAATTGAACTACCTGTATAGATGATGCTATACGGGTCAGAGCTTGAATATGTCGTATCCCTAAAACAGGAATACGCCATATGAAAAGCCTGAGAGATAGTCTAATTAAAAATTAAAAATCCTAACACAAATAAATAAACAAAAGTTTGAATTCTATGTGTGGAATGCGCCGTATCCAAAAGCTAGATACGCCGTATCTACTCAGCAGAATGAACAGTTTTCGAACAGAAATAAAGAAAATTGAAAAACATTTCGGGTTTGGTTATTTATGAGTCATTCAAGTTCGAATCTCTTCCATTCTACCCGTGTCTCGTGGAAGCTATTACATCCACTAGTCATCAAGTTGACCACTTATTCTTTTCTCTTGTAGTCTGGTCCTAAGCCTAAATATCCTTTGTAAAACTCCTTTTGCTTTTCGTACGGGTGCATGATTCCTCATGGCTTCGTTGATCATCAATACTGGTGATGTCTTGTTACAAGCTACATGAGATAAATTTCGTAATATGTATATCATGTTAGGCATAATATAAGTAACATCACGTTATTCAAAAGAAATTCTTCCAATAAATTCTTCATTTTTCAAATTGCTAGCTTGTTTGAAAGGATTTCCTAATAATAGTTGGGGTTAGTTCCTTGTCAATGTAGTCTCCTAGGTCATTCAAAATTGTGAAACCAGTTACGTAATGAGAGTATCCAATGAACACACTTACATCTGTAACTACCGCAACTAGGTTATTTTTCCTAGGTCCCAATTGTTCTATTATGATGGAATTAAGGAATTCTCTTGAAATTAAGTTTATCGGTAGAAGTTCATCAAAATAAGCTTGAAAAGAATTGAAGCCTATCATGCATGGGAAATGGAGGACACAGTGATCATCTTTTTTTATTTTTCTTCCTAGATCACAATAACGAGGTGTAGTAATCGTTAGGCCTATGTGGTTATTTGTTACACCTACCTCCTCTTTGTCAACAACATCATTATTATCTAAATAACTGAAATCCTCAAAAGGTGAAATAGCCGATGAATTACTATCATTCCTAATTTCATTATTTGGTAAAACTATTTCCTAATTTTCGTTTCCCGAATCAGACTCTTCCATTTCATCAGGGATTAAATGCTCATTCAAATTTTCCACCTATATTATGTTCTGTTTAACAGGGTCCGGTGAGTTTTTTTTTTTTTTGAAAGGTGAATTTCTTATTAAGTACTTCGTGTCGCGGTTCGACAGCGGGAGGTCTAGACTACGTTGTCTAAACCGGGTCCGCACTAGAGAGCTCCCTCGAAGCGGAAATGCCTATTTCAAATACTCGATGGGGGGAAAACCCCCTACTAATCCGCCCGTAGGCACGACAATTAATAGGGGTAAACCCTTGCCTTTTCCAAGATTCGAACCTGGGGTTACCAGGCCCAAACCCTTTCATTAAAGGACTACCTTGAAGGAAAATCCCTCATTCAAACCCCTTGCAGGATTTGAACTCAAGACCTCCCTCCCCCAAGAGCCCCTAAGGACTCCAAGGTGGCCACTTGAGCTAACTCAAGTGGTTAACGGTGAGTTATTTAATGTTAAGGTTTCTCCATGAGCATATTTTCCTTTTCTATGTTCCTTAGTCCAGGCACTACTTCCATAACATAGACTGAGGCTGTTGTTTGCTTTACACTTTTATCATTTCTAAAAACAACCTTGTCATTACCTACCTTAAGGGACATCTTATGTTTAAAAACACCAATCTTAGCTCGTGCAGTTGATGAAAATGGTCTTCCTAGGATAAGGGGGACCTTGGTGTCTCGAGCATATCAAAAATTACAAAATCTACAGGGAAAACAAAATGTTCAATTTTTACGAAAACATTTTTCACAATTCCCTTAGATTTCTTAATTGTTTTATCAGCCATTTCGACATTTAAAATTTTAGGAGTTAATTCTCCTATTTCCAGTTTAACAAAGGTAGAATATGGCATGACACTAACACTAGGTCCTAGATAAGTTAAGGCATTATCAAAAGAAACATAACCAATAGTACAAGGTAAAGTGAAACTACAAGACATTTGAACAGCTTTTGTTCATCGTCACCTTCGATGTTTCACCAATTTTGGATTTAATTTTCAGCAAATCCTTCAGATGCTTCGTGTAGTCTGGTGATTCCTTGAGAGCTTTCATAATTGACACATTTACCTGTAATTTCATAAGGTTAGTTAAAATCTGCTTCCCCTGATCATCATCACTTTCTTCCTTGAGATTCCTAACAGCTGGTGGTTGATATGGTTCGACCACTTCACTTGCCATTTTGCTCTCTTCCATAGCCATCTCCTCTTCTCTATCCTTTATCAGCTCACATTCAACCTGCAAAAACAAACTAGAGAAAACTGGAATTTCATTAGTGAAATGCATAAACAAGACACGTAGAAGTTGAAACGCGTAATCCCAATTTACACAACATAAACTAACAAAACAAAACCAACATAAATTAACAAAACCAACACCAAAGTATGTTAAGTGAAAGGTTAGTTATAAGAGCAAATAGTATGGGCTTATGTGGCAAGCGTCATTCGTCCCTTTCAAATTAAATAACACGCCATTGCCTTACTGTCCCTTTTGCCATCCGCAAGCCAATGGTATTTGAGCCATTCAAATGGCTCACGCCAATGTGATTTTTTTTTTGTATTGTGAGTGAGTGGGTATTTTTAGTGGGGTATTTTATGAGACCCAATAACATGTTAGTGGTGTGTTATGAGAGAGGGTTTTTAGTTATTGATGTGTTATTGGGAGGAGTATGATATGACGCTGAGGTGACATACAAATAACGTGTTATCCGCTCTGACCTCACCTTGTGCTTGTTAGCCTATTATGTTATTCTATGTTGTAACGGGCCTAGCCCGATTCTAGAACCCTCCTAGCCATCTTATATATTTGTACTTGTATTGTCTATTGAGCAATGAAGCAAATCACAATACTTACCTAATACCGAATATGGTATCAGGCCTTCAATCAAATTAAAACCCAACACTCCTTTCCTAATTTACATTACCATTCTCCTTCACCAATCACAGAAAAAAACCTTTCACCATCCTGTAAAGTTTATTCTTAAATAATCAAGTTATTTAATTATTGATCTCTAGTGCATGTAGTCAGAATAGTTTATAACTGATCGTGCATGCATATTAATGCAGTAACTTTACAATTGTTTTACTTTCTTTAGTCAACAAAAACCCTTTGTTTCATTGTCATTCTTACCTTCGTACACTTATATCTGTTCCTGTCGACAAGAACCCTAGAACACCATGACAGTCACCGAAGCAACCGTTCCACTCTCTGAAAAATTATCCTCGGTTACCCATCATCACCTCATTACACGAGTATCGGTTAAGTTAGATCTTGATAACTGGAATTACGCATCATGGGCGTATTTTTTTGAGCAACTATGTGATGGCCTTGAGGTGCTCAAATACATTCATGGTTTTCCCACTTCTACCGCTGCAACCACTCTTACCCCGGAAGAACATAAAGTCGACACCATCATTCTCTCTTGGATTTTTACTACTCTCTCGGAACCTCTCCAAGAAAGGTTGGTTGTGGAGAAACCACGATCCGCCAAACATGCTTGGGATCTCATAACCGAGATTGTTCAAGACAACAAAAGGTCCCGTACAATTGCCTTGAAAGCAGAGCTTCGATCCATTAAACTTGGTGACATGAGCATCGATGCATATTTTCGCAAAATCGAGTCCATTGCTACAATCCTCACGAGCCTTGGATCACCGGTGAGTAGTGAAGATGTTGTTACCTTTGCACTTGAAGGTCTACCGGAAAAGTATGACAATGTATGTGGCATCATTCACTATCGGGAGACTTTTCCCGATCTTAAAACCGCACGATCCTTGTTAACAACTGAGGAAATGCGTCTAAAATCTAAAGCTCACTCATTACCTGTGGATTCTTCATCCTCGTCTCCGTTGGTTCTCATGACGGACAAAGGTATACCACGTAATCCTTCTAATCCACAAGTTAGGCCTTGGAAACCGTGTATTCATTTCGCCAAGGGTACGTGTCGGTTTGGGTTAGGATGCAAGTTTTTACATGATCCGAATACTAGGAAAAATACACGTACGGGTACATCTACTGATAATGTTAGCACATAAGAACTTATAACCAAAATATTGGGTCGACTGGGAATAGGGGGACACAACATTACTGGTACTAGCAATCCCACCACTCGAATATCTACAAATCAAAAACCTGGACCAACAACCTACTACACCCAAGCCCAATCAGTTCCATATACATATCAACTAAACCCACTCCATCACCTTATGCCTCCACCGGGCTTCCTAAGCCCACGCACAGCCCAATCTCCCTACACACCCCAACTTGTCCAGCCCGCACTTCATACAGCCCAACACCAACAGCCTTTATACGGCTACCAAAGTACCTCTAGTACTGTTCACCAACCGACCCCACCTCCAACAGCCCCCCACCTCCTCAAGCTACTGCTTATTCGCCCCAAATTGCACCCGTGGGCCCGCTCCCTCAACCAATCGAAAACCCCATCACACCGGGACAAGAAACCATATTGCCACATGCTTTTGCCGCCGGGACACTACATGATCCAACTACCGGCGCATGGAATATGGACACAGGTGCGAGCTTACATTTAAATGCTTCCACTAATAGTCTTAGTCATGTTTTTAATACGTGTATGTATCCGTCCGTCTCAGTTGGTGATGGGTACTCCATCCCTGTCATCAACACGGGGCATGGTATTTTGCCAAATCCTTCTCGACCTCTTCACCTAAATAATGTTCTTATTACCCCAAATATTGTAAAGAATTTAATATCTGTACGTCAATTTGTTCGCGATAGTCACTGTACTGTTGAATTTGACCCGTTTGGTTTTTCTGTAAAGGATTTCATGACGCGTCGCGTGCTGCTCCGATGTGATAGCACAGGCGATCTCTATCCTGTTACATCTCCATCTCCTATTCCACAAGCTCTACTTGTCAGTCAGCACACGTGGCATCAAGGACTTGGACATCCAGGGAGCGAAGTGCTACGTCGTCTCGTGTCAAATAATTTCATTTCATGCAATAAAGAGAAGCCTCCTGTGCTTTGTCATGCATGTCAACTTGGCAAACATGTTAGACTTCCTTTTGTCAGTTATACTAGTCTTGTTAATGCTTGTTTTGATGTTATTCATTCTGATGTTTGGTACTCTCCAGTTTCTAGTCTTTCGGGTTTTAAATATTATATGTTATTCTTGGATCATTATTCACATTTTGTTTGGGTCTACCCTTTAATTAACAAATCTGATGTCCTATCTAAGTTTATATTATTTCGTAACTATGTTCACACTCAATTCAAGTGTGAAATAAAAGCGTTTCAGTGTGACCATGACGGTGAGTTTGACAACCGCAACCTACACAAACTCTTTGCCGAAAATGGCATTCAGTTTCGCTTTTCATGCCCTAAAACATCACAACAGAACGGCAAGTCCGAACGAATGATTCGCACCATTAATAATCAAATTCGGACATTGCTTTTTCAAGCAAACCTTCCATCAACCTTCTGGGTTGAAGCCCTAAATATGGCCGTACACTTAATTAACATATTACCCTCAACAGCCATTGACAACGACATCCCCTATACTCGTCTATTTGGTCGCAATCCGGACTACAGCCTCTTGCGCACTTTCGGGTGTCTATGTTATCCTCACCTATACCCTAACCACAAGCTTGAGCCTCGCGCAACACCATCAATATATTTGGGTCAAGCATCCAATCACCGTGGATACCGATGCCTTACCCTGCATACAAATAAAATAATCCTCTCCCGACATGTTACCTTTGACGAAATTGTCTTTCCTTTTGGCACTTCTCCACCACCAACCTCACCAACATACAAATTTTTGGATGACATACCTGATTTCATTCCTCCAATCATTCCATCCATTCCCACACAAACACTTGTTGAGCAACCAGATCCAACAACCCCTATTACACAAACAAACCCGAACCAACATCCTGACACACCACCCCAGACTCCAAATCCATCACCTACAAACAACACACCAATTGCATAACCTAATACCCCTCAAAATCCACCCAACACCACCACTACACAACATCCTACAATCATCCTAAATCCACCCAATAACCCAAACCCTATCTCAACACACTCCATGGTCACACGTTTCCGTGTCGGGACTAATCGTCCCACTCAGTGTCTTAACATGCATGTGTCTTCAATCTCACCATTACCAAAATATTATCTTGATGCGTTTAATGATCCAAATTGGCAAAATGCAATGCGTGACGAATACACTACACTGATTAAAAATGGTACTTGGACTCTCGTGCCACGACCCACTGATACCAACATTATTCGCTGCATGTGGCTCTTTCGCCACAAATATCTGCAAGACGGCACCCTTAGCCGTTACAAGGCTCGTCTTGTGGCAAATGGTAGTAATCAGTTAGAGGGGATTGATGTAGAAGAGACCTCAGTCCGGTTGTTAAACCGGGCACTATTCGGACTATCTGAGCCTAGCCGCTTCTCGACACTAGCCGATTCATCAGCTTGATGTCAAGAATGCTTTCTTACATGGTGACTTATCTGAGACAGTCTATATGCATCAGTCTCCGGGATTTTGGGACCCAGCGCATCCAGATTATGTTTGTTTACTGTAGCGATCTCTATATGGGCTCAAGAAGGCCCCCAGAGCTTGGTTTCAACGCTTCGCATCTTATATCACTCGGGTTGGATTTTGTCACAGTCGGTGTGACTCGTCTTTATTTATATATAGACAAGGGATGGATACAGCTTATCTGTTGTTATATGTTGATGATATTATACTAACGGCATCTTCTGAGAGTTTATTGCAGCGGGTTATTGGTTCCTTACATAAGGAATTTGCTATGACAGATCTGGGCTCCTTTAACTATTTTCTGGGTATCTCTGTCACACGTGATTCTTTAGGGCTATTTTTATCTCAGAAGAAGTATGCTATTGAGGTTCTTGAAAGGGAACACATGGTTAATTGTAACCCTAGTAGGACTCCCGTTGATACTGAGTCTAAACTAGGGGATGATGGTGATCCGGTATCTGATCCTACTTTATATCAGAGTCTTGCAGGTTCCCTTCAGTACCTCACCTTTACGCGCCCTGATATATCGTATGCAGTTCAACAAGTTTGCCTTCACATGCATGACCCTCGAGAGCCTCACTTTTCGGCTCTCAAACGGATTCTGCGGTATATTCAGGGTACCTTGGATTATGGGTTACAGTTATTTGCTTCCTTTACTTCATCGTTGGTAGCCTATTCAGATGCAGATTGGGCTGGTTGCCCTACCACTCGGAGATCGACTTCCGGTTACTGTGTATTTCTCGGCAACAACCTTCTATCTTGGTCTTCTAAAAGGCAACCGACTCTCTCTCTCGCTCTAGTGCCTAAGCAGTGTATCGTGGGGTTGCCAATGTTGTTGCCGAAACATGTTGGTTAAGGAACTTACTTCGGGAGCTGCACACGCCTCTATCTTCCGCTACGCTAGTATACCGTGACAATGTTAGTGCTGTTTATTTGTCCTCTAATCCAGTCCAGCATCAGCGTACGAAGCATATTGAGATTGACATACATTTTCTTAGAGATTTGGTTGCTACCGGTCAGGTTCGGGTTCTTCATGTTCCTTCCCGATATCAGTATGCCGACATCTTCACGAAGGGCTTGCCATCTGCATTGTTCGCTCCAGCCTGAGCGTTCGGTGTCCTCCCGCTCCAACTGCGGGGGAGTGTTAGCCTATTATGTTATTCTATGTTGTAACGGGCCTAGCCCGATTCTAGAGCCCTCCTAATACCGAATAGTGCTCTATATTTTCTTGGGCTGGAGTATATTTTTCAAAATTTGAGGGTCAAAAGCAAAACTTCTTTTTTATCTTTTTGGGTATATAAGTATTTGATAAGTCGGGTTTTTGGCAAAGCATACGAGAATCTCTGTAGCCGCCATGCAGAAGAAACAAAATAAACGACGTATCAAATTGGAAAATCGAATAAGTTCGTTACCAGATTGCTTACTTGTTGATATCATCTCTTGTTTACCTGACACAAAACAAGCCGTATACTCTCAAAACGATGGCAAAATCTTTGGACTGGAGTTCAAAATCTTGTTTTTATACATCATTCTGAAAAACGAATCCCTGAATTCTTTTCGTATATCGAAAAAGTCTTGAGACAACGTGGCCAATTGGACCTTAACAAATTCCAACTTGATATCCCTTATGATTTTGGAATCGATAAACAAGTGAATAACTGGATTCGTTATGCTTTTAGCTGTAACGTTCAAGACCTTGATTTAGAGTTAGTGAGTGGCTATGAGCCTTGCCAATCTGAGTTTGTATTGGATCAGTTCTTTTTCATGAACTCGAGTTTTACTCATATGAAATTGAGTGGCTGCGTATTTATACCAACTGGTGCCATTAGTTGGACTAACCTTAAGAGTTTGTGTATTGTATTGGGGAATTTAGATGAGAGTTTGATCGGAATATATTATCCGGAAGTCCTCTTTTGGAAACTCTGAACTTGGAAGACTGTGGAGGTTTTTGTGAGATTAATATAACTTCCAAGAGTGTTAAGAATTTGGTTTTTGCTGGATATAGAGATCAACGGAATGTTATGGATGTTGTTGAAATAAATGCGCCTCATATTTTGTCACTAACAATCGAAGAAGAGTTGGGGTACTTATCGAAGGTTGTGCTGCTAAATGTGTCTTCTTTAGTTGAAGCTGAACTAAATTATTGTTTGGATTATGACCATTCGTCAATAGGTGAGGAAGAGGAAGAGGAAATGCTTGAAGGCCTTATACTAAACCTTCGCCATGTCAAAAACCTTTATATTGGAGATAACCTGCGAGAGGTAAATATCCATCTTTTTTTACTTGTTGCAATTTGTATGTTTGTAGGACTTGTCGATCCTTAGCTTTGGGAGAACTTTATTGATTTTAAATAGTATACTGGTTTGAATGTGCAATCTGAAAGTGATGATTGTGACCAGCGACCTCGATAATTTAAATCAGATAATGGGTTTTTTAAAGCTAATGGTTTCATCTTTCCATTATAAAATATATTCATACAAGTATCACACCATTTTCATTGCTATATTTTGTTTGTAGACTCACGCATGTAGGAAGTAAGGAACTTATAAATCATATTTAGACTAGAAATTGTTACTGCATTTTGATACGGGATTCCAAACGGTGCTTGTTAACTGTAAAAATTGGCGATCTGCAAAGAAACTTGCTCATAAGCTTATTAACTATCGGTGAAAAAGTTGTGCAATGTTGCATCTTGTCTCTCTTTTTGCTTATCAAGTATGCTCTTGCTTGGCAATCATGTTGATAGATTGTCATGTTTATGTTCAGCCTTCTTTGATGCTGATTTTATCATATGCATGCTCCTGTGAATAAGGGTGTCAAAAAGCTGACCCGAACCAGTTTAAGATTATTTGGTCGGGTTAATTGGGTTAGTAATCTTATTCGGGTTGACCCGATTAACCCTAATGCTAAAAAGGGTCGTGCTAAATATACTTGGATTATTCAGGTTCGGGCCAACAAAATAAACCCGAAAGGCATGCATTAGACCCGACATGAATACACGCGAAACCAACCCAAAATTTTAATAGGATTGGGTTCGGATGTGTTGATAAGCACTATACTTATTTACCTTTGTATGCCCTAATGGAATGGTCATGGCCTGTGGGTCACTCGAGAGGTAAACATTGACTTTCTATATTGAACATCAAACTTAATCACACTGAAACCGAACATTTCTATACTTTATAGCTCTACAGTGTTGACACCTTTTTGCATAAAAGTATGATGCTTATATTGTTTAAAGTGATTAGATGTGATGAGAAAATTTGTTAAGTTTACCTCTTAAAAGTCGATTTTAATAAAGAAAAGGAGAAATAAGAAGTTATCTGTACCTTCCTTAACTTACCAATACCATTATGGTTGTTTCGTTTATTCTAAGTTCATGGTGCATTAGCTAATCCTTACTAGTTGCTCCTCAAACGCATGTCCATAGTTCTGAAACTTCTTTTCTTTTTCTTATGCTCGTTTAACTTTTGTTTATCAAGCACGTACGTTCTTGTGATTGACGATGCTCAATTTGAGCATACATGGTCGACTTGTGTCAACCATGTTAGTAAAAGTGGACAAATGGTCGGGTTAGACGAGGTAGGTAACAGCTTAATATGAGCTTGGGTTCAAACATGTACGTGTACGTCCTGTTAAACTTGGTGGTTCAGATTGGCCTGTAAATACGCTCATATTAGAGGATTAGTATATCATGACATGCATAATAGTGCAAACAGTTCGTGTGTGGGGTTTTTAGTCATCTACTGAAATTAGAATGCATATTTATTTTGTTGTTGTAAGCATTTGATTAGGGGTTAAGGATATTAGTTATGATTATAGTTTTCTGGGTGTTATTAAGATAAGAAACTATGAACCCGTCCCAACATACCTTGTCACAGACAATGAGTGTGTACTTACTTGTTGATGGTGTTTGTCGTGGATGCTTTGTTAATTAGCTGCTCAGAATTAATTCTTGAAGTATGAATGTCTTTCTTTCTTCCTCTAAAAAGTGTCTCTTTAATTATTTTGGGGTGTGATTACAAGTTTCATTTTAAGTGTCTCTTTAATTCATACATGCATTGCACCGTTCTCATTTTTGTTCTCTTGTCATTGTTCTTCTTTATTGGCAGGTTTTCACTCGTTCGATGGCTAAAGGTTTTAATCGTTGTATTTGCCCATCAAACATAAAGTATCTTTATTGGAATGGTCCCTATGAAGATGAAGATGAAGATGAAGATGAAGACGAAGACTAACCTATACTCATTTTATCCGTCTAACTTGAAGGTTTGATTGTGATTCAGTTGTAAGCAAAGTTTTGGAGGTGTTATTGCTTGACCACATTCCCAACAGTGTTGAGGTTAATTGATCACTAGTACTTAATTATCATGTTTTAGCTAGAAATGGTTACTGTTTTCAAGACGATAAACTGTATGATGTTGGAGTATGAGATAGTTAAGTTACATTTTGCATTACGTGTTGTCTTATGAGCTGTTCACACTCACTAGCAGCCTCATAAAGTGGTTGAAGTGTTGTTTAACATTGCTGATCAATTGCGTACACATATGAAAAATATCTATAGGTATTTGGTTATAGAAGATAGTTATTGGACTAGCTTTAAAGAAATACATTTCAGTAAATATTATTGGAGTTATAAGGTAGGAGAGAGTAATATTAGTTTTTGATAAACAAAAAAATAGGTTTAAAGGTGAGGTGGTGCGACTATTGGGGTGAAGCATCAAGTGAAGAGAGAAAAACTGATGTGACACTGAGCTGTGTAATTGCTGAGAATAGTCTTGCGATATTCCATTTCAGTCTCAAGTAAATAACTGGATCACGTACGCTGTTAAGCGTAATGTTGAAACCTTGAGTTGTCTTTATGGAATACAGAGGTTGAAAATGTTTTTGTGTTGGATGAGTTTTTTTTTACGAATTTCAATTTTACACGTTTGGAATTGTCGTGTTCTGAGCTTAGTACAACTTGAGTTGTCTTTATGGACTACCTTAAGAGTTTGTGTATTACACGTGAGAAGTTGAATGAAGGGTTGGTTCAGAATATATTATTCGGAGTCCTGTATTGGAAACATTGGAGTTAAGGGATTGTTTGGGTTTTAGGCGGATTGTTATTGCTTCTAAGAGTGTTAAGAATTTAGTGTTATGTGGATTTAGTAATCTTGGAGATGAGATTTGTAGATGTTATTGAAATCAATGCTCCGGGTATTTTGTCGTTAACTATTCAAAGAAGTTTGTTGTTGTGGAAGGTTGTGTTGGTAAATGCGTTTTCGTTAGTTGAAGGTAACTTAGATTATACCAAAGATGGCGTTTTTGTGACGAGTCCTAAAGACGTGGAAGAAGAATTCCTAAGATTATACCAAAGATGGACTTATACTAAGAAGCCTTCGACTTGTCAAGGATAGGGGTGTTCACATGGCGGTTCGGCTCGTTCGGTTAGAGATTTTTACTATTCATCGCGGGGTGGGTAGTTCATTTTACTATCCGAAACCGAACCATACTAGGCGGGTAGCTTGGGATTTTTCATTCTAAGCTAAAATATCTACCTTTTTGTTGGCTAGTTTTGTTATTGTTTCATCTGCTTTTGTAGTACTTTAGAAGTGTACGTGTTTGTTTTCAGAGGGGGGTTTTGCAACTTGAAGAAATAGAATCATATGCGTTAGTTTTCGGTAGATCATCCTAGACGTATCTCAATAGTTCTTTCACGTACATTAAAGGCTAATGGTCTACAAAGGCATCCAACTTGCCGTCTCTTCTTATTGTATTGTATGCATTCAACTTTTAATTTTTCTACTAAATTCAAATACTTCGCTAATCTTCCTACTTTAACCCTCAAACGGGGAGGTTTTGACGTGGCATGACTTAATCACATTTTTCCTGTTATATTTTTGAAATTTCCTTGTTTCCTGACGTGCCCCCATTATAACTTAACTCACTACCGTGACTATCTGTTTTTCATATTTTCTAATCCTTGATTCTAATGATTTACACTCCCCATATAATCTCTATACCACTTATTTTCTTCAATCTTACCTAACAATTCTCATCTAAAAACCCTAATTGCTCACACCATTATCATAACACACTGGCTACAATTTCTCATCGTTTCGGTTTTTTGAATGCTATTTCCGATAATATAAGCATGATTAATGCATTGTTAACCGTTTATTTTGTATATTTGTTTAATAAACTTATAAACCCTGATTTTTCCTTTTTCAAATTTTGTAACAGACCCTGGTTTCGATGGGGTTTCTTTAAAAGTTCACAATGACGGTTGATTCTTTCATCTACCTTTAAGGTATGAGGATGCTTTTGCACATTCTATGACTGTTCGTAGGATGCCATATGAAGAGTTTGTTGAATATTTAGAGAAAAAATTTGGACACTACTTTCAAGGTTTGTATTACAAAGTTCTAAATATGGAGTTAAGGAAGGGTTTAGTTAGAGTAATTAATGATAAAGAGTTAGATTACATGTTTGATGTTGCTCACGCGTATGGTAGGCTTGATGTTTATCTTGATCACTTAGAAATGAATCTTAGTGAATATTTAAATGCTCTTGATACCACTATAATGGATGCTTATGTTGCTAAAACAAAAGAAACTTCCCAAAAGAGGTATTGTAATGACTTGTTAGTAGATGAGATGGTTAGTTAGGCTGAGCATGAGGTTGAGTATGAGCAAACAACATATACTTAAACAACACATACCCAAACAACACAAACTCAAACAACACAGACCCAAACAACAGACAATGGTAAGGAAAAGGTTAATGAAAGTGAGGGTACTGAAGTTAGGTCTAGTAGTAATGATAAGGGTAAAGAGAAGGTTACTGAGGTAGATAGTGATGGTAATAGTGACTTTGTCAGTGATTATGATAGTGAGTATGCTCCGAACAAGTCAGTTGACTATGTTAGTCCTGGTGAATAGGAATTGATTGATCTTAGGAAAAGCATCAAATCAAATAGAAAGATGAAAGGTGAGACAATTTGAGACCTGAATGAGCCATCAAATGAAAACATACCTGTTGATACCGCTAGAAGTAAGACTATGATTGAACATAATTTGTTCTTAAATGAGTTATTGAGAAAGATTAAGGTTAAATAAGACAATGGAAAACCTCAAGATCCTTTCATTGCACAAAGTAGCTGAATGGCAAAATGAACCGCCCATTTCTCGATTTGACCAAAAATACAAACTTTTCGCCCAACGCTTTGACTCGAAATAGATCTTTTGTTACTCTTTAATGAATTGATAAAAATCTATTACAAACTAGCCCCTAGAAGTAATTAAATGAAACTAGACTCAAAATATCTTTAAAACGATGGGTGATATCACTTCTAACGACATACGGATTAAAAGATATAATTTTTACAAAATGAAAAAAAACTGAACTGCCAACAGCCGCACCTCAGCCGCGGCTAAAGCCTCAACTCAGCCGCGGCTAAAGCCTCAAAAGTGCCCCAGCCGCATGGCTGTGTTCCACAACCATGGCTCCGGCCCTCAGAAACTGCACAACACTTCTAACTTGTCTTTTATACCTCGACCCCCATGATCCGACACTTCACAAGGACTTCCAAAAATTATATTAACATCATAGTACATCATTTTCATAAATGTATTTGGAAATGTTCTATAAGGCGTAAGGCGTAAGGTGTGGCGGCGTAGCCACGCCTCAAGCCTTACGAGCTTTTGCGAGGCCTTTGTGTTTCTTAAGGCGTGCATAAGGCGTCAAAAAACATTTTATAGATTTATGTATTTATAATTTTTATCATTTTTTTAAAAGCAATTTCGAATACTAAAGCCCAAATCCCAAATAGTCAGGACAAAATACGAGGCCTAAGTAGGAATTAAGTTTTGAAATTACGAGGCCCAAGAAGGAAATAGCCTAAATACTAGAAATTCAAGCCCAAATCCGTAAATCCACTAAATGCTTCTAAAAATGGCGCCACGCCTTTTCATGCCTTTTCGCGCCTTATCCCACGCCTTTTCACACGACGCCTTGACCTCGCGCCTTGGTCCATTTCTTGGTCTCAATGACCCATAAACATATACTTTACAAGGTTACGCCAAACATTCATAACTTATGAAAACGTATAAAAACGGATAAAAACGTATTCAGAACTTAAGAAAAATGGACGAAAACGTATAAAAATGGATAAAACGTATGAAAACGAATGAAAATATATAAAAACAGACGAAAACGGATAAAAACATAAGAAAAACAAAAGAAAACGGATAAAAATGTAAGAAAACGTATAAAAATGGGCGAAAACGTATAAAAATGGATAAAAACGTAAGGAAACGTAAAAAACGGATGAAAACATATAAAAAGGGATAAAAACGTAAAAAAAATGGACAAAAACGTAAGAAAAATGATGAAAACGTATAAAAACAGATAAAACGTATGACAACTTAAGAAAAATGGATGAAAGGGTATAAAAATGGATAAAAACGTATGGAAACATATAAAAACGGATAAAAACGTAAGAAAAACGGACGAAAACGTATAAAAGCGGACGAAAATGGATAAAAACGTGTGAAAATGTACAAAAACGTATGGAAATGCAAGAAGCAGGCGAAAATGTATAAAACGGATAAAAACGTATGGAAACATTTAAAAAGGGTGAAAATGTATAAAAACGGACGAAAACATATAAAAACCAACGAAAAATGATTAAAACATAAGGAAAATGGACGAAAACGGATAAAAACGTAAGAAAACGTATAAAAATGTAAAAAACGGGCGAAAACGTATAAAACGTTTGAAAAAGAATAAAAATGGACGAAAACGTATAAAAACAGACGAAAACGTATAAAAACAGATAAAAACGTATGAAAACATATAAAAATTGAAAGAAAGCGGATAAAACGTAAGAAAAACGGACGAAAATGGATAAAAACATGTGATAAGGTACAAAAACGTATGATAATGCAAGAAACGGGCGAAAACATATACAAACGGATAAGAACGTATGAAAACGTATAAAAACGGGTGAAAAAGTATAAAAACGGATGAAAACGTATAAAAACGGACGAAAACGGATAAAAACGTTAGATAACATATAAAAACGGACGAAAACTTATAAAAACTATAAGTTATAAACAGCCGTTATAATTAAGGATAGACGATGCAACGGTCTTTAACCAAATTGGCTAACGTGTAAATGATAACGGAACTGGCTGGCGTGTTAATTATTTTCAAATTAGGGACTACCAATGCAACTCCAAATATCAAGGGATGAAAGTTGTTACTTTTGACATACCACAGGGCCATCAATGTAATTATATATATATACTAAAACACATTTGGTCATGAACAGTAACGCGGTAATGAACAGTACGCGCATGAACAGTGGGCAAAAAAAAAAAAAAAAAAAAAAAAAAAAAAAAAAAAACTAGCAAATTCATTCCCGTGAATAAAATGATCGAGGGCAACGCACTCCCGTCGCAACGCGCGGGTTAACCCGCTAGTATATACTAAAACTCATTGGGGGATGAACAGTACCCCGCGCATGAACAGTGCGCACCAAAAAAAAAAAAAAAAAAAAAAACTTTAGCAAATTCATTCCCGTGAATAAAATGATCGAGGGCAACGCACTCCCGTCGCAACGCGCGGGTTAACCCGCTAGTTTACTCTAAAATCTATTACAAACAAGTTGGACCAGGTTTAGTTATGTTGATGGTTTTTGCTTATATTTTCTAGATTTTTTCTATAACAAGTTAATTCATTATAAATGTGTGATAGCATGCCATCAAGAAGAGGGATGAATTTGCAATACCAAACCATGTTATTTATTGCATCACTTTAAGAACTACAGCAGTTTAGCTATTATGTACATATTGAATGAATGGGAAACGACGAACGGCAATATAGCAATATACTAGTTCGAACCAACAAAGACCAAAGAGAAAATTAGTTATTTGCGTAAGTATGTGATTATGGGAAGCGTAAACAAATATGTTACAGAGTACTATTTGTTTACATCACCTTTCCTGGCTCCAAGGACATGTGACGAATATTACGTCTATCTTTTTTTGGTAATATAAACCAAGTTTTGAAATATCAAACTGTACCCAAATGCATTGCAGCTACTTTTTGAGATGATAATATTTGTCAAGAAGCTTCTCTGTGTACTCCCCAAACGTAAGCGATTCATTAGCCTGTACCAACTGAATCACGACATATAATTGGAGTCATCTGACCATATATTTACAGATGATATAAACCATGTAACTAATCAAAGAGATATTGCAAACTGATAACATTAAAGGGGTTGTTACGTACCTCCTGATTGACATGGCCTGTTTCTGGAAAATTAAGTTTTTCGTCCCTGAAAATTGAGCAATGAGACAAACCAAATGATTAGTAGCCAGTTGCATATAAAAGGATTTGATCGTGTTATTGCAGGTGAGATGCTAACCAGTCCGGTTGCATGAATAATGCAAATGTGGATCTTTCAAGTCCTGTTGCTTTCTCGCCTTTTGGTGCCTACAAATAGAAAAAAGTGCTGTAAACCAATTATGATGGTCCGAAGAGTTAATTGCTCATAAATGAAAAGAAAATTAATGTGGACGTACACGAACACAATGGGGTGTTGCACAAACACGACCTCTTGAAAGTATTTCAGTTATGTTGCCAATCTGATATGCAATTTCATTTTCCTCGTAAACCACCTACAGCAAAATACAGCAAACTGTTATGATATGTTCTTGCAGCAAGTCAATATCTTGATTTCTTATCCCAAAACAGCGGGACTCAGAAGTAATAAAATTTCAAGGTGTCCATTTTGAACCCAATTACTAGTAAATAGATTTATTTGTTTGCGTTTCATCCCAAAATGGGTCAAATAAAAATTAGCTGAAAGATTTTCGGGTTAAAAGTTTAAAAGCCTATCTTTATAGTATACAAACTCCAAGATCAGTATATTCCAAGATCTATATTCACTAAAAAACGATTCAACTATTTACCAAAAAATCTAAGCAATGGACCAGAAAGCTTTTGCTTGCGGGTCAGCCCAACTCGAGCTCAAAAAAGATTTTATTTTAACCTGGGCCCGTCTTGATCCGTTACCCAACCTGCTTAACCCACCCATCTCTCTGATGTCTAAATGAGCAAAATATATAGAACACTTGATGACTTTTACCACTAAGAGTAGCCGACGGTTTTTACCATAAAACCTTGGTGATTACCAACTGACACAAGCAAAGAGAGGGCTTTTTATTTACTGATTAGTAACTAGAAGCAATTAAAAGACATCATTTCCAGAACATGTCAAAATACTTACTTTGACTATTTGGCCTGCTCTCGTTTTGATATAAAGACCAGCTGTACTATCAGGGCATGGTATTTCAACGCCACCTTTGGTATATATGGCATACGTAAGACCTACAGGTTGAATTCAGGCAAGCATTCACATAAATATTAATTTTAACTCCTTTAATCAACATAAAGAAATAGAACATTTTATGTCATAATTGAATTACAACTTAGTAGATTATTTACAGAAAAAAAAAAAAAAAAAAAAAAAAAAAAAAAAAAGTTCAAATTTCCCAATGAACTTCCATTTTTTAAGTCCTTTAGTGATACTTTAAAGGACATGTCTGAAGCTTGAACATGATACAAATCAATAGCAAGTTTAAGGTCTTAAATAGTAGGCTTAAAAATCGTAAATCATATACCAGTGAGAGAGCCATGATCTGTATGCCAGCCACACCATGATGACATGGAGTCATCATCTTGAGGATCGTTACTGCATCTAAAGATTGGTTACAGGTCAACATTGGTCCATGAAGCGTAATTTACAATGACACACGGTGATAGGGTAATGGGTTATAGTGTCAACGTGAAAGAATATTTACCCTTTTTCAGCAGGAAAGTAATACAACAAACGGCCTTTATGACACCGAGAACGATATACAATCTGTTCAATGCCTTCATTGAGCGGCATATCTATCCCCTTAGACACTGTTCCAAAAGCATCGAAAATAAGCTTTCCAAAAGTAAGTTACTTAAAAGGAATTAACTAGAGGATCAATGAATATCAAGACAAGTTACCATATTTATCACAATGATATGCAACCAGTAAACCAACATCAAAAATAAGCTTTCCAAGGGCTTTAAAAGCTACACGCGAACAAAAAACAGGAACTATTAGTCAACCCAATCAACATTCTAAAATGCTTATGCAGGAGCAAATTGGTAATTTTGGATACTTTCTACAAGAATAAGAATGGCATACCGACTTCAAGTTCAGGCAGAGTACTTTTAGGCCAAATGTTTGATCCACAGTATGCAGGGTACCTGTGAATTTAATTAACAATTACTGATGGGCAAAAAGGTACTTTTCTTGTGAGCTATTTTAACGATTAATAAAGGGCACAAGTGTAAATCTTACCTTTGAATAAGTGAATCCTCAGTGGTAGGTTTGTCTAATATCGGATTTGCATAGAATGAACCTTTCAGCAGATCTGCATAACTAGAAAATAACCATCACATATCTTCTAAAAGTGCTCTAATAATTTCGCCCCTAATCATTGTAAGTACATTCAATTTTGTATTTAACGACTTTCCAAATAAATTATAGAAACAAGATCTAACAACATATTTCACCTGGTTTTCCAGACTCGAGCTTTTCTTTCCCATGGCTCCATCCAAAGTTATACCTTCATATAATGGGTCAATTTGGGTTACTTCTTATAGCTAACGGGTAGGGAAAATCGGGAAGATAACAACATTAGCTTAGTAGGATACGCAAACATCCCTCAAAGCGTACTTAACCTCCGACATCATTGTTTCCATAAGATTAGATATTATCATACCATACCTGCTTCGAGGATCTTCGAGTTCCTTCAACACCTCTTCAGGAAGGCTGGCCAACCTAGTTCAAACGACAGCAATGATAAATTGCCTAAATACCCTTTCATTTGATGATAATCAATAGCTAACATTTCTAATATATAACTGAAATGTCTTACCTAGGAGCAAGATTTAGAAGGTTCTGTCTCAATGAAGCATAACCGGGAACCTACACCAAATAAAGCACGGTTTCATATACCAAACACAAAGCTAAAGGCTAACACGTTAATATATGTATGCGCTACATTCATTGAATGCAAAATCAATAAACAAGTGAGGTCAAAATATCGAATGTATGATATAGTTACATATTACTATACTACTCCGTAATTCTTAAATTAAGTTACAGTTAAGTACTGCTGAACTTTCTTACATTAGAAATAGATAAAATTCCCAATCCATCTGGTCCAAATCCTTCTTCGATTTTCACTGACAAATCAGCATCTTTATCCTGTGTAGTTTAAAGTAGGATAGTTATATAACACAACAAGTTTAATTCATTCAGGGGCCAGTTGTGATTGCGGTTAAGCAGGTTTAAGTGCCTCTTACTAAGTGAATTATGTTCCACAAAAACAAGGCTTCAAACATACAAAACTGCTTTTATATACTTAAAAATAAGCAGATAAACAATTATATATAACCAATCCCTAAACTCCTGCTTAACCATATAAATTCCTTGCGTCATAAAAAATAGACCAAATGTCACAAATATGTAACCAACTTGACACTTTTTGTTTTCTTGCGCAGCTATCTTTACCTTTTCCTATATTATATTGTATATTATATTATACTTTTGAATTCCGTCTATTGTATGTATTTTGTGACAATTTTACCTTTTTCATTTATCTAACACTCTTATAGTCCTATACTCCTATTAAGAGGTAGTGGCAAAATAGTCATAAGATACACACAATAGACGGATACACACAATTCAAAAGTATAATGCATACAATAGAAGAAAAAAAAAATGATGACAACACAATAAAGAAAAAGCGACAAGTTAGTTACATTTTCGGGGCGTTTGCGCTATATTCTAAACGCACCTATGTAATATTTAATTCCAATCTACAACACACTTTGTGCTTCCTTTTTAATAACATTTTTACAAATAAAAGTATAAAGTCAATATTATGAAAGCTGATTAAAAAAGACAAAATAAAAACATACTTGAAGCAGTGTGAATGGAATGACGACTGTACGGAGAGTAGGAGTCTGTTCTGCTGACGTCATCTCAACGGAAAAATAGGGCGGAAAGACGGCGGCGATGACGAAGCAAAATTAAGGAACAGGGTTTTTGTTTTTCCAAAAAATGAAATAGTAGTAATTGTTAAATCATTTGAATTTGAAATGATGAGGATTAGTAGTAGTTATTTTTGTTTGGACTTTGTAGTCTTTTGTTGCGTCTTTTGTTCGACAACTCCTACGTAGGTTTATTGGAGTTATTATTAGGAAAAGAGTAAACTACACCGTTCGTCCTTATGGTATACGTTGACCATCAAGTTTCGTCCCTTGACCAAAAAAATTGCATCGTTGGTCCTTAACTCCGAATCGTTAGTCATCGTTGGTCCCTCACACTAACTGGATGGACTAACGGGCGTTAAGCCTTTTTAAGTGGAGGGTATATTTGTCTTTTCACACTTCATCTTCTTTCTTTATACATATCATCTTTACCTACCCACTTTTATTTTCCAGCCACCTTCCTCAAATTCCGGCCACCCACAAATTTCAATATCATCTACTTGTCAATTTTATATATCTCCACAAATCAAGCAAGTTCAACACAAACGAATGATTCAAATACCTTTTCGCTATCTTAGTATCTGTATCAGTCGACACAACATATCTCAACAACAACTCATAAACAAGCTGCAAATGTGGCCACGCCGGATCCAAATACATATCATCTTCTTCGGGGTCAAGACTCTCAGTACCAGTACCCGACTGAACCAAATCCACAAGCTCCAACAAATTCTGCTTCTTAATCTCCTTCTTCTTAACATTCTTCCCCGCATCCGTAAAATCAAAAACAATCCCACAAATCTGAACTTTCTTTAGAAACAAAACATGTCGGTCCGCCATTGGGACATCTTTCAACATAGGCAAAACCTCAACATCATTTCAGCTTCTATTTATATCATTCAATCAACCAACAAAAAAAATAACCCCACGCCTTCTCATCCACTTAACAACCATAATCTAAAACACAACAATAAGACCAACAACCCGGTATTCATCTGAGTTGTAACTGTAGCCGCCGAAAACGTAACATCACCAGCTCTGTATGAATTTTTTAGATGATTTAGAGTATATGTGTTTTCGATTGTTGGATTTTTTGAGAGATGAGTGTTGATTTGATTTTCGATGATTTTTTTTTGTGAGGGTTTTTGTGAGGGTGTTTGGATCAAGTGATGAGAATCTTTTTTGATGATTTTCTGATGATTTTTTTTCTTGTAAGGATTTTTGATGATTTTTTTTTTGTGAGGGTTTTGAGAGATGACCCTTGATCAGTGATGAGAATCTTTTTTCTTTTTACTCAAATCGATGAGTAAACCCATAAATGGATTGAGATCTTTTATCATTTTGTTATTATCTTTTAAGCTTAGATCTGTGAAGATAAGGTTTTCGTGTGAATGCTCTTTGAATGGTTTTGATAACACAAAAATTACACCTGAGATCTTGAATAATGATATTGGTGATGGGATAGGGTTTCGAATTAGATATCTTGATGTACTTCTTCTTTTTATTTCTTTGACGGATCTTCTTGTATTTCTGACATCTTGTATATGGTACTGTAAACATGGACTGATGATAATTGTTAATTGTTGTTTGTTGTTGATTTTTGTAAACATGGATCTTCTTGTATTTCTGATTTTTGGATTTGTTGTTGAAGATGGTGATGACTTGATGAAGATGAAGTGGTTGGGAAAAGACAAAAGTGGTGTGGGTGGGAAAAGACAAAAATACCCTCCACTTAACAAGGCTTAACGCCCGTTAGTCCATCCAGTTAGTGTGAGGGACCAACGATGACTAACGATTCGGAGTTAAGGACCAACGATGCAATTTTTTTGGTCAAGGGACGAAACTTGATGGTCAACGTATACCATAAGGACGAACGGTGTAGTTTACTCATAGGAAAATGATTGGGGACCTAAATGTATGCTTAAATTTATGCCTAAAGTGATATGGAAATATTTTATTTGTTTGTGAAGTAGTGGGTCCGTGTATTATGGGTATGTTTGGCACGGAGCGGTGTGAAGCTTTTTGGAGCGATTAGCGGTGAGCAATGAGCATTTTGATTTTTATTAGTCGTTTGGCAAATGAGCGGTGAGCTTTCCTATTTTTTAGGAATGCTCAATTTTCCAATGCTTCTTTAAGAAGTTGTGAGCGGTGAGCAGTGAGCTGCACAACTGCTCACAGCTCACAGCTCACAGCTACTGCTCACTACTACAGCTCACAGCTACTTTTGCCAAACACACCGGCTATGTTTGGCAAAAGTAGCTGTGAGCAGTAGCAGTGGGCTGTGAGCAGTAGCTGTGAGCTGTAGCCACAGCTCACTGCTCACCGCTCACAGCTTCTTAAAGAAGCATTGGAAAAATGAGCTTTCTTAAAAAATAGCAAAGCTCACCGCTCCTTTGCCAAACGAACACTAAAAATAAAAAAGCTCGTTGCTCACCGCTCATCGCCCCAAAAAGCTCCAAAATGCTCTGCGCCAAACATAGCCACCCTATAACCAATAAAGTGATGACACATAAAATTATGCATGTATTTAGGCCTAAGAGTTAGGCATGCCAATTAATGCTCTTATTATTATTAGATATTACGAAAATGGTCCTATCTAATCTAATGTACTCAGTGTTGTGGTCACATACGATAACATAAACGGATAAATGTATGGCTTTTTTTTTTTTGTTTTTTTTTTTTGTTAATACATTTATTGGCCATGAATTTTCAAAAATTTCTAATGTTAGATAATAAACTTTCAAAAATATTAGTATCACCCATAAAATTTTAATGTTACATGTTATTATAGGTTATATGACCGTTTCACCATATGTGAGCCCACATGTGACCACATATAACCACTTTCTCTTTTTTCCCTCTTTTTTCATAAACACTAATTTTGTCACAACTCTTAAATCAAAACGAATCCAAAAGCAAAATCAAATCAAATTATGTCTCTGTATCTTTTGACAAATGTGACATTGGGAGGATCTGACGTATGTGCATATGCTCTTTGTTATGGATTTGACGCAACTTGGCCTGTTGCGTTTTCCTTTAATAAACATATAAACTAAACTTTTGACTAATAACTAAAAATTTACTACTAATCAAAATTAATAACTTCAAGTTATTTTGAGAAAGCGGGTTTTTTGATTCACATGTATACAGCCTCGCCGGGTTATGATCCTTCTTTGGCAAGTATACGGAATGTTTGATCTTTTGCGAAGAAATCAAAGACCTTACCACTAGGTCATTTGATGGTGGTTATATTGTACAAGCCGTATTAAACTCAAAATTTACTAAGTATACATCTTGAGAGTGGTTAGGGAATGGGGCAAAAAAGGTCACGATATACTCTGTACATCTGTATCAAATACTACTTGCCTTTTACTGGTTTTAGCAAGGAAAAAAAAACTAAACATTTACCGGTTGTTAAATATAGTATCTAAAAATGTAAGTCACATTCATGTGATTGCTCCTTGGTTGAAACAATTCATTTGTAATTTGGTGAAAGGCAAAAATCAAACAAAAACAATCACTCTTACAAATGATTTTAAAAAAAAATCATCCATCTCAAAAATAATTTATGCAGAAACATCTTGTTCAAAAATGACTTTCGCTTTGATGTTTTGTCTCCTAATGTTAAAAGTTTGTCAAGCAAAAATGTTCGCTTTTTAAGCAAACCAAACGTTCGAAGGAGCAACTAATTGACACGATTATGACTATTGTTCGGTTAAAGCTTCTTTAGATACAAGAAGTCAAGTCGTGTGGGAAGAGTTATGGACAAGTGGGATTTACTTTGTTCTCTTATGCATAATCATGTAGCTCGTTAAAGCAGTTTCTTGAGCTAGGCGTTAGTGTTGGTCATGTTCTATTCTTTTGTAGCGTCTAGTTCATGTCTATATTTAGAGTGGCCTGTCACTCTATTGATGTAGTTAGAAGCACAATTGGTGCGTGTGTTTGTATAGTCGATTTGGTGCTTTGTCATATCGCATGCTCCTATTTTTTATTTATATACCATTTACCACGGTAAAAACCCTTTACCCAAAAAAAATGTTCGCTTTACATGTTTCTCAAAAACGATTCATACCGACAGCAATTTTAGCGAGATCGATTTTGCAGTCTACTCTAGCTTTTATTAAGTTCAATGATTTTTGGTTATTATTTTTTAAAATTACCGTTTATTGTTTTGCTTTGAATTGACCCAGAAAATACTTGAGAAAGTAGTGTGAATTTTTTTTTCTTTTCATGTAAAAGCAAGCTCATTTTACAAGTGATGTTTCAAATTGGTTTATTGGCTTTTTTTAAGTATGACATGTAGTATGTTAAACACTAAAGCGTTTGAATAATCTAACGTTGGTGACTTTAGTAAAGAATCCAAGATGGGATAAACTTGTAACACAATACATTTCGAAAAATAATAAAATCACATAATTTTCACACATTGATATGTGATACGGAGTAATAAATTGTACTTCAAATCACCAAATAAAATATGAGAGAATGAGTTTGAGTTAGAGCTTTAGGTGTCATAACAAGGGTTAGTTTCGTCGTCGTGCCACCTCAGCGTCACATCAGCATTTCATTTTTCCACAACTAACCACAACAAACTCTCTCCTCACTCATAACAAACTTCAACCTCTTCATTTGGGGCCCACCACTACCACTTTATTTTTTTTATTCAATTTTCATTTCAAAATAAACTAAATTTATTTCATTCAAATTAAAACTACAATACATAACACAAAAAAAAAACGATAAAACGATACGGAAAAAAAAAATAAATAAATAAATAAAATAAACGACACGGGTAAAAAAAATACAACACATACTAATAATACGTAACCTAGTCATCTTTTTCCTGATATTTCTTGACTAGACGTTCCTGCCTCTTGCTGATGATTTCTGCTTTTACCGGGTCAGGATTGGTACTCGGATCTATCATGAGAAAATCCATCTCGATCTTCTCTTGCCACGTTTTTTCCTTCTCCCGCCTCGCCTCGTAACAAGCCCTTTGAGCATCGGCTTTTTGAGCATATATTTCGGATATATGTCCCGAAAAACTACTCGTTTGACTTCCACCGGAGCTTGCAGCGCTTGACGTTGAAGTCGACTTATGTTTCTTTCCGGCTCGTTTGCATCCATCTCTTTCAGGCCGAGGTCGTTTTTCCGGCCCGAATATATCCTCGAGACATGTAATGTCAATAGGATCTTCGGCATCCCACTTGGGATAATTTTTCAAAACAGCCCAACATTTTTCATACGCAAACTCCCTCCCACCAAAACGATGCGTAAAGTTAACTTTGGCATTCTCGACATGATCTTGCTCATTTTCACCACTTCGACGCTGAAGATTTTTGTAAACAGCGTTGAACTTCTGGCAATCACCGTTAATCCTTGTCCATTTACCAGTTATCATGTTCTTGCCACGCTGGTTATCGGTGGTCTTAGAATTGAACATGTCGAGAATGTCGTTCCAAAAGTACTCCTCCGGACAGCATTGCCCATATCTCTATCTTGGGAAATTTCTATCCAACACTGCGCAAGTAACATTTCTTCATACTTGGTCCACTTCCTCCTGTCCGCTTGTGCTACGACTTCAACATCTTCGGCATCGTCTGCGTCCAAATCTACATCAATTTTTTTTGTCTTCGACTTTTTGCCCCTGCCTTTTGCCGGTTCACGTGCTTTTGGAACTTTGAATTGTGAACCGGACGGTTGTGATTCCATTTGGGGCAATTGTGGAGGTTGTGACGGGTTAAAAAACTGTGGAGATTTTGACGGGTTAAAAAACTGCGGTGATGGAAATCGGCCGGGGTAATTTGCGAAACATTGTTGAAACTGATATTGTTGGTTAAGAAAGATTTCTTGTGGAGACGGGTTGGAACTGGTCGAAGAGGGGGTAGACGGGTTTGAAGAACCCCCGTATTGTTGTGGGTTTGAGTTAAGTAGATTTGTGAAGTATCCTCCGTCATTTGGGTTTTGAGACATTGCGAGCAATTTTTTCTTTGAGTTAAGTAAGATTTCTTGTGTATTTTGGGTTTGAAGATGTGTAAAATAGTGAAGATGAAGATAGTTTATATAAGGGTGGTGGGTTTTAAAAAAAAAGTTAACGTTAAAAAAAAAAGTTTACGTTATATAACGTAACTTTTCTCTTTTGTGTCAGAACATCTCCTCGTCGTCCCCACGATTTTGTCATCAACGGCGAGCAGCGGCGAGCCACCCCGGTGTGGCGGCGGGGCACAACGAGCCTCCAGCTCAGCGACGGCGAGCTACGATTTCGTCCACACCGGGTGCTCTTATAGTTAACATGTCATGTCATGTCATGGTATGAAAATAATTTGATAAAATTATGGTGACATGTTCCCTAGCGGTTCCCAAATCTGCTAACACTCTAAACGATTCCTGAGACGACTGTTCTCTATGGCTAGAGAACAACCTACATCCGAACTCATACCTACAAGCCTATGGATACTGGCACCTATTCTATTTCCATTGGACTTTTGAAGTCTGACTTATTTCGCGGGACCAGGGCGGAAAGACGAGTTACTATTTTCACGAGCTCATTTGGACTCATAAATCAAACTCCTATTGATTGGGAAATGCTCAAAGACTGAGTTTTGAACCTAATACATCTCTTAAGAATATCAAAATACCTAACCACTAGATCGCTTGTTTTACTGCCCGTATATTAATTACAATAATCGTACGTAGTATGTTGAACATTAGATGCAACTGAACACTATTACACTACAATCTCCAAACAATAAAAAATAATCCTCATTTCAAATTGCTTACTCATTTATTAACTAGTTTATTGACCGGTGAAGATCACGGGTGATTAAAAGGTAAACCGCTTGATTGATCAAGAAAAGACACTTGTTAACCAAGCTCTTATATATTCTTGATGTTTCTATGTTATAGCTAAACTTGGAATTGATATGTTAAGAAAATATCAATTGCCGAGTCCAAAGTGAATTTACTAAGGGTGGTGGCAATGGGGCACGGTATGGTTCGGTTTGGACTCATACCGTGCGGTAACACCGTTGCCAGTGGTGAGGTATGGTTCGGTTTGGGAAGCAATTGGCATAGATTGCCACATCTGCATGGAGAAGGTGAGCAAAATATAGCCGTTGGCAACGGCTAAAAATATAGCCGTTTAGTGTTTTCCAAAAAAAAAAACAAAAAAAAAAAACACCTTATAAATATATACTTTAATCACCATTTTCAAATCACATTTTATTCTCATCTTCTTCTTCCAACTATCATTCTTTTAAAAAAAATGGATGCTAAGACCATGGGGTATCATCACACAAACCCAAGCCAAATCCAACGTGGCTACCAAATTGGCGCCGCCACCCTCGTGCCACCATACCCAAACTACCTCTCGCCACCTCTCAAGCCATTTAAGTGGCGCGTGTGATTTTCCGAAAAAGACAAAGAAAACTATCTGGGTAAGGAGATTTTTGTATGTTAGCGCATAGTAACATGATGTGGTGGTGATGGTTGAAAAGGAGCACCCATAATTTTAGGGTCCTACTAACCTTGCACCCCCTAGAAAAATTTTAGGGGTGTTGGGGTTTTCTCTCTCCTCCCAATCATTGGGACATTGATTTCCGTGCCAATGATTGAAAAAATTATTTTTTTTGTCTGTCTTTTTGTACAAGTTTTTTTTTTTTTTTTTTTTTTTTTTTTTTTTTTTTACTTTTACTCTTTATTTTTTTGTCACTTTTTTTGTACAAGTTTTTTTTTTTTTTTTTTTTACTTTTACTCTTTTATTTCTTTTATAAAAGTAAGGCTTTTTTTACTGAATAAAGTATATAACTTTTTTACAAGTTTTTTTTTTTTTTTTTTTTTTTTTTTTTTTTTTTTTTTTTTTTTATGAATCAGTTTTAAAACTTAAAAAAAACGTAGTTGGAAATTTTTTGAGGCTCAGTTCGAAGGTTGCAAAAGTGAGATTTTATCTCACTTTGTCGTCCATTCGGTTTTCATCATCGCCTCGAAAAATTTTATACTCTACAAATAAAAACACTATATATATATATATATATATATATATATATATATATATATATATATATATATATATATATATATATATATATATATATATATATATATATATATATATATATATATATATATATATATATAGTGTATCTTTATTTTAAGAACCCTGTTAAGTGCGAGAACTATGAGAACCCTTTTTAGACCATAGGATGATAAGATCAATGGCTATAAATGAATGTGGCAATTTTGTAATTAAAATAAAAACAAAATATAATTACTTAAAAGGAAAAGGGTATTATAGGAAGTGACTAAATATATTGAAGAATTAAAACTTGTTGCAGAGAATCAGTTACATAACCACACATCACATTCACAAGTCTCTCTCTCCCTTCTTCAAGATTATACGCCGCCGCTCTCGTCTTCATCAAAAACCCGCTGAAAAATCCACCATTAACGAATATCATCACCTTCGTTCTTATCTCCTCACCATCTAAAACCCCACCATCGAAACCCCATGTTTTGAGGTTTTTTTTTCTAGATCTATATATATACATTTCAAGTTATATAGTTTTTTTTAGATCTATGTATCTACTTTACAGATCTGAGTTTTTATAACACTTCTGACATCGCCGTTCTTGCCGGAATCTGCTGTTGTTTCCACCGCAATTTGCGCCGTTCTTGCCTTCAAACAAGGTGAAGGCGGTGCAGTGAGGTGGTGGCCGGACGGCGGTGCCGGCGGCCGGAGGTGAGGCCGGTGGCCGGAAAGTTTAGAGAGAGGTGGGAGTGTTATTGGTTAGAGAGAGGTTTTTATTGTGTTTTGGTATCTTCCTTCATCTCTCTTTCACAACATATATGTTATTGTTTGTTTATGCAAATATAAATGTGAAGACTTAGTATAGTGTTTTATATTATTTAACTGGATGAATGTAGTAATAATTTATCAGTGAGTAAATTACTTTTATGTGCTATTTTCCAGATTTGAGAGCCTCTTTTTTTTTCTTCGTCATCCACGACCGTAGTTCAGATGGATCTTCCATCTCAGATCCATCTCCTTTTATAAAAAGCAACAGGTAATGATAGTTTTTAATCTTTTCATAAACATTTAGTTTGTTTTTTTAATTCAAGAGGTAAAATAAATAATTTATAAAAGGCAACAGGTAAAATAAATAACAATGTGTCGGCAACACCAGATTAGATTTCGATATGAATGAAAAAGAAAAAGTTTGAAGAGGTAAAAGAAAAAGTTTGATTTGAAAAAGAAAAAGTTTGATTTGAAAAAGAGAAAGTATTATTCGATCTGAAATATAATATATGGGTTTTGATGATCTTGAAACGAAATATAGATTTCGATATGAATGAACTAATGTGATTTGCGGCTATAAGTTGTTCTTTATACATGTTTAAATGAGAGTCACTCTAAACATGTATGCTAAAAACATATATGTTTTACAACATGTATGTTTTAAAAACATGAATGTTTCAAACTTGTGTTATCAACATGTATGCTTTAAAAACATGCATGTTTCAAAACAAATATGTTTGACGACAAGTCTGATCTCAAAACATACACGTTCTCATGAACATGTATGTTATAAAAAAAAACTTGTGTTATCAAACATATTTGCTTTTAAGAATTTATGTTTTTGATTTTTCAACATGTATGTTTTAAAAACATGCATGTTTCAAACTTGTGTTATCAACATGTATGTTTTAAAAACATGCATGTTTCCAAACAAATATGTTTGACAACAAGTCTGATCTCAAAACATACACGTTCTCATGAACATGTATGTTTTGATAGTTGTTTATGATTAAATATGTTTGATATACACAAGATTGTGTATATGCGTTATGATAGTTATGATTAATTTTTGTTTTTTATTTGTTGGACGTTTAATTGTTTTTGTGCATGCTTATTTCAGATTGATGAAGATGATGATATCATTAAAGACTATGGAGTGGATTAATACAAATATACATGAAGATAATTTACGACTTTTGAAGATATACGATTATCGCATATGTGTTTTTTGTACTTGTAATTAAATAAAATGTAACATTTAAGTATATGAATCTTGTTTTTCTTTTATAATGGTTTATGTTTTTTAATTTATGCTTCAAACTTAAAAAAAATAACAATAATGCTAGCAAAAAACATACATGTACTTCACTAAAAAAAATCATGCTTAAAAAACATGCAAAAAACATACATGTACTTCACTAAAAAAAAACATACATGTACTTCACTAAAAAAAATGCATGCACCTGTAAGATTATGAAACCATGCTGTAAAAAAAAAAATAAAAAAAAAAAAAAAAAAAAAAAAAAAAAAAAAAAAAATCCAAAAATTTAGGAATACTTAAAATCGGGATTTAATAAAAAAAATAAAAAATAATATAAAAAATTGTATTTTACTATAATACCCTTTTGGATTAATAATAATTTTTAATATTTAAAAAAATCTCATTGGTTTAGAAGGGTTCTCAAAGTTCTCGCACTTAACAGGGTTCTCAAAATAAAAGTCCCCTATATATATATATATATATATATATATATATATATATATATATATATATATATATATATATATATATATATATATATATATATATATAGAGTTAGGATCAAATAAGAAGAATAATAAAAATAAGAAGGATAGGAAGTAACCACAACCACTCATTCTAGATGCACCTACAAAAATGGATGCATCTTCATTCAAATTTTCCCTCCCATATTAAAATGTGTTGCTAGAATTACTTCTTACCCTTCTCATTTTAATTATTCTTCTTATTGGATCCCTTCCCTATATATATATATATATATAGGGTGAGGTTATTTTCAGAACCAAATAAATTGCGAGAACTGCGAGAACCAGCATCAACCAATCAGATTTTTTTGGATATTAGATTTTGTTATTTAATTCAAAAGATATAACGGTAAAATTATTTTTTTTTTATTTATTTATTTTTTTATTTTAAAAAGAAAAAAAAACGTTTTTTTTGTCTCCTAAATTAAAGGATTTTTTTTTTTTTTTTTTTTTTTTTTTGCATTGTACCTGTTTAAAAAAAAATGTGCACATGTGTTTTGTAAAAAAAAAAGTTAATTACTAACTACATTATGACAATTGTATTTTTTGTTTATACGTGTTTTGATTTGCACATGTATCCTTAAAAAATATTACATAAATACGAATAAAAATACAAACAACAAAACTTTATTATATGATTTATGCATTTTCAAAATTTACAAATTGTCTTACTCTAGTTATATGAAATTTAGCTTTATCACAAACGCCACTATGTTTACACTTGTATTCAATTTTATTACAAATATGTGAAGCGTGCACATGTGTTTAATACAATGTCTTTAACAGTTGGTTCATCTTTTAGGCGTGCACATGTATTCCTCGCCTTGTTCAAGAACCCATGAAATCTGCCCATGTGCTTTTAATCCTTGTGCACATGTGTTTTTATCGTCTCGCTCATATTAGCTGATACGAGTGTGTGCCAACAGCCACAACGTCAAGTAACCTGCAACCATACAACACATATGCACTCTTTAGAAACTTTATACCAACAATAAAAACACATATGCACACTAATTTTATATTAACCTTGAAACAAATTTGCATCATTAAACTAATTTTAAATTAACCTTGAAACACACATATGCACACACTTTTCAGCCATAAAACACATATGCACCTTTTTAATTGATTTTTTACTCGTCATAAACACGTATGCATCATTCTTCAAAACACGCATGCACCATTACCCATCATAAGACATATGCACTCCTTTAATTGATTTTATATCACCCACAAGACACATATGCACCATTTCATTTATATGATATTAACCTTGAAACACATATGCACAACCTTATCAAATTCACCAGAAACATTAAAAACACATATGCACACTTAATAATGCATTTGGACTTTTGTATAAGCCATAAAACATACTGTATATGTATTTCAAAAAATATACTTAGTGGCTAAATAAATTATAAAGGCAAAAACAACTAAAAGGCACAAAAATTGGCTCATATACTTCGTTAGAAATTCATACCCACTATGGTAACAAAACAATATGTACCTAGCTACTTCTAACTTTATGAGTTCTTTATACGTCATTCCATCATCATTAACCCCACCGATTCACTACCAAATACAACCAAAAAAAAAATAGTCTATGAACATATTGGTCCTAGTTCCTAAAAGTTGTCATGTAGCAATACTAGACATGGTCTCCATTTTTTTAAATGATGGTATCTTTGAATCTTAAAAGTAATTTTGCTATCTAAGAAAAACAAAAGCACATCACCGGTTGACTCAAAATTTTATCAGCAAACCATTTAAGCGAATTGGTCTGAGTGAATACAAAAAAAAAAAAAAAAAAAAAAAAAAAAAAAAAAAAAAAAAAAAAAAAAAAAACCAAACCTTATTGGACCATCCTTGATTTATTTACAAGGATATACTTCCCAAACAGATATTCGTAGATCTAACCGCTTATTGTCGATGAGTCGCCAAAAAAATAATTAATCATTTTCGAAGGGAAATTAACAAGAGGGCTATATTGCTATGAAAATAATTGAATATTTGTACAAAAAAATCTCATACCCAAAACAAAGGTTTGCATATATGTTAAAAGTATTTAAGGACTTAAATTGATTTCGTTCTACATATACCAGACAAATTCGAACTAAACCTGTTTTAATATCGGATGAGATGATGTTGATAGCAACCAAAACGAGATAAACCTGTTACGAAAACCAATTTCAATAAAAAAAAATATATATCGATAACAAATTTAATTATGGTAGAGATGGAATTTAACTATGGGTGGCTAGGGTTTCATGAGAGAGATAAAAATTAAAAGAGAGGCAGTTTTTTTTTTATCAAATGAAAATGGGTAGGTGGTTAATAGGTCAAAAAGAGAGAGTGAGAAAATGGTGCTTGTCAGATATTTTTGCAATTACTTTATTATCCTTTTTTCTTTTATAATATGTCCCTTCGTTTTTCATTTAATTACCACTATGTCACAATCTCTTACAACCATTGATCAAATAATAGATGGTTCAGATTAGTTCTCGCAGTCCTCGCAATTTTTTTGGTTTTGAAAATAACCATACACTATATATATATATATATATACACACAAATAAAACAATACACAAACACAAAACAAAAAAACAAAAAACTATACAAAAAAAAAAAAAAAAAAAAAAAAAAAAAAAAACGAAAAAAAAAAATGACAAACCAATCATTGGGCCCAATGATTGGCCTAGTGAGGTGCATGGGAAGGAAAAAATGGGGTGCAAGATTAGATCGTCCCTAATTTTATTTAAATCAGTTTTTTGATTACCTGAAACAGTTGTGGGTTACTTAGGATTTTAGGACTTATGTTATTTGTGTGGGTAACTGAAATGATGATTGTGAGATATTCTTGGGTTGACGATAGAATTTCTCTATTGATGTGTGAATAGGAGAATTGATGGATCAAAAGGAAGTTTAAGAAAGAGTCTGTGTTTTTGCTTAAAAAATACGTAGTAGTGGGGTAAGAAAAAAGAAATATTCACATTTTGATATTTAGGTTTGAGGTGATGATTTGATAAGCCAACCAAAATGGTCATTTAGTTTGATGACATCTGTAACATCTATAAACTATAAAAACACAACTGTTATCACCGGATAAGTTTAAAACCAAGTAAATTACAAAAGTGAACCATCTACACACTCTTTTTACGAGAATGAACCTTTTTTTTTGTTTTTACGTAACTGACACACTTAATTTTAGGTTGAGTATTTTTTTTATCTTTTGAAATCTTTTTTACTTCACTTCTTTCTAGATAAAAGCTCATAGGACCACATAATACCTCTTACCCTCTTGCACATATAACAACACAAGCAAACAACCATATCCATAACCTCTTCATCTTTGTTGGTTATCCTCAAAAACACCATAAATTTCTTATGTATTGATTCTTTAAAAACGACCTTCAGTAATCAAACATATTATAGGTTCATGTTGTTGCTTTGAAGCCACAAACATTTGCTCCAATTCTCGGTGAAAGCTGTCTGCGCCACACTGATTCAACAGCATGATACCCAAAAGAAGATCACCAATTCCTTTAGAAGCTAACTTTTCAAGATTGTTGTGCTTTGGATCGTTATCAAGAACTCCCACGCCTAGTTCACCTTCACGCCCACACACACGCCCAGCCCACGCCTAGCTCACCTTTGCCCTCGCCTAGCCCTCCACGCCCAGACACACGCCTGGCAGACCAATCTCGCCCAGGCCCTCGCCCAGTACCACGCCCAGAACTACCTCTCGCCTAGGTTCTCGCCTCGCGCACGCCCAGGAATTCATTATACACGTGTACGGTTTAAAAACGATATTGAAAAGTTCATTTTAGAAAAGTGTATACGCGAGGTTCATATATGTAAGTAGCAGTAGAATGTGTTGGTTTAAGAAATTTCCTCTTTAAAACCAATATATGAATACTACTCCTTCCGTCTCAAAATTATTGTCACTATACAAGATTCACACAATTTAATAAAAGTGGAGCCACTTTAATTTTCAACCATTCAAAAGGAATATTCCTCCACTAAATTCTCTTTCTTTTACTATAAAAGGAAAGTGGACAATAATTTTGAGACATCCAAAAAAAAGAAATGTGGATAATTATATTGAGACGGAGGGAGTAATTAATTTCATATAGGCATACTTGGACACATGGTGGTGGTTTTTGTAAATGAGACCTAGCCCAAACGAAGTGATTATTTTTTTTTAATTCATTTTTTATGTAATGTATATATATTTTTTTAGTTTTATATGATTTGTATTTTTATTTTAAGGAACAAAGTTTAGTTTGGTTGAAAAAGTGTAAAAAAAAATTGTGAGTGGGTGAGGCTCAAATGGCATGTTATGAGTGAAGAGGTGTTTTGGTGTATGAGTGTTAAAAGTGTGAATGCTGAGGTGGTGCTGAGTTGTCACTGAAAAAGAGAAATTGACATGCTATGATACCCCATGCTCTAAGAAAGCAAAAAGTGTTTCAACCTCATCCAAAGGTCGTGGACGAAGCTCTCGATCACATAACTGATCTGACAATGCGAGAAATCACTATTGCCAAAAAACGTGAGTAAGCGGAGAAATATGGATGACCGTCTAATTTTTAGATATGTAATTTTTTTTAAGTATTATGTAATTTTTTTTTAAGTATTGTGTAATTTTTTTTTTATTATTAATGAAATATTATGTTTTTATTAAATTGTTTAATATAATTATGAATATATAAAAAATAAAAAAATAAAATTAAGTTATGTATGAAATCATGGTTGCCATTAGAAAAGTATAATGAGGTATGAGATGAGGTGTAATGATATTATTGGTGGGTAGTGAGGTATGGGATCATGAATGCCACCACCTTAACAATGTATTATATAGAATATGTCAATAACATATCGCACAATGTGAAAATTTACCCGGCAAAAAAGAAGGTAAAGATAGATGGTATATGCCACAACTTCTCACATCCCACATTGATTCATGACATCAAATGTTGCTAGTTTACATACTCAAATGTATCTCAATTTAATAAGTTGGGGTCAATAGTATGTTATATGGTATGGAGATAACATGATTTAATTGAAAAAAAAAAAATCGTTCTATCTTCATGACATGCAATATAATATTATATCTTAAGCTTTTATGAAAATTAATTATAAGTCTTGTGCACGTGATTTAGGAAAACTAATTATAAAGACGCAATATAATATTATATCTTAAGCTTTTATGAAAACTAATTATAAGTCTTGTGCACGTGATTTAGACATTAATAGTATGTTGTATGTTATGAGGTAACATGATTTAATTAAAAAAAACCAGCTTTTATGAAAATTAATTATAAGTCTTGTGCACGTGATTTAGGAAAACTAATTATAAAGACGCAATATAATATTATATCTTAAGCTTTTATGAAAACTAATTATAAGTCTTGTGCACGTGATTTTGACATTAATAGTATGTTGTATGTTATGAGGTAACATGATTTAATTAAAAAAAACCATGCTATCTTCAACACATGCAATATAATATTATATGTTAAACTTATATAAAAACTAACTATAAGTCTCGTGCACGTGGTTTAGACATTAATTAAACTTTAGTTTAAAGTTTTATGGTATGGAGATAACATGATTTAATTGAAAAAAAAAAATCGTTCTATCTTCATGACATGCAATATAATATTATATCTTAAGCTTTTATGAAAATTAATTATAAGTCTTGTGCACGTGATTTAGGAAAACTAATTATAAAGACGCAATATAATATTATATCTTAAGCTTTTATGAAAACTAATTATAAGTCTTGTGCACGTGATTTAGACATTAATAGTATGTTGTATGTTATGAGGTAACATGATTTAATTAAAAAAAACCATGCTATCTTCAACACATGCAATATAATATTATATGTTAAACTTATATAAAAACTAACTATAAGTCTCGTGCACGTGGTTTAGACATTAATTAAACTTTAGTTTAAAGTTTTATTCAATTAAAAGCAAGTGAAATATGTCAGTGTCACGATGTAGAATTTAATATGAAATCATAAGCTTTTATACAAACTTGTTATAATATTGTGCACGCACGTGGTTTAAAGATCAATCAAATTTATGTTAGTGTCGTGATATACAATATAATATAACTTCTTAAGCTTTTATACAAAGTAATTATAAATCTCGTGCAAGTAGTTTATTATAAAAGTTTTTTTTTTTTTTTTTTTTTTTTTTTTTTTTTTTTTTTTTAATATAAATTCAATTAAAAGAAAGTGAAATACACAATTTAATATAAATTTTGAAAATAATGTAGGAGTAATGATAGGATCACATAATTTCGCGAAAATTATTGTGCTACCCATATTCGTTGGGTTGTGTCTGCACATACCCAATTTTATCCTCATTCTCAAAAATACCCATCAATGTCGGGTATTTATTTACACTATATACACGAGATTGAGGTGTATGGCCAAGAATGAGTTTGGTAAATAATTCGTAGACAATGTCGGGTAACAAAATACAAGACATACATGACATTGTTTTTTTTAATATTACTCACGCCTCCCAAGACCAATATAGTGTATACATTTTCACTACATACACGACATATGACAGAATCTTAAAAGCACATGTTAATGTCGGGTAACTTGTGATGTAGAGAATAAAAATACACGACATGTATTAAATATTCAACCTCATTCTAGCCCTAGACAATGTGGTGCTGAGTAGAGTCTGGTTTGATGTGAACAAACCTCTGTTATTCAATATATCTACATAGTAACCAACTTCAGTGATGGTTGGGGACGATGGGTTTATTTGGACCACGGAATCTGGTCCTCCCTTTGGACATTGTTGCTTTAGTTGGCTTGCGTAAAAAGCATCTAAAGTTGGGTCCTGGTTCACGGTGGTACTATAGCTGTACACAGTGGCGGATCCAGGATTTATAAGTGTGTGTAGCACAATTTGCTCGCTTTGCTTCGCAGATAGATTTATATTTTGTTGCTTGTTATGCAATTTTCCAAATTCCAATCACCGCAAGCAAAAAAAATAAATAAAAACAAAATCTAAACCGTAATAATATAAGTTGGAAATTGCCACTTACTTGCAACCTGAGCTAACATTTAAAACCAAATATATCTTGTCATCTAATTTGCTAGTTCATCTAGCTGTTTCTCTCTATAAAAATGATTGACTATGTTTCTTTTATAAATTATAATTCTTTTGCTTTTTAATAAATAGGCAAGAGTCTGTGCGGCTAGGGAACAGGCTGCCGCGGCCCAAGCCGCAGTTGGGACATTCGGATCTTACCTTCAGCAGTTTTTCACCCACTACAACTCACAAGGTAACCCATTTTCACCTCCCTTTCCCTCGGTACCCATTCCTGTCCCTTTTCCCCCTCCCGGTCCTTATGGTTTCCAAGCTTCCATTTTCGACCCCAATAATGCATTTACCGGTTGTTATTGCCCCACCTTTCCCAACTCTATCACGTGCCCGGGTACTAGTTCGAACTATGCAATGCCGCCACCAGACCTTAACCGGTACAACTCACAAAATAATCCTCATTTGGGCTAAAATGATCATGTTGATTATAATGATTTGAATAATAATGATGATAATAGTGGGGATAATAATGAGGCAGGCGACGAGTCGGGTGACGAGTCGGGCAGCGATTCGGGCGGCGAGTTCTTTGAGGAGTAGGCGGGAAGTTAGTTTGTGAATTTTAGACTTATTAATATTATGGAATAGTATTGTATTTGTCGAATATTATCGTGGATTTATGTTAACTTTATAACTTTTGGACATGTTAGCTTTATAAGCTAGTGACTTGTTAGTTTGAGACATGTTATTTAGGAAATTTGCGCCTTGTATAGTTTAAGAGTAATTTACTTTGTATCGTATTTGTTGAATGGTATCGTGGAATTGTGGAATGTTATTCGACCCGTTTAGTAATTTGGTATTGTATCATATTGTTGAATTGGTATTGTGGATTGTGATTGATTACAAGTTGTATTTGTTTTGGTAGATTTTTTCCCGAAAAAATCTGGAAAAACTGCATTTGCTGCATTTTTTTTGCCCACCCAGGAAAATTAGGGACGACACATAACACATGTCGTGCCATTCTGCAACACAAGGCCACGTGTTTTGTATCCAGTGCCACGTGTAGTTACAATTTGGCACGACAATGTCGTGCCTTTTTGTATTTAAATTAACTTTTTATCGTTATTTTAAAAAGGTAAAAAAAAAATGGTACGACAATGTCGTACCATTTTGCAAAATTGTGTCGTGCCAAAGAGTATTTTCAGGTTGAATTGCATTTGGGCCCTACTCATTTGTCGTGCCAAAACATAAAGAGTATTGTCGTGCCAAATTTTTTTGGGTCAACAGGAATGGTACTACCAAAAAGGCACGACATGTCGTGCCTTTTTTTCTTTGGGTCGACATCCTTTGCGTTTTTGGCACGAGAATGTAGTGCCAAATGTTGCATTTTTTTGTGGTGAAACCTATATTTCATATTTATGTACGTGCTACTTTATAACACAATTTTCATTTTAATACATGTCGTGTATTTTTATTCTCTACATCACAAGTTATCCGACATTAACATGTGCTTTTAAGATTCTGTCATATGTCGTGTATATAGTGAAAATGTATACACTATATTGGTCTTGGGAGGCGTGGGTAATATTTAAAAAACAATGTCGTGTATGTCTTGTATTTTGTTACCTGACATTGTCTACGAATTAATTACCAAACTCATTCTTGGCCATACACCTCAATCTCGTGTATATAGTGTAAATAAATACCCGACATTGATGGGTATTTTTGAGAATGAGGAAAAAATTTGGTATGTGCAGACACAACCCAACGAATATAGGTAGCACAGTAATTTTCGCAACATAATATTGACCACAACTAATTAAGGAAAAGGGTTTTTGAAAGAAAAATAAAATAAAATAAAGGAAATTAACGAAAATTAACTATTAAGTTATGGTTTTATATTACGAGAAAAGTTCAATATATAACTCATATTTGTCATATAACAAATGAACCAATCCTAGCCACTCATTTCTTTTATTAAAATATATTCACAAACCGTTAATCGTTACGCCAAAAAAATCATACAATCTCGACGAGAATTAAATTATATTTCTATAGATATGCATTGTTATATACTTTCGACGAACTTTTTTTTTTAAATTCCATCCAGAAGAATCACATGGGATTTGTAAAAATCACATGTGATTTGTTAAAATCATATGTGATTTGATTTTTACGAATCACATGTGATTTTGATTTTTACAAATCACATGTGATTAATCTGTGCGAAATTTTTAAAAAAAAACTTCGTCGAAAGTATATATAACAATGCATATCTATAGAAAGATAATTTAATTCTCGTAATGATGGTGTATTTTTTGTAGTTTGAAGATTTATCGTTTGCAAGATATGTTGTTTTAAAAAAAATGGTGAAAAATGATTTTTTATTAATTTAAATAAAAAATGGATGACTATGATTGGTTCATTAATTCTATGACAAATATGAGTTATATATGAATCTCAACTCTTTATATCATTTGAAACAAGGATTAATGTTCATGTTTGGACTTTGTAGTGTTCAGTTGCGTCTAATCTTCGACCACATCCTATGTGCCATTATTGTTGTTACTACTATTGGATATTAGGAAAATGGTACCTTAACCAATGGGGTATCCGAGAGTGATGTATGAGAGTGTGTGAGGTGTGCTATCGCACAGGGACTCAAATCTTTTGGGGTCTCACACACTCTCAATACTATAGATAAATGTAATTCATTCATGTGATTGTTCTTGGTTAAAACTTTTCATATTGTAAATTGGTGAGATGCAACAAATAAAATCATTCATCTCAAAAATAATTTATACAGAAAGTCAAGCGGAAACATCTCTTTTACAAAATGACTTTCGCATGATCTTTTGCCTCTTAACGATGATTCATGTCAATATTTTGTCAAGCAAAAATGTTCGTTTTACATGTTTTTCAAAAATGATTCATACCAACAACAATTTTAGCGAGACTGATTTTGTAGTCTACTTTAACTTTCATAAAGGTTATTAGGTTTTTAGATTAGGGTTGATTTTCCTGTTTTGAATTGAACCAAAAAATACTTGAGAAAGTAACTTTTTTTTTTTTTTTTTTTTTTTTTTTTTTTTTTTTTTGCCATGTAAAAGCTAGCTCATTTCACAAGTGATATTTCATATTTGGTTTATTGGCTTTTTTAATGTATGACATTGCTATGTTTGGCACATGAGATACTTAAAAAATAATATTTGTTTGGCAAACAGAATTTATATGAGATTATTAAAAAATAATCTTACATAATCTCTAAAAATAAAAAGTTACCTCATAAAACTTATAAAAATAATCTCTTTTTATAATCTTTTTCAGTAACAACACTAGCACCAGCATCAACAACAACACCAACACCAGCATCAATATAATCTATTTTTGTCAAACATACCTATAATATATTAAATACTAAAGCTGTTTGATAATGTTAATAGTAAAAATTAGTTTGTACTCCTATTTAAATAATGGATAGTGTTTGAATAATCTAATGTTGGTAACTTTAGTAAGAACCCAAGATGGGATAAACTTGTAACATAATACATTATAAGAAATGATTTAATCACATAAATTTTACACAATCTATCTAATATAATAAACAAGGGTTTTGTACCAGTCTTTAAAGCAGCCCAAAAAATTAATGCGCTGATGTGTCTGCAATGTGATTGGACGAATTTTTTGGAATGTACAATTCCGATGCATATACTCATTCTATTCAACATTCAACATAGACAATAAAACACATACAAGTCAAAGAAAGTACGCCCATTTTCAAGCCCATTCAATCACATTTAATCAGTTACCATTGGACATTAAATTTCATTGATGTCAAATATACCTCCAAAAATAACTTCACATATTCGTTCTTCACTCCTAATTTCTGTATGCTTCTTCTTTCATCATTCAATCAATTCACTGATGTGTTCTTGGACGGTATTTTTGGTAGGTACAACTCTTCTTCATTCTTCAATCCAATGCATTCCTCATAAAACTTCTTTCATAAGCTTCTTCATTTGATTCAGTCCATGGCAGTTTCTCCTCAACATTTAATGTGTACGCGTTTTTCAAATCATCCCAAAAATAAGTTGTCCTTATACCTTTGATTCAGTCCTTATCATCAACCCTACCAATTATACTCGATGACAGCTTTTTTGTTGGTGGAAAAACCATAAAATTGGTAATTATTTTGGTGCCATTGAAAATCCCATTTGGGTTAACATCCTGATCACATACGCTGGCCACACCATAAAATTGGTATTATGATTTCATCTTTTTATATGTTTGAAGAAGATAAATAGATGGAAAATGAAGAGCTCAAAGGTATGTGTCTTTCTTCATTACTAATGTTTCCACCATCAATTGTTTGTAGCATTCAAATGTTATATCTTGATCCCTTGATTTTTTCTTAATTTAGATATGCGTTTTTGCTGTTGTTCTTTGGGTAGAGGCATACGCAATTCAATTTGAAGGTATGCAAATCTTAATCCCTTAAATATTTTTATTTAGATCAACTCGCAACAATCTGTCTAATTGCTATGTATATGATCAACAATTCAAATTGATTTTTAGCATACGCCAAGTGTTTGATGAAACGCCACATTCACATATTGTTTTTAATGAGTTTGCTAAAACATATTTAGTTGATTTTTAAATTTGAAGTGTTTGTACGTGTTTGCTAAAGTTTTTTAATTACGTAAAGGTGCAGGTTAAAAATAACTTTTGTTATGCTTCTGTTACGTGTTATGCCTTTATTCGTTATCTGTATACTATGATCACTTTTTGCATCTTTGCGATTTTGTTTTGCTCCATGGATAGGGTGCAGCCCGGCGCTTGGGCTCGCAAAAGCAGATCTTGGAGGTTGTTGAATCAGTTGGGGTATCGGGGATAGTTAAGAAAGGACAGTGAGATACTTCAGGCTAAAGGTTAGTAATATTGAGGTATTGAATTGTTTGAGGGCCTAACTGTTTCGGTTCAGCCCATTTGTATTTTATAATCTTTTGGACAAGATAAAATATTTTATTGGTTATGTAGTTTTAAGACTCTAACAAGGAAGACACAGATGAAAATCTTGATTGGAGCCCTCCAAGACGGATTCGTAAGTTTACGCGAATTATATCCTACATGCATTGTATTATAGTCTTGATGCCCATAATCTTCTAAGGTTCTCCTTAATATGGACTTTTATGATCAATTTCTTCATATTACAAAAATGGTGACTCGGTTCATCAAAATCAGTCTTGGTCTGACTTCATTTTTTTTAACTGAATGTTACGTTTATTTGTTGTTGGCTTCTACAGTGAGTGCGCCTAACATTAATGTTTATATCCATAGTTACAAATAAGATTAAGGTTTTATTGTGGGTTAATTCTATAGGGCAACATGTAACTTGTGGTATTACCTTTTGTAGGACATTCTTTGCTGGTAACGACTAACGAAGCAGCGTCTGATCATGTTGTACAACTCTATGGAAATTCAAGGTAGGCACAATGGATTCCGGGTAGGTAAGGTATTAATATCTTCCGTATAGTATTTCGAAACATGGGAAACATAGTAATATCTTCTGGGATTTTTCCAATAGTCTGTTAAAAATGACAATATTAGCTTATCCTTTAATTCATGGATTAAAGCTTAGCCTTTAAGAATGACAATATTAGCTTAGTCTTTAAGGTTTTTTCCAATTGTCTATTTAAAAGGATTCTTCAATAGTCTATAACTGTTAAAAAGGATTTTTCCAATAGTCTAATTATTTCAACTCAGTTTTTCTCTGGTGACTCTGGTTATGCAAAAGCCAATCAGGGATTTTTGAAAAATATACTGATCATTTTTACAAAACTGAACCTGGGAATATGAAATGTGCAAAAGATGAATGACAATTTGGCCCCATTGTTCTACGTGTTCAAAATGACCCCAATGACAATTATGCGGTAAGTAAGTGTGGATATCTATGTAATGCATACTACAAAACATGGGCGTTTGGCTGCTATAAAACTATTTTAGTACCGCATATTAAGCTATTTTTTGTGCTCAATAATATAAGCTAGTTTTTTTGCCCATTATATGCTATTTTTTTGGTAATATTTATTGCTCAAAGTAAGCTATGTACATGTATTAGGAGAATGAGATTAAGTAGATAGATAAGCATGTCCTAGGATAAAGAGATTAAGTAGGTAGGAGTAGTGAGACCAATTGATGTGTGCTCGCTTCTATCAGAAATGATTTTGCTTTTCTATCTTTGCATCTAATAAAGCTAAATCACTTCTGATGTATTTAACAACTAATTTTAAAAACATCGTCTTGAAATGACACATTCATTTGCTGAATAAATCTTTATGAAACAAGTAAACGAGTGAGGTTTTCTCCTATTACTTATGATGCAGAGTGGGTAGCCATGAGTATAAATAATGTTCATCAGGTCTTGGAACTAAATAATGTTTCTTTGTTTGCAAGTCTTGGAACTAAATAATGTTCATCAGTGCAATGAAGTTTCTTAAATGGACCTGAAGATACCATGAGTCTATGACATGGTAGGACCTCTTCTATGTTAGTAAGGTTTTCAAAATTTGTGGTTTCATGTAACAGAACTTATCATCTCAGATGGGATTATAAGTATATGGCTTTGCATATACAAATGTACTAATTGTTTAATGTTAACTAGCTAAGTATATATTGTTTACCTAATAAATTTAGTTTTTGAAAATGGCTCAATTGGAAGATACTATGGTTTAATGTATTTTTTTATTTAATCAACTTCATACTATTTATTTATTGCAAAAGAAAGTTGCTTTGAACTTTTGACAACATATATGTATTTCAAGGGTGTTTATTGAAACATAATCTCTGGAAAAACTCTGCATCACTCCATTATGAAGATAGTTGATAGAACGCAAAATGGGCAGGTAATATTTGGTGTGTACTAAAACGGGTCGAACTGACCCAAAATGTTGTTTTGTCCAAATACTCAACTTTAAAAATGTTTTGTCAAGTATGATTTCAAAACTTATATCATTGCGTTCACAATATTTTACTATAGGCAATATACATGTTAGAAATATTGAGCATTATGCATGAACCTCGCACCACATAGCATTGTTTGGATTCATGCTGAATCTAATGTGTCGCTCTATGTAGCACTATCGACCCATTTAGTTATATTGATACCTTATCCTATGATTGTGAGTACATATTCAAGAATTTTACACTTACATGTTTTCCTGTACATTGTAGGTTTCTTCATGTAAGTCATCATTGTTAGGGGTTATCAATTAAGTAATTCGAAGAAAACTAATCTTATGACTTTTAATTTATGTGTTTCGGATACAAGAATATACATATGACATCATTTATGTCATTTCTTAAAGTTACATCTAATATAAATCACAAACTCCTTTTATTTACAATTCTAATATTTTTGTAAATTTATTAGGTGCTCGCGGAATCACCATTGGCTTATCATTTCATTAACGCTCACTACATACATTTGCTTGTGGAGAACATCAAATTTAGATACGACGACGCATAGACGTTTATTATATTAATAGTTACAAACACAATTGTTTATAGGATCGTTGACTTATTACTTATTATTTCTTTAAAAAAATAATGGGACATGTTTACGATCGTTGTTGTTTATTACTTTATCCACACACTCAACTTTTTAATAAGTACTTTTTTTAAAACCCCGTGAATCCACGGGTCTATAAGCTAGTAATTTTCATACAATGATGTGTCATAATAAATTGTACTTAAAATGATCAACTAAAAATATGAGAGAATGAGTTTGAGTTATATTTAATATGTCATGTCATTGTATGAAAATAATTTGATAAAATTGTGTAATCCTATCATTACTCATACATTATTTCCAAAATTTATATTAAATTGTACATCACGACACCAACATATTTCACTTTCGTTTAATTGAATTTATAACAAACTTTAAACTAAACTTTATTAATGTCTCAACCACGTGCACAAGACTTAATAATTAGTTTGTATAAAAGCATAAGAAGTTATATTATATTATATATCACGACACTAATGTAAATTTAACTTATCTCTAAGAGTGCTAGGTATCGTTTGGTGCCGTGGGTGGTGCCATAAGAAAAAGTGATGCCATCTCAGCACCTTTTTCCCATGGCATCACTTTTGGCTATGACACCAAAACTCTCCTCCCTAGCATAACACCAGTTTTTGTGGTGCCGTTATTTTATTTATTTATTTTTTTTTTTTAAATCTTATACCAACCAACATATCTACCTTAAAACATTCATATTGAGTTGATTATGAGGTTCTTGCAAATATACTTATGAGGTTCATGCAAATATACTTGCGGTGGTTGTTATAAGAATATAGGAGCCTAAACGTTTTTTTATCTTTCGTATAAACCATTTTAGAATAACAAAGCCATCTAGCAGCCCAAATGTATTTTTTTTTGTCCAAGAGTCCACAATTAAACTAGCCCAAAACTTTAACACTCAAAAGTCAAAACCTCAAAACAAATATATCACAAACACAACAACCCTATTATTTGATTATCTCACAGCAGCCACCACACCTTCTTCTTCCTTCTCACACCTGCAAAAAACGAAAAAATAATTAACACATCACATTACAAACACAACGCACAAACACAAAACCTCAAACAAAAACACAATACCAACTTGAAATTAAAAAAAGAAATAAGAAAAGCCCACGGCGTGGGCTGGTGGTGGTGGCGCCAGAGGGTTTGGCTCGAGGTCCGGTGTGGTATGTCGTGCCATAGGGTGGCGCCGAAGCCCATGGCTTGAGCCATGGCGCACCGTACCCTGGGCTCTAAACCTTAAAGTGACATCACGACACTGACATATTAATTTCACTTTCTTTTAGTTGATTTAAACTTTAAATTAAAGTTTATTAATGTCTAAACCACGTGCACAAAACTTATAATTAGCTTTCATAAAAGCTTATAATTGTGTGAGGGGTGGTAAAGGACACAGGAAAGACTATTTTCTTTCTTTCCTTGCGGGACCACCATCCCTTCATAGGCAGAAAAACCCGAAGCGTATCTTTTGCGGGAGTTAAATCCGAAAGTAAATAGAGTGTGAAATGTAGTTTTTAAGAGAGACAGTGTATACATTATTAGTTATGTGGTTGGTTGTGTGTGTATTGAGGGTACTTTAAAAAATAATAAATAAATAAATAAAAGTTAGAGAATGTGTTGCAATGATCGAAATAAAGTTGAAGGGAGTGATAAAAGAAATGTTTTTTGATGATGTGGAGAGAAAAAACTTTTAACAGCACCCTCCGCTCTAACACATATGTTAGATTAAATTGTACTGTCTTGACTTATAATTAGTTTTCGTTAAAGTTTAAGATTATCTTGGCTTATAATCCGTAATTAGTTTTAGTAAAAGTTTAAGATGTTTTATTATATTATATGTTACCACCATAACATATAACATGCTATTGACCTCAACTTATAATTCGTGTGGTTTTTTTGTTGTTCTGCTCGAAAACATATCGATGAACACATTTTACTCGGTAGCTTCACGTCTACTAGATGGCCTAGATGTGTTCCTATTAAAGTCAACGTATTTATGTGGAGGTTGAGGCTTGATAAACTTCCAACCTTGGTGAATCTAGAACGGAAAGGCATTGAAGTTGCTTCTCTCTTATGTCTCGTGTGTAAGGAGCATGTGGAGAGTGTTGACCATCTTTTCTTCTCGTGTCGGATGACACGGGAGCTTTGGGGCTTATTGGCTAGAAGGTGTGATTTGGATATTGTGGATGTCTCTAATATTGCGGAGTGGTATCGTAATGATTGGATCTTTTCAATGACTAAGCCTAAGAAGACGAATATATAGGATTCTATTGTTCATCTGTCGTTTTTGTGAATCCTAACTTTAGGTTTATAGGATGGGTAGGAAATCCTATTGACAACTTTTTCTCTTTGTAATTCTTGGTTTTCTAGCTTTTGCTAGTTTTTATTTTATGACTTTGTTCTAAAAATAATAATAATAAGTTCTCATAAAAATTTAAGATGTTATATTATATTTTCTTGACTCATAATTAGTTTTAGTTAAAGTTTAAAGGGCTGTTTGATAAAAATAAATGATTTAGCACTGAATGATTCAAAACACTGTATGATTTAGTGACTCTGTATGAATTTGGTGCTGAATAAAAATATAACGTTTGACAAATTGTCTGAACTGAACTAAGTACTATTGATTTTTTAATATGTTTAAAGTTACGTTATACGCATATATAGTTAATATTTGGGTTATTAGTTATAAACATGTTATAATCGCTCGTATGACATGCATAATATTGCAAATAAAAATAAACCTTGCCACTTCAATAATTAAATAAATAAACGGATGAAGGAAAAAAAAATACCAACAAGTGGTTCTCTGACTTCTCTCATTACTTTATTGACATGTGAGCTTGTATTTGTAATCATGTGATTCTTTTGATAATTTATTTGTGATGGTGTATATAAAATAATGTATATATTGTGAAAGTTAAAATAGTTTACTATAAGACAACACATGCTACTACTGAACGAATTAGTACGTCTATAGGTGCTACCCCATTCAAAGTTAAGTGGAACGATTCAGAAGCAAAAGAAAAATTATCAAACAGTCCATTATCTCTGACCGATTCAAATTATAGTTCTGAATTACCCATTAAGTAGTTATCAAACAGCCCCTTAAGATTGTCTTGGCTTATCCGTAATTAGTTTGGTAAAAATTTAAGATGTTTTATTATATTATAAGTTATGAGAATAACTTAACTTAATTTTTTTAATTGAATTAAGTTACAACCATAACATATAACATACTATTAACCTCAATTGCGGAGTGGTATACATGGTTAGGTGATGCTCATGTGTCGAAGAATGCGAGGCTTATTTTTGAAGGGGTTGCTGCTACGATGATGTGGTCTATATGGAATTTTCGTAATGATTGGATCTTTTCAATAACTAAGCCTAAGAAGACGAATATATGTAGAGGTGGCAATTTGTGCCAAAAATAAAAAAACTGGGCTAAATAGGCAAACTTTTAAAAGATTTTGGCATATTTGGACCCCTTCCTTTTTTTGAAATGGGCATGTATTGCCCATTTAGAAGTTAAATGGGCATAATGGGCACATGTTTTTCTCGAACATTAGATTGTTTTTTAAAAAAAAATTAGATTTAATTTTTTAAATATAAATGAGGTGCTACGTACGAGGAATTTATTTCGTCGTTTTAGGTATTTTTAAAAGCGATTCGTATAACATGAGCCCGCTTGGTTAGGTGATGCTCATGTGTATACATGGTTAGGTGATGCTCATGTGTCGAAGAATGCGAGGCTTATTTTTGAAGGGGTTGCTGCTACGATGATGTGGTCTATATGGAATTTTCGTAATGATTGGATCTTTTCAATAACTAAGCCTAAGAAGACGAATATATGTAGAGGTGGCAATTTGTGCCAAAAATAAAAAAACTGGGCTAAATAGGCAAACTTTTAAAAGATTTTGGCATATTTGGACCCCTTCCTTTTTTTGAAATGGGCATGTATTGCCCATTTAGAAGTTAAATGGGCATAATGGGCACATGTTTTTCTCGAACATTAGATTGTTTTTTAAAAAAAAATTAGATTTAATTTTTTAAATATAAATGAGGTGCTACGTACGAGGAATTTATTTCGTCGTTTTAGGTATTTTTAAAAGCGATTCGTATAACATGAGCCCGCTTGGCTCGTACCCGTTTTGCCCATAGCCCGTGCCCGCCCGTTTTGCCACCTCTAAATATATGGGATTCTATTGTTCATCTGTTGTTTTTGTGAATCCTAACTTTAGGTTTATAGGATGGGTAGGAAATCCTATTGACAACTTTTTCTCTTTGTAATTCTTGGTTTTCTAGCTTTTGCTAGTTTTTATTTAATGACTTTGTTCTAAAAATAATAATAATAATAATAAGTTCTCATAAAAATTTAAGATGCTATATTATATTTTCTTGACTCATAATTAGTTTTAGTTAAAGTTTAAGATTGTCTTGGCTTATCCGTAATTAGTTTGGTAAAAATCTGAGATGTTTTATTATATTATAAGATATGAGAATAACTTATCTTAATTTTTAATTGAATTAAGTTACAACCATAACATATAACATACTATTAACCTCAATAATAAGTTCTAAAAATAATAATAAGTTCTCATAAAAATTTAAGATGCTATATTATATTTTCTTGACTCATAATTAGTTTTAGTTAAAGTTTAAGATTGTCTTGGCTTATCCGTAATTAGTTTGGTAAAAATCTGAGATGTTTTATTATATTATAAGATATGAGAATAACTTATCTTAATTTTTAATTGAATTAAGTTACAACCATAACATATAACATACTATTAACCTCAACTTGTAAAGTTGAGTTACATTTGAGTATATAAAGTAGTAACATTTGATTTCATGGATCGATGTGGGATGGGAACAGTTGTGGCATATACCATCTATCTTTACGTTCTATGCCTTTAAAAATAAATGCATGCAAATAAGCAAATTGGCTTGTCCATTATCAGTCGATATGTGAAGACTTCCCAATAAGCAAGGTTGTTGGGGAAAAAAAATGAAGTTTTTGTATTTGTTAATGTAAATTGTAAAGTGTAGAATTTTGTGTGATTACCTTCTTTTGTGCCAGGTAAATTTTCACATTGTGCGACATGTTTTTAACATATTTCATACCATACATCTATACTATCTTATAATGTATTTAGGACTTTCTATAAAATGTAGTTTTAAAAAAATAAGTCTACACACTTACTATAAAAGAAAATCTCACATTTCAAAACCGTATTATTTTGCTATCAATTGTATTAATTTTGTTATCAATTCAATACATAGCTTTAATATCAACAGCACACACCAATTCATTCATCCGTACAATTATTTTTAGAAAAAACGTGTAACCAAATAACATTCGCTTGCCATAAAATATAGACACAGGGTAACTGCTACCTCATTGCGCATGTATCATGCTAGTTGTTAGTAATTGCTCTTTGGCACTAATCTGAAAAATCCAGAAGCATTTAATGAGTATTATTCACTTTGGACGCAATTAATATTTTTTTAACTTAAATGTAAACAAATTAACTTTATTAAAGCTTAGTAGTTTTGGTTATTACTTTTTTAAATTATGGTTGATTACCCTGCTTTGAACTAACCAAGAAATACTTGAGAAAGTAGTGTGGTTTTGTTCTTTTTATGTAAAGCTAGCTCATCTTACAAGTGAATTTCATATTTGGTTTATGGGCAAATCGCATAAAAAGGTACTCATCTTATGTCCAATTTCAATTAAAGGTACTATTCTTTTTTTTTCTCAATTTAAGGTACCCGACTTTTTTTTTGGGCCGATTTAGGTTTTTTTCTAACGTCCGTTAACTATTTCGTTAGTAAATTACATGTTTGGTCCTTGAGTTTGTATAGGCATTTCATGTTTGGTCCGTTTTTGCACATGAAATGCATATACAAACTCAAGGACCAAACATGTAATTTACTAACGAAATAGTTAACGGAAGTTAGAAAAAAAACCTAAATCGGCCCAAAAAAAAAGTCGGGTACCTTAAATTGATAAAAAAAAGAACAGTACCTTTAATTGAAATTGGACATAAAATGAGTATCTTTTTATGCGATTTGCCCTTGGTTTATTGGTTTCTTTAAAGTATGACATGTAGTATATTAAACACTAAAGCTGTTTGATAATGATAATATTAAAAGATTGGTTTATACTCCTGTTTGAATAACCTAATGTTGGTAACCTTAGTAAGAAACTTGTAACATAATACATTATGAGAATTGATAGAGTCACATAATTATTACAAAATATACACAATGGTGTTGTCATAATAACTTGTACATTAATTGACAAATTAAAAATATAAGGGAGAACGAGTTTGAGTTATATTTAACATGTCATGTCTCTATGTGAAAATAATTTGATAAAAAATATGTGATACTATCATTACTCATACGTTATTTCTTTAGTTTATAATCAATGTTGCAAAAATCGTGAATCGGTAGTCGGGCGGTTCACCACCCTGCAGCGAGTAATTGGTCAAGTCGGGATTAATCGGTGATTAATCGGATTGGCATTTAATGCAGATTTTTGGTATTTCTGGAGACCAAACTAAAAATCTTAACTGATTCCAAGTCTGCTATGTTTCCAAACCTCAATAAAGGGCTCCAATTCTGATTATGATGCCCATTGTGCGTTATAAGTGAAATATACGATTTCCAAATTAAGTATAATGCCTAATTTATTGTTATTTTTAAAATTACCGATTTGCACGATTTTGACCTATTCGCTCGATTAATCGGCCGATTTTTTGACTCCTTAGTGTCGATTTTTATCCTAGGCCGATTTTTCGACCGACTTTCAAAATTCGACAAGGTACTCGGTCGATTAACGATTAATCGGCCGAGTTAACCGATTTTTGCAACATTGGTTTATATTATATTATAGAAAAAATTACACGTTTGGTCCCTATGGTTTGCTCATATTTCAAGTTTAGTCCCTAAGTCGTTTTAATTACACCAGAGATACCTATTTTTGAAACCTTGCACTCATTTAGTCCCTATTTTGGATGGGCGTTAGTGCAGTCCGTTAAGTGTTTTGCGATGTTAGTCCTTCGCTAATAAATTTTGCACCGTTAGTCCTTATTTTTTAAAATATAGTTTTCCCCAGTTAGTCCCTCTGTTAATAATAGTTATCGCCCGATTTTTTACGTTTTTGTCCGTTTTTCACCCGTTTTCGTTCGTTTTTTTCGTTTTTTGTCCGTTTTTTTATGCTTTTGTCCGTTTTATCCGTTTTTGTCTGTTTTTAACGTTTTTATCCGTTTTCGTCCGTTTTTTTTTACGTTTTCGCCCGTTTTTTTACGTTTTTGTCTGTTTTTATCCATTTTCGTTCGTTGTTTATTCGTTTTCGCCAGTTTTTTTTACGTTTTTGTCCTCTTTTTTTTCGTTTTCGCCCGTTTTTTTTACGTTTTTGTCTGTTTTTATCCGTTTTGGTTCGTTTTTTTATCCTTTTTCGCCCCTTTTTTTACGTTTCCCTTTTTTACGTTTTTGTCTGTTTTTTACGGTTTCATCTATTTTTTAACCGTATTCGTTCGTTGTTTATTCGTTTTCGCCCGTTTTTTTTTTTTCGTTTTTATGCGTTTTCGCCAGTTTTTTTAAGTTTTTGTCCCTTTTTTTACGTTTTTATCCGTTTTCACCAGTTTTTTACGTTTTTCATACATTTTCGCCCCTTTTTACGTATAAAAAACGTAAAAAACGTAAAAAAAAACATAAAAAAGTGGACGTAAAACGTAAAAAGGGGCGAAAACGTAAAAACGGGCGAAAACGGATAAAAACGGGCGAAAACGGATAAAAAACAGACAAAAACATATAAAAACAGACGAAAATGGATAAAAACGTAAAAAACAGACAAAAACGTACAAAAACGTAAAAAACGGAAAAAAAAAACGGACAAAAACGTACAAAAACTGGCGAAATCGGATAAAAACGTAAAAAAAACGGGCGAAAACATATAAACAACGAACGAAAATGGATAAAAAATGACAAAAACGTAAAAAAAAGTGCGGAAACGTAAAAAATGACGAAAAAGGATAAAAACAGACAAAAATGTAAAAAACGGACGAAAACAGATAAAAACGTAAAAAAAGAGCGAAAACGAATAAAGAACGAAAGAAAACGGATGAAAACAGGCAAAAATGGACGAAAACGGATAAAAACGTAAAAAACGGTCGAAACGGATATAAAGCAGACAAAAACGGATAAAAACAGACAAAAGCGTAAAAAACTGGACGAAAACATATTAAAACAGACGAAAATGGATAAAAACGTAAAAAACAGACTAAATACGAAAAAAAAAAAGGGAAAACGGCTAAAAACGAACGAAAACGGATAAAAACGGACAAAAACGTAACATATCGGGCGATAACTATTATTAACGGAGGGACTAACTGTTGAAAACTATATTTTAAAAAATAAGGACTAGCGGTGCAAAATTTATTAACGAAGGACTAACAGCGCAAAACACTTAACGGACTGCACTAACGCCCATCAAAAATAAGGACTAAATGATTGCAAGATTTCAAAAATAGGTATCTCTGGTGTAATTAAAATGACTTAGGGACTAAACTTGTAATATGAGCAAACCACGGGGACCACATATTTCACTTTCTTTTAATTGAAATTATATTAAAACTTTTAACTATTTTTAACTAAACTTCATTAATAAATAGGTATATCTGGTGTAATTAAAATGACTTAGGGACTAAACTTGTAATATGAGCAAACCATGGAGACCACATATTTCACTTTCTTTTAATTGAAATTATATTAAAATTTTTAACTATTTTTAACTAAACTTCATTAATGTTTAAACCACGCGCTAGCACTAACATATTTCTTTTTTTTTTATTGAATAATGTTAACACCATAACATAACATAATCACAAGCTAGTTGAGATAATGAGATACATTTGAGTTTATAAACTTGCAACATTTGGGTGCAGTTTGGTTGTTGGTTTTTTAGTGGGTTTAGGATCTAAAGTTAGAAAACCCTCGTTTGGTTTAAATCGATAGGTTATGCAACAGTATTTTATGCCTTTATTGAAGGGTTTTGACAAAAGTTACCACCTTCCTCTGGCTTTCTGACATTTACTTTGGTTTTGTTGACTTTTTCGTTTTTAAATATCTTCCAGCCACATATTTGTTGTCCTTTAATTTTTTTAACTTTCATAAAGTATAAAATAAATATATTAACCTAATCAAATTAAACAATATTAATTTTATAATATTTTATTTCTCTCTCCAAATCCAAATCCTAATCTACAACTTTACATTCAAATCCAAATCTTAATCTAAACCCATCTACAAACCAAACGGGCCCCTGATGTCATGAATCAATGTGGGATTAATAATTGAGAAGTGACAGAGAAATGTTGTGCCATATACTCTATATTTACGTTTATGTTTTTTAAAACTAGATGCATGCAAATTCGCTTGTCCATTATCAAACGACATGTCAAGACTTCCAATAACTCAATAAGCATGGCTGATGGAGAAAACTACACACACACAAACAAAAAATTAAAAATTAAATAAATTTTCTTTAAAAAAAATTGAAGTTTTTGTATTTGGTAATGCAAAGTCTAAGAATTTTATGTGATCACCTTCTTTTGTGCCAAGTAAATTTTCACATTGTGTGATATGTTTTTGACATATACTATATCATCACGGACGGACCTACATTGATGCCAGGTGTGGCACGGGTTACACCCGATTTTATGTCACGAAGTGCAAAAAAAATCTAAAAAGTGTCAAATTTTGTTATGGGCAACTCCCGATAATTTTTTTTTGCTACTTTTGTTTTTTACGGTGTAACTTTAGTTAACCCAAATGACAATTGTGCAACACCCTCTCAAAATTCCTAGGTCCGTCCCTATATATCATACACATTGGTAGTAAATTGATCTTTAGCACTAATCTGAAATTCCCGGAAACATTTAAAGTAGAGTAAATTACACGGATGGTCCCTAAGGTTTGTCCAAAGTTTCACTCACAGTCCCTGAAAGTTTAAAGTTGCATGGATAGTCCCTATCTCTGAAAAGAATAACACCTGTGGTCCCTTATTTAACTGGCGTTAAGTAAGCTCCGTTATAATTTACATTTTTAGCCCTTTTGGTTGAAGGTCGTTACCTTGTCAGTCCATTATCATAACGGTCGTTTATAAGTTAAAGTTTTTCGACATTAGGTACGTTTTTATACATTTTCTTACGTTTTTTTACGTTTTCGTCTGTTTTTAACGTTTTCGTCCGTTTTTTACACGTTTTCATCCGTTTTTTATACGTTTTCGCCCGTTTGCTTACATTTTTTTACATTTTGGTCCGTTTTTATACGTTTTCGTCCGTTTTCTACGTTTTCTTCTGTTTTTTAACGTTTTCGTCATAAAATTTTTTTGACATAAAATTTCAGAAAAATAAATTTTGAAAAATTTTTCGACATAAAAATTTTGAAAAAATTTTACTCCAATTTTTTTCCGAAATTCTTTTTCAAAATTTTTTTTCCAATTTTTTTTTAGGATTTTTTTTTCCAAATTTTTTTTTCGAAATTCTTTTTCAAATTTTTTTTTCCACTTTTTTTTTGAAATTCTTTTTCATCCGTTTTTTTCAAATTTTGAAAAAGACTTTCGAAAAAAATAACTGGAAAAAAAAATTTCGAAAAAAATTTGAAAAAAAAATTCTTAAAAGGAATTTCGAAAAAAAATTGGAAAAAAAAAATTTGAAAAAGAATTTCAAAAAAAATTTGGGAAAAAAATTCTGAACAAGAATTTTGAAAAGAATTTCGAAAAAAAAATTTTATTTTTGAAATTTTATGTCAAAATTTTTTTATGTCGAAAACGTTAAAAGTGAGAAGAAAACATATAAAAACGGGCCAAAATGTAAAAAATGTAAGCAAATGGGAGAAAACGTATAAAAAATGGGATGAAAGCATAAAAAAACCAATGAAAACGTAAAAAAACGGACGAAAACATATAAAAACGGACCAAAATGTAAAAAAATGTAAGCAAACGTATAAAAAATAGATGAAAACGTAAAAAATGGACGAAAACGTATAAAAAACGGACGAAATTTTTTGGAAAAAAATTGGAGTAAAATTTTTTCAAATTTATGTCAAAAAAAATTTTCGGAAAAAAATTGAAAAAGAATTTCGGAAAATAATTGGAGTAAAAATTTTTCAAAATTTTTATGTCGAAAAATTTTTCAAATTTTTTTTTTGAAATTTTATGTCAAAAATTTTTTATGACGAAAACGTTAAAAAACAGAAGAAAACGTAGAAAACGGACGAAAACGTATAAAAACGGACCAAAATGTAAAAAAATGTAAGCAAACGGGCGAAAACGTATAAAAAACGGATGAAAACGTTAAAAAACAGACGAAAACGTAAAAAAACGTAAGAAAATGTATAAAAAAGTACCTAATGTCGAAAAACTTTAACTTATAAACGATCGTTATGATAATGGACTGACAAGGTAACGACCTTCAACCAAAAGGGCTAAAAATGTAAATTATAACGGAGCTTACTTAACGCCAGTTAAATAAGGGACCACAGGTGTTATTCTTTTCAGAGATAGGGACTATCCATGCAACTTTAAACTTTCAGGGACTGTGAGTGAAACTTTGGACAAACCTTAAGGACCATCCGTGTAATTTACTCTTTAAAGTATTATTCACTTTGGACGTAGTTGATATTTTTTTAACATATCAATTCCGAGTTTAGCTATAACAAAAAAACATTAAGAATATATAACAACTTGACAAAGATTTATCAAGTTGGGTACATCTTATGTGCACGTGACTTATAATTATTTTGTATAAAAGCTTAAGAAGTTATATCATATTGTATATCACGACGCTAACGTAAATTTGATTGATCTCTAAGCCATGTGTGTGCACAATATTTATAACTAGTTTGTATAAAAGCTAATTTATATTAAATTGTACATCACGAAACTAACATATTTCACTTTATTTTAATTGAATAAAACTTTATGCTAAAGTTTATTAATGTCTGAATCGCGTGCACGAGACTTATAATTAGTTTTCATAAAGCAAATCACGTGCATGAGACTTATAATTAGTTTTCATAAAAGCTAAAGAATTTACATTAAATTGTACGTTAATAGAAGAACCAGATTTGTTTTAATTAAATCTGGTTACAACCATAACATACAACATAGTATTGACCTCAACTTAATAAGTTGATATACATTTGAGAATATAAACTAGCAACATCTGATGTCATGAATCAATGTGGGATTGATAATTTTAAAGTGTCGGGGCAAAGTTGCGGCATATATCATCTATCTTTACGTTCTATGCTTTTAAAACAACGAATTTAGTTTTTGTATTTGTTAATGTATAGTCTAAAATTTTATATGATTGCCTTTTTTTGTGCCAGGTAAAATTTTACATTGTGCGATATGTTTTTGACATATTCTATATCAGGTGGCAATTTGTGCCCAAAATCAAAAAAATGAGCTAAATAGACAAACTTTTTAAAGATTTGGGCACATTTGGGCCCCTCCTTTTTTTGAAATGGGCATGTATTGCCCATTTAGAAGTTAAATGGGCATAACGGGCACATGTTTTTCTCAAACATTAGATTGTTTTTAAAGAAAAACTTATATTTAATTTTTTAAATATAAATGAGGTGTTATGTCCGAGCAATTTATTTCGTTGTTTTGGGTCTCTTTAAAAGCGATTCGTATAATATGAGCCCGTTTGGCCCGTGCCCGTTTAGCCCGGTGCCCATTTGACCCGTAGCCCGTGCCCGCCCGGCCCGCCCGTTTTGCCACCTCATAATATCATACACAATGGTAGTAAATTGATCTTTGGCACTAATATGAAATTCCCATAAACATTTAACGAGTACTGTTCACTTTGGACGCAGTTGGGAACGGCCAGGGAACATGTCACAAACAGTCACGGGGATATCAACGCCTTATACATTTGAGTCAAAAATTCATCATCCCGGATGCCCGTTTGTAAATTATATTGGTAGACTTAACAAAAGTTGTGATTCACTCATGTGATCTGCTCGTTGGATCAAACAATCCATGTCATAAAAAAAAAAAAAAAAAAAAAAAAAAAAAAAAAAAAAAAAAAAAAAAACCATCTCTCAGAATTGATTTATACGAAAATTATCTCATTGTGCCCAATATTATTATTATTAGTATCACCTTATACGTTTGTTTTACTAGTTCACAGATTAATCATAACACAATTGTTGCACAGTCCATCTTTATGCCAGTATATTTCTACGGATATACAACAAAACATAACTTCAGCATAATTCAACATTGAAAATGCCTTCATAAGATAGCAGCTCGGTTCTTTGCAATCGTGATTGTTGCTCTGCTTTGTATAGAACACGACCCTTTGTAACCTGCAGTCTGCAGATAACAACGTCAAGTTTGATTCCAAAATCAGAATATTTCACAAGGATCGTAAAAGTGATTTTATGAACCTTATCTATTAGAAAAAGGTTTTACGACACACATAAAGGACGGATATAGAACTTACAGTGCTAATGTAGTTGTCGCCAGTATTTCTAAGACAGATCTGGATGATTTAGACACCAAGTTCATCTGCTTCCGAGTCTAGTGGTTCAAAAAGAGCTTCCACTTCAGTGGCTTTAACTTCCTCTAAACTTGATGGATTCCACTTGGGGTTCTAGTAAAGTTTCCGGGATATAAAAACAATCGTAAGCAACTCAGAAAATCAGATTAATTTCAAGAAAAGTGGACTTATGATCACTCTAACAAGTTAAAACGATGTTTCAAACCATTATAAGCTAATCATTAATCTTGTAAAAGGAACAGTATAGTAAGATTTCGCGATTTTAGAAAATCACATTTATATGCATGTTTTTGCCAAAGTCCTTTTTTCCCTTTTATTAAAACCTTTTGAGAGAATATAGCAAACCTGATCCTTATCCACCAATACTGCCCTGACGCCTTCGGTAAAATCACTTCGAAGAGAAGACCTTACAGCAATTCGGTATTCGGTTTTCATAACACCGTTTAACTATCAACAGCAAAATTCAACCATTAATAAACAATGTTAACATGTTATAACATCCATCCAACAGAAGTTAAGAAACGAATAGTATATGGGAACTCACCTTGGATAGCTCATTTTCATTCTTTCTGTATGCAGAGGCGACTCGGGAAAAATACCTTTGTGTAAGAAAAAGAGAAAATGGAGCGCCTTTTTTAATCCCCAAAAGAGCATCTGTTGCCCACTGTGAAACTGTTTACAGGAAGAATAACGCTATTAGTATAAAATCAAAAGCGTTGGTTGGTCATAAAAATAGCCCACCCAAAACTGTTTTAAGATGTTACCCAATCTGCCCATTTTATCACAAGCTCTATAAAGCGCCAAAACTATTTGTGCTTCCAATTTCAGTTTTACCTAGGAATAGTTGTTCTACCTGTTAAATCAGCATTTTGCTGATGCGTTTCCAGATCTTCCATAATTTCTTTAGCAGATTTATTTGCACCAAACGTTGAGACTATTTGAGGCAACAGTAATTTCAAACGAGACTCTGACTCGGGGTTGCTACTGTGTTTTGCCAATATTGATTGTAAATCATGATGTGGATCCTCAGAACTGCATACAAATCACAAATCCATAAATGAAACATTATCGCGTGGATAATATAGAGGCGTCTACTTCTACTATATAATATATAGAGAAACATTCATACTTAGAAAACACATGAAGGCGCGCACAAAATTATTAGAGTGGTTAAAGTGAGAAAATGGGGTGGGATAGGAACGGGTCAAAATGGTTTCTTTATGGTGTGGGCAAAAAAAGGTCAGCCCAAAAACACTTTTGCCATCATGACAGTAATTAGTGTGTCACATAAGATTATGAAAACTAAGTCTTTTCAATAATAATCTAATTTTTTGAATAAAAATGTTTTTAGACCTTTTAGCCCTAAATACACGTTGGGTGGCTTTGAACTCATTTGACCGTATGACCCATGTAATCTCATGTTTTGATTTTAGCCATTTGACCCGTTAGATATACACCACAACCTGAATCGACCCATTCATAAGTAATGGGTCTAGATTGCCACGTATACAAGATAGTTTAGTTAATCAACAAATAGCTCAAGTATATGGTGCCTCGTGTGCCATTTAGGTTACATACATATATGTAAAATTGCAAGATATAAATATCAAGAGATGGTTGAAGATATACAAGGTAGCTGACAAGAGAGCCTCTTTAAGAGAACCAAGATTTCCAGATGGAACAAAGTGTGTCCCAAGACCTGCATAAAGTGCATCAGCTGGAGTAGAAATCCTGTTTCCCGTTATTCCAAGATAAGCACCTGTTGCACAACAGATTTCCTATTAACATAAAGAAGACAAAGATGGTCAAGTGGCTAGTTAACAATCTTTCCAACTTCAGTTCCTATACGTGTTTAAAAGATTTCATCAAAAAGCATCTTTAATAGTTATTCTTATAACAGAATTGATAAATTTTGTGCTTTAACCAATATGACAACCAATTTCGCAAACTACCGTTGTTTGTGAATCAAGTTTTTTTTTCCAAGTGTGACTATTTTTGCGTAATTTCTCAAAAAAAAAAGGTTAACTATGCAAATCAAAATATGGCTATTTGGAAGAATTTCCTCAGGTTAATTGTTAGTAGTGATACCTTTGTAAGACTAAATACATAAATGCTTAATCGAGAATGACATATACATACCAACTGATCCTTCGCCTGGACTTTGCGCTGCTATGTAAGAAAACCCGACATCAGGAAACAATCCAATTCCATTTTCTGGCATAGCAAGGAGTGTTTTCTGAAAGAAATCGTTAATGTAAAATGTTTAAGTTAGGAATCTCATAAGTTCTACCAGAAGATTTTCATCAGTTGGAAAGGCAGATTACCTCTGTTATGATTCTGTAACGACCATGCCCAGATAGGCCGATTCCAAATCCCATAGTAACACCATCCATGAAACTTATATATGGTTTTTTGTAGTTGGATATTTTACAAATAAGAGAATATTCAGCAGCGAACACCTGTAGAAAGAAGAATTTTAGTCCCAAGCCAACAAATACAAGCCTAAAGCAATCTATAAGAAAGCTTATACAATCGAACATCTCTACCATCAGAAAAAGAGGTAAACAGTACCGTTATATATTATCAGCAGCACATCAAAATTAGGACCAAAGGAACCAGTAATACACTTTTTCTGATGATTTTTATAAAAGACGTATTTGGAGGAAATTGTCAAAACTACTATGAGAAATTACATACTAAACTAGTACATCAATTATACATTATGGTAGTTTTATGATCATGTTAAGACTTCCATTACATAACATGATATGAGTGGTTATGTTATTAATAGGAGGTAATGAAATCAATCACACGGCTATGTGACAATGCAACACATGAAACGTGATATTCTACTATACCAGTCAAAGGTTTGGTGAACAATACGCAAACGTGTCTAAGTTATTGGAACCAAAAATGGTCATTAGTTTTGAAGATTATTAACCACCTTGATTTGGTGTCACAATTCTTGTATACAACCTATTTATCGACGCATTATTGATAGTCCCAGGTTAACCTTTCAGATTCATCATTTGAGACATTGCGATGTTTTTATCACCAACTTGTTCGCACATTTTTACTTGTGTTTCATGACTTGTTATCAACAATGAATACCCAAACACTCTTAAAGTTGTCAGAAATTGTGACGTAATAACCAAACAAGTGAGTAAAAGTAGATAAACCGAAAGAGACTGTCCTGGACAATCATGACAGCGTCAAAAAAAGGGTGTATAACCAGTTTGGATTTCAAGAAGGTGATACACTGATACCTAATACATAAATCATATGTGACGGGTGTTTTATAATTATGTCAAGACTTCCATAACCTAAGATAATATCAGTGGTTACGGTACTAATACAAGGTTATGAAATCAATCAGACAACTATCTGATAGATGCACCACATGTTTAGCACTCTACATTGCAAAACCTGTAATTGCAGCAAACCTATCACAACACGACATTTGTAACAGAACGAAAAATACTGAGAAACCTTTTTCACAAGAGGTGTGTTTTTGTCCTTTTGAATCTCGGCAACAACCCCCTTTATATCCATTCCTGCATGACGACAAATGTTACCCTTGAAAACCTTCCATAACATACTAAAAAGATGACATACAAAACTACATAACCAAATATCATCCGCTTATTCGTGTCAAATAAGTAGACATTATAGTTATCATGAAAGACAATAAGCTCCTTATTTATACCTGCTGAAAATGCGCGTGATGAGCTCCCCTCAACCAGAACACATTTCACCTTAGGGTCCGTTTCCCATTCATCGAGAAAGCTTTTGTACTTTAAATCCATATCTGCATCAACCGAAAAACTTATAGTTCATATTCATCACAAAGGATGAAGACTAGACTAACTAAAATATCGCTTAACTATCGGGAGTGACAAATAATTTGAGTTAGAACGAGCAGAGTTCATCGCTTTTCACAACGAATACACAAACTAATAGTGATATAAAAACACAATAAGCTCAAACAAGTGTTTATGTAAAGCTCATCTTAATAGCTTATTAGCTTATCTGTGAGTAAACAAAGATACCATTACCAATAAGCTTAAAATGTCACCCAAAAACCCCTTATATAGTTCACATACTAGAAAAATAAAGGGGTGTTTGGTTTCTTGGGTTTACTAAAATTTGGAAAAACCGACATACTCATTTTTAACATCTCAAATGCTCATTTTGATAAACTTGCAAGGTTTTAAATGCTCAAAATAAGTCTTTGACTCAAATCTACACGGCCTAACTAATTAAGGTATCCCGGTGACCGTTTCTCTAGCCACCCCCAAATGTGTACGACTAGTGACGTTCGAACGCTAGACCTCTTGCGAGGAGGTTAGGTGACTCCTTATATAGTCGATAGACTACAAAACTAAGGGGGTGTTTTAGTTTTAGCTTATTCTTAGGGTTTATTAAAAAATTGGAAAAGCCGATAAGCTCGTTTCTAACACCTCATGAGCATATCAACTTGACCTTATGGACGTAAGTCCATAAGCTCTTTTTAATAAAGCCATACGTCTTTAAAAACGAGCTTATCGGGTTTTACAAATTTTAATAAACCTTAAGAATAAGGTAAAACTAAAACACTCCCTTACTTTTGTAGTCTATCAACTATATAAGGAGTCACCTAACCTCCTTACAAAAGTTTTAAAGTTCAAACGTCACTAGGTACACATTTGGGGGTGGCTAGAGAAACGGTCACGAGGATACCTTAATTAGTTAGCCCACGTACATTTGAGTCAAGTGCTTATTTTACAAATTTTAATAAACCCTAAGAATAAGGTAACACTAAAACACTCCCTTAGTTTTGTAGTTAAGCTAGTTTTACCCTTAACTAATTAATTTAAAACTTGTTTAATGTTTGTAATAATTAACTCAAGTGAGAGTAATATGATAAACTCGAACTAATTAATTTTGGACAACCCGAAATGGAAATGTGCACAATAAATATAGGACGGAGGGAGGGAGTAATAAGTATCCCAAACACTCCCTAAAGATTAATTACTAGTATTATAGAGTTTATATATTCTGTTTGATGTAATAAAAAAATATGAAAATGAAGTGGGAAATAGGGTGCCTACCTAGGTTCATGGCGTTGAGAGCTTTGGGACGGTCGAGAGTGATGACAGCAACGCCGTTTGGTGAGACACTCCCTTTCACAAACTCATCGGCGACGGTTGTGGCCATGGTGGATGTGGAGTGGTGTTTTAGAGAGAGAGTAATAAGTGAGAAAGTGCGAGTGAGTTTGGGGAAGAATGGTCTCAGTTTCAGCATTTTATTAACACTTGTAGTGAGTTGAGTGAAGTAGTGAATTTTTATTGATAGTTTTTCCTTTTTATTGTTCTTTTATATATATATTTTTTTACTTTTTGCGTTTAAATGGAGCAGCCGGCAAAAAAAAAGTATAGAGTGAAGTGTATTAGGTAGCGTTTGGTATGTCGTAATCAAAGTCGTAATGGAAATGATTATTACGATGTAATGAATAAATGTTGTTTGTTTACATTTATAGAATGTAATGATTCATTGCAAGTAATGACCCATTACATCAAAACCATTCCTTAGGGGTCCCTTACTTTTTTTTCATTACATCTTGTAATGGAATCAAAATTACATGAAACTCCTTCATTAATTAACCACATTAAATAAACTTTCTATTATTAATGGATATTTTAGTCTTTTTATTATCGATTCCATTACGTCTTATTATACAAACCAAACATATTAATAACTACAATGAATCATTACATTACACTCTTCATTCCATTACATCGTTTATTCCATTCAGTTGACATTTCATTCCGTCCTACCAAAAGTGTACAGTAATTGTAAGCAGTAGTAGACGTATTTTTTTATAAAAACTTTTGATAACATAAACACCTCCTAACCCACACACATATAATCAGAGGCGTAGCCAGGAATTCTTTTCAAGGGGCTAAAAAACACGACATTCATTTGCATAACCAAAATCATTTAAAAATGAATCTGAACCAAAATTCTTGGCTATAGGACTGAATATGGATTGATGGATGGATGAGGGACTAAGTACGTTAACTAATAGAGAAATACCTAGTTTGTAGGTGGATCAAATGTTAATATATGATAGTGAATTCGGCTTTTGACTACAACACATATGCTAATTACTAGGGCTTTGTGGATTGGTCATGGCCCACCTTAGCCCCCACATAGTTACGCCCCTGCATATAACCCACTGAAAAAAAAACGCATAAACAGGTCACAACAGCGTGAAAGCCGACAGTACTAGCTGCGGTACCGGTCTTGCGCCATAAGGGTTGGCTGGTGCAATGATGCCAAAGCTAACAGTACCATGTGATCTAAGAGTTGTGGTAACAATTTTTTCTGAGTATACAGATTCTCTCGAAGATGTAAGAACATGTATTTTATGTTGTACATTAAAAGCATTTGTGATTGATATTTATTATTGTTAGTATAATTTTAACGATACTTTCATGCTATTCATCAATTATCACCTTTTCAAATTAAATAAATAAATAAAACAAATAAATAAATAAAACCTTGGTTTTGCTCAAGCAATCAGTCTCATGACAATGACCAAGCCATTGCTCGCTTCATCAAGACCTGCAGTGGTGACCACTAGCCACATCAACGCGGCGTCGTCGAGCTACCACATACCATCTACCAATCCAACTTACATCCCCTCCTCAATTCACCAATCAAGAGTTTATTATATAGGAATCTTACACGAAGCGTTTAGAACCATCTCCCTCACGTAGAGATTATCAACTCCATTTTCTCTCTAAGCAAAGCAAACTAGAGAGAACATCCTCCTAAATTCTCAAAGATACAAGAAATTTTCATACACCTACTCTACCTTATTACCAAGAACACTAGAAATACCTTTTCCCTAACATGCTAGTTTCACTTTTTGATTTGTTGGTATTGTACTGATTCCACACAAAAATCACTCACACAAATAGCTAATACAATAACTAAGCTAATTCTACTTTCTTGCCCATTTGAGAACTTATTTCTCAAACTAAAAAGTTCAGTCATGTCATCAAACAAATAAATTCTTATGGCCAGATAAATGCAACATTTCATTTGCATTTACAGCTCAATCAACTTGGCTTATTTGTAACTATCTATCACTAACAGTTACAGAATTTTTTTCGTATTGATTATGTCCATGGACACATTATACATATATGATTTGTAGTTGATGATAATTCTCATTCCTACTCCTTGTTTTCCTATGAGATTAAACCAATGGAACTAGGATTTTATGTCGCTTACATGAACGTAGAGAGCCAACCATCCTTCATCACTCTTGTTTTACCTTGTAAAATACATTTTTGACGGCCGTGGCATTGAACCACCAAGGTTATTCAGTGATATCCTTGCAAGTCGTTAGTTTTAAGACTAATCTGTTTGGCAGTTTGGTATGTTGGTTTCGTCTGAAATCTACTATTGCTTGGTGGAATATGAGTTGGGTCTCAATGTCACATTACATGTTCTATGATAATTTGGGAACAATAAAGCATTTCAAGTACTTGCTGCTTTATTTAATGAAAATAAGTTAGCTGCTTATTTGTGGTTTTTGAACACCTGTAGAAAAAAGGTACTTCTATTTTTGCCGTTTTCGGTCTGAACAGATGGACCTGATGGGTCTGAGTTTATTCGAGTGTCTGCATATAAACCCATGGGTCAACGGTCGAGTATGCTGGTTATAAAAGCCAGTTCAGTTCATAAACCCACCCATATCATCATAACCTGAAAGAAATCGAAGCTTTTAAAAACAGCAGTTTACTAATAAATGGCAAGGATAATGGATATTGATAAATGCTTCTGTGACTAGCTCAATGCAAATACAGCTAATTTTGATCTCTACGTTACTGAATGAACTAAATTCGACTACTTTTTGATTGAAAAATAATGAGAACTTCTGATATTGAGTGATGCCTATGAAAATATGAGAAGCCTCTCAACTGATGAGAAACTCAGCAACTGTATCCCCTGTCGACGAAGAAAAAATTCCTATACAATAAACAATCAAAAGACATCAGCAAAAATCAGATAAAGATGGAAAACAGGGAGGTCAATAGACTCAAAACGGGCTTCAGAACACTTTTCCTAATAATTTCAGTTTCTAGAAATAGTTAGTTTGTCAAACTGTTTCAATGATAATCTATATTTTTAGGATAAAAAGATTTAGGACGTTTTAGATGCATTATTAGGAGGCTTCAACCCGTTCGACCCATTTGACCCTTTTTCCAATTTAGCTATACTTTGATTTTACCTAGTTATCGGTTAAATGGGTTGGAATTGCAGTCCGTAAAAATTGAATGATAATAAGGTAAACTGTTTCTCACTCTTTTAGGTTAATCCTCCCAAGGTCTAATGCCACAGCTTACTACAGAATCCGTTTTTAAGCCTCTTGTTATTTATGATATCAGCAAATGAGTGAACCAACTGTCCAGCTAAGCTACATGGATCATCAATCAGGGTTTGAATAAACGTGCTGACTACTCTACGTTCCTGTTCGGTGGACCTCAAACTAAACCAAGTTAGCAGTTTTAGCCTAAACTCTTGCTTAATATACCCTTGACACTCCAACGAACGAATGGTTTTCACACAATACTCAAAGTTTTCATCCAAGCTACCAGGTCCTCCTTTGCGGGGTCCAAAGGGTGACCCGTTGATCAAAGTGCTATCACAGTCATGTGACTCTTCAAGTGTGCTAGATGGCCTCTTTCGTGAAACTTCCCCATTGGAAACCTGGTGGGCCCAGCTTTCAGATTCACCGCTACCAGTAACGGGCTCGGGATTATCTTCGTCCCTAAAGGAATCAGCCGGAAGAGGTATCTCTTCGTTTAAATCAGGAACAGTGGCCACATTCAAGTCAAGCCCATTAGAAGATGGTTCTGATTTTGGAGTTTCGGGCTTGACCACTTTATTAGGTCCATTCAGTGCTGTATCGGAAATACCGTCTAAGAAACCTCGTTCTTGAGCCCAAGCTAATCGTACGATCTTACCGAGTTCCCGCACTCTAAACCCGGAGTCAGATTCAACATCTTTTGCACTACAGGTTCCTTCATTATGAGTAACCATAACCGCACTTGGGATCTTATAAATTATTTCCACACTTCCAGTGAAACATTTGGCCTCTGAGTGTCCTAAATCACCGGTTTCAGTGTAGGATACTACCCTAAACACGTATTCAGAGCAAGGCTGGAGATTGGATATTAGAATTCTTCTTTGAGATCTTGGGAATGATTTAACGGGATCTTTTGTGTATGTTGTTGTCTCTGTAGTTTTGGAGTACCATAGCTTAAATCCAATGATATCACTGGATAATGCTGTAGATAGTTCGATTAATACAAGCACTACCGAAGAAGCTGTTACTTCTTCGAAGATAAACTTGCATGCTGCTGGAAGAGAACCTTCTGCAAAAAATCAAATAGCGAACATGTATCTAGAATCTGAAGAAAATAATTTGGGTCAACTTAGGTTGGGTCAACTTTTGCTTACAAATATTTAAAACTTAAGTTGTGTTTTATTTTTAAAGGATCTCAAAAGGACTAAAAAGGTCAAATGTCACCTAGATAAAAAGTAATTTGGGTCAACCCAATCCAAACCATACCAAAATGTTATCCGTTAAAGGCAAACCTGCTTTGACCCTTTTCCCAACCCGTCAATTTTGCTACCTCTAGAGAAAGCATAAAAAACTGTTGGACGTACCTTTGCTTTTCAGGTTAGTACTAGAATTTGTAGCAGAAAATTCATCTGCTTTGGCGATCACAGTAGAACACAGTGCTTGAACTTCACCAGCAACTGTGAGTCTGCTAACAATGCCCCTGGCCATTCTGGCTGAGACTCCACTCAGTGGGCCCACCTCAGTTTCCAACTTAGTTTTTGCCTCTTTAACAATTTCGTGGAGTTCTTGAAACCTTGACGTGCCATCCAAAAGTCTATAACTCAAATATATCCTGGAGCAGAGGCTATCTACACGCCGAGCATCCTTAGCAATAGTCAGTTGCTTCTTCCAATACCTAGAAGAATTAATTGCCCAAACAAGAATAAACAACAGAAATCTAATAGATAAAGATTTTTTTTAACAATCTATGCATCTTGAAAACTATAACCAATAGACAGTCTTTTGTCATAATAATGACAAGACTTAGAAGGGACAAATTTGGCCCAAACAGATAAGACTGGGTCAGTTATGGCTATTCTTTGTTAAACTTAATTGTTTGTTTGGGCAACACGACATATCCGAATGGGTTCAAATTGGCTAAAACTAAGAAAGTGTTTAAAAATTGGTAATCTAGAGCTGGCTGGATAAGTTGTGACACTTTCATCCGCTAGCTCTTAAATCCTATTATAAATAAGTGTATTCAATTTCATCACAAGAATTTTACAAATAAGATGATAATGTAGCTTTTTAGATTAACAAGATTTAGTAGAGGCTGTAAGCATTTAAAAAATTTGACCCATTACTCAGCAGTAAAAAAGATATAACTATAAATTGCACTTAAGCTATTGGCCAGAATCATAATCAAAGAAATCGAATAATTTAGCAGGTCCGCCCGACCGCTCTTTTTAAAATAGGCCCTTTTGACTCCTAACTTAACCCAACCCGACACTCCCATATTGCCACATCTAGAAAAAGTATAAAAGAAAAACTAACTGTAAAACTCACCCAAGTATCCCTGAAACTTTACCACAAGAAGCGCAACAGTAACTCCCATCTAATTGCATCAATTGCCCAAGATTCACGACCCCTACCTTTCTATGCTGAAGGGCACACTCAATATGGCAAGATAAGCCACAGGATTCCTCGTTAGAAGAATCTGACGTGCATTCCAACCAAAGACTGGGATCCTTGTTATCATCAAACAAGTGGCAAATGCAGCAAGAGCATCTCTTACAGAAAGTGTCAGCTACAGATAGAACCGCTCTACATGCCGAATTCTTACAGATCCATGTATCTGAAATCTTAGTATCACCACACGATTCTGTAACCAGGGGAATCCGAACGGGATTTTCCCCTTTCCTGTTTTGTTTTCTGGTACACTTGGGACTTATGGATGTCTTTTTGAGATCTTGGTTTTTCAATAACTTCTTATTTAACCTCACAGATGCTTCGGCCATTTTATGTTTTTATGAGTTGATATTTTTTTCCCTTATCACAAAGTACGAAAGATATATTTTCGAAGACCAAACTTCACAAATTCTTCATCACAAGTACTGAAATATGAACTGTGAACACCTGAGTTGAAAAAGAGAAGGTGTTAAGCAGAGATAAATATGAGAAAAGCAAAATGAGTTGTAAACATTAATAGTCATTGAAAAAAATGATATGGGAAATCTACTATACATGGCTTTAGAATCAGATTACTTTTTCACCAACCACACATTTAATTCACTTTTGCAATGAATAAGGGTTATTATAGATATAAATATAAGAACATGATTGACTTAAATGGTAAGGATTTTGATTTGATAAGAGATAGATTCCGTATGAATGTCTGGTTTTAAAAGATGATTCTCGTCGGAAAACTTGAGCGAATCAAAAGAGGCATCCTCATTTACCAAACGATTGATACAAAAGCATACTTCATGTTTCTCTTCTAACCAAACTCGCTATCCTGGCCAGATTTGGAGTTAAGCATGTAAAAGGTATATCAAGTGTCGAGTAAAAATATATATATTTCTCACCTTCTTTTTACAACTTCCTCACATGGATAAAAGGTTCTCTAGCTCAATATCTGCAAAAGAATGACAGCCACTACATGCATCGTTTTGCAGCTCCAGTACCCTTTATTAAACTGAAAGGAAACCAAGTTGACTATTAGTTCCCATATTTTGATCTACACGGCTGAATCAATCATACTTGAGGGCCATAACCTTTCACCCGATAAAAAAGCAAACCAATAACAATATTGGCCCGATAATATTCTTTTTCAATGCAAGGATAATAAAAACTCCAATTTTAATTACAATTTACTGAAACAACACCACTTTCTCCGAAACTGAAAAGATTATAATGACACATGAACCTAAAGTCGCACCACGTATCCAAAATGCGCTTTGTTTCCTTTGACTTAATAGTGATAAAAAACTATCATAATTATCACATTATGTCTAAGAACTAATTCTTTTGCAGATGAAGGGAAAACAATCCCAAAAGACCACAACAGGTCATGTTCAAGACCTGTATGCCCTTAGCCCCTTACTAACGCGAATGCAGCCAAAAATGTTTACAAAAACACTAAGGGGTGGCCTAGTGGCAAAAGGCTTGTGACTAATATCACAAAAATGTGTGAGGTCTCATGTTCAATTCCTACTAGGTGCAAACAACTCTGAAGCGGCCACTCCAACCTCCTGAAAAGAGAGGGCTTTACCTGGTTTGAACCTGTGTGGTGGCGGGTTCAAACCCCGTGGATTAGTCAGCCAAAAGGTCGGAAACCATGGTTACCCAAAAAATAAAGGCGATTTGGCATCTATCTGGACTATCGTTCAGTAGGTGATAACAAGCACTATCTTCCCTTATAACAATTGAGCGATACGATAAGCATTCCATAATGACATAAACAATCGAAAATAAGATGTTTAAGAGACAATGCAGAAGTCAGTTTTTCACCTCGGCGCTACATTTATTATCTATACCCATAACGTTCAAGCGGCCCTCCCTATGATGAAATATGATGGCAACATAACCAAGTTATATTTAAGCATCACAATCCAACATTTTCAATGGAGAAAGAAACCGAAACTAACTAGTAAAGTATGAGTGTCAACATCTATAAAAGTGAACATCTTACCGTACTTTCCACATGTAAGTCTACCAAATGCAGCAAAATAAACCATTATTTGCTACTAAAGTGGAATAACCAGTAATTACACTTGATAACATGCCAATTCCAAGGGTGGTGCACCCAATGTAAAAATCCTAACCATTAAGCGGAAAAAACCAAGTAAACTTTTGCTCCCGTACATGGTTTTCTTCTATTCAACTTAATCAGCTTCCGCAATATCTTAGAAAGGCAAAACAGATAAAAACGAACACTAAATTCTACTAATTTTTCCAATTGCCCCCTACAACAAATATAAATACTAACATAACAGGTCAACACAAACTCAATGTTTTTTTTTGGGAAAATGGTCTAAAAAGGCATCCAACTTGCCACTTTTCCACTTTTAATTTTCCTATTGTAGCATCTAACTTTCTTAATTTTCTTATTGTAGCATCCAACTTTCTTAATCATCCTATTGTATGCATCCAACTTCCTTAATCTTTATATTCGTAGGCATCCAACATCCTTAATTTTTCTATTGTCACCTCATTTTTTGTGCGTTGGATGCTACAATAGGAAAATTAAGAAAGTTGGATGCTACAATAGGAAAATTAAAAGTTTGATGCCTACAAAAGAAAAAAGTGGCAAGTTGGATGCCTTTTTAGACCATTTTCCCTTTTTTTTCGACAAATCTAATTTCATAATACATAAAACTTTACGCCAAGGCAAGACCGCTGATAAGTGTAGTGCCTTGGTCCAGCTCCTACACTCTATAAAAACTAGCCTAGTGCCTTGGTCCAGCTCCTATAACTAATTATGATGCAGTACGTTGGCACATAAACAACAAAGAACCCAAGGCGACTCAGCTAGGCCAATAACCTAAGCTAAACCTATCGCATTCATCTTAATAACAACTTATTCGCATTCATACATTGTCGAATTAAGTCGTAAGAAAAGAACAAAGTAACTAATAGCATCACATTAGCCAACATCTCAACTAACAAATATACTTAGTTATAAAAACAAACAAATAACAATATAAAGTAAATGCATATATCATAATTTCATAAAATGCAATGGATCTGAAGACGTAAGCAAACCACCTATAGATACATAATCGTGTGTATGTATAGAATGTAACGGTTTTTGTTATGAATTGGAAATTATATACCTGTGTACAATTTTTAGGGGTTTTGGTTTTATGAAGATTGAGAGGTTTTTGTATGTGAGAATAAAAAAATAGTACTTAAATAAATAAAGTTGCTTGGAATTGTGGGTTTTGTTTTTTGAAGTCAGGGATGGTTGGGTTCACGCGAGTGTGGGGCGCGTGAAGGAGTGAGTTAGTTGCAACAGGAAAGCAGTTGTTGCTATGAATAGTTGAACGTACACCTAGCGCCGGTCTATTGTCTACTCGCTTTTGCATGCGCGTTGAGTTTTTGATACTTAAGACTATTCGACTTGTTGGGGCGGTTTTATCAAAAAATAAAAAACCACACTGCATATTTTGGTTTTTAAAAACTACAAATCATTTGGTTTCGATTTTTCGGTTTTTGATATTAAATCGGTTCGGTTTCGGCTTTTTTTTTTTTTTTTTTTTTTTTTTTTTTTTTCTTACTTGAAAACAAACAAGTTTTAATCTTATATAAAGTTTACGATTCCAATTTATCAAGCAAAAATATTTAAATAAATATCAATAATAGCATAATATCTAACAATCCAAAGCGCTTCAAAAAAACGTATGAAACAACCAAACATGAATCTAAAATATAAAATGCGTGTCTTTGCGGCTTTGCACTTTTTGTTCGCAAAAACATTCAAAGAACACCATTCTTTGAGAAAAAAGATATAATATCTGTAAATAGACTAAAATACACGGTTGGTCCTTAAACTTGGCAATACGCTTCGCGTTGGGACAGAACTTGGCATTATCATCGCCGGAGGTCCAAAACATGGGCATTATATGCCAAACTCGTCCCTTGACCAATAACGCCGATGTCAACGTCTTTTTCTGTTAGTTAGTGGAGGGTATTATAGTCCATACACATTTATACCTCACCTTAGTTAATTCTGAGAAAAGCTACCGTATACCATCTTGATCGTTTCCCTCCTTCGTCACACAACCCTCACACACACTTTAACAATGGCAGACAAGGAGCTTACTTTTACAGATGTAACTGATGAGATGGTAAAATATGTGAAGGTAAAATATGGGGATACTTGGTTAAAAGAAGATGAAATGTTTGATGATTTATGCATATTTGCGAAAGAAGCTCAAGTGATGAAAGGTTAGTCGGGTTTTTTTGTATTTGTGTGATTGGCATTTTAAGGGATGAGCATAAATAACTCTAATTTATTTTACAGAAATCCGAGCAGTGTCAGAATCTGTAAAAAAGAGAGATTATAGCAAGCTAAAGGTATCTGACGATATGGTTGAGTATGCCATGGCTACTTATGGAAATAAGTGGGATATAGGAGATGACATTGCTGATGTGATACTTGAAGACTTGTCGGAAAAATATGGGAATAAGGAGTCTGAGAAATGTTAGAGTTAATGTTTGCAAGCTAAGAAAGTTGTAATGGGTGAACTCTGATTTCTTTCTGTTTTGTCTATCTTTCCAGATACTAACGTGAAAGGAAATGAAGTTGATGTCATTATTATTTCAGACACATCTGATGATGAGTGTGGGAACATGTCTTCTAAGACCACTACTTTGAAAGGTTCCACTTCCCAAGCGTCCAAGGCTTCCGCTCCCAAGGTTGTACTTGGTCTTGTAGCGGCTGTGGGATGCTCCAGCACAAATAGGAATGAGTGGTATGTGCCTCCCCCTAAGGACCTCAAGTATCCCCCCATGAATATCAAGTCTCCCATCAAGAAGTTCACCTGTTATTTTTAGTTGTTGATGTAATGAAGATGTATATTTTTTTGCTGATGATGGTTACTTAAAACGATACTTGTTAACATGTATATTTTGCTTGATATGGTGTAATTAGGTGGTGTTGTAGGTATATTTTGGATTTCTTGTTTTCATTTTGTAGTTTGCACTTGCTTATGCAGTTTAGGTGGGTGTTTGGGAAAACACATTTTGACTTATAAGGTCAACATAAACCAAATTATTAGAGGAACCACACCGAATTGCTAGTATTTAAAATTTCTTATGTTTGACTTATAAAGTAAACAGATTCAAATTGTAACCAAAATTCAATTATTATAAAAATAGAAGCACACACATATCAGTTAAGCTACATTTAGACTGAAATACAACATAGCATTTCTTGATAGGAATTAACTGCTTTAAATGACTAGTAGGTGATCCATTTGGTATGTCATTTGCAGTTGGTTCAAGTGGTGTTTGTCTTGGGTGTTCTCCATTTGGTCTTTCAGTTGCAGGTGCTTCAAGTGGTGTTTGGCTAGGGCGCTCTCCACTTGCTATTTCAGCTGTAGGTGGTTCACTCTCTTCTTCATCACTACCTAAGGATGCACCAACACTAGTAGGTGCAGAAATATTTAGACCCATCACATATGCACCACTATCTCCTGTGTTTGTGTTTTCCCTTGTAACACCATCTCTACCAGTATAAGATGTGTTTCCCCTTATCTCAAGGCACACTGGACAAACATACCACATGAAATCTCTATAAGGTGGACGCCTTGCAAAATAGGTCAACAAGTAGATAGGAGTAAAGACAACATAAGTAGATGGGAGTTGTGGTTGTTGAACAAGTAGATAGGAGTAAAGACAACATAAATTCTTACAAACTAGTCAACTTATAAAGTAAAAAAAAAAAACAAAAACATGTTCAAACATAATATTATCAAAATTACAAATGGCTAGAATAGTAGAAGCCTACAAACTTCGAAAACTGCTGGAATTTGTGCCATTCAGAGCGTGAATTTTATCCAGCACATATGGATGTTTTGGATATAACTCTTCCACAGACACTCCATAGTAAGCTGCCTCAGACTCTGCATCTTCAAGCCAATTTTTGCTCTCCCTTTACTCATCAATTCTTTTGTACATTCTCTCCTCTTCCAAAAACTGCTGGAATGCTTCTTCATCCAACCTGGACTGCTCTTCATCTTCCTCTAAATTTGTGTGTTCTTCTTCTTGCTCATAAAGAGCTTCAAGAAACTCTTGTTTCATAGTCTTCCTTGTATCGTCTTCATCCATCCACTATAAAAGTAAAACATTTGCACATCAACTAGAATGTAAACACACAAGAACAATCGTTATGCAAATGACAATTAAATGAATACATGTTGCCTTCTGCCATCACAATGCCTTTTTCTACCTCGAACCTTAGTTTCCTTTGTTGGTTTTGGTACCTGATCCTTGTGATAGCTAGACTTATTATGTCCAACAGTTTGACAATTGGAGCATTTAATCTGTTTACGAGCTCTAGATTTACCCATTTTGACGCAATTTCACTGAAAGGGTTGGCTTTATGTTTATGAATTCAAATTTATGGTAAAATGTGAGAATAAAGTTCTCGCTATAAGTTAATGCAAATGTGAGGACAGGATAGGGGACTAAAACCTTAGTCCCTTATACTCTTAAACTGTTTGAGCAAGGACCATAGTTCTACCAACACCCAATACAATCAAAACCGATATAACAACTCTCTTAGACGAATACAACAATTAACAACATAATTAACAAATTAAAACACTAGAACATAACATATAGATTCATTGCTTTCATATTAAACATTAAATATTCAGTACATATTTTTCCAAAAAAAAAAGGAAAACATAACCACTTCATTTCCTTCTCAACACTTCCTAAGATCATCAAGGAAGTTGTTCCTGCCACACACCTGTGAGTGTGTTTGACATATCATCCTCCTTATCTCCAACGCCTTCAAGACATTAGCCTTTTGCTTGTTGCGAAGATCCTCAAGAACCTTGTAGTTCATCACCGTAGTTCGAAAGCCTTCGAGCTCAGAGATGTATTCTTGGGTTTCCTTCATACCAATAATCAAGTCAGTCAAAGTGTTTTGGAGTCCATTAGCAATTTTGATGTCCTTATCATTTTCTCTCTGATAAAAGAGAGAAATCGAGTCAAACATGTAGTCAGACTTCGAAGCTTTGGCGAGTTCTTCAAGTAGTGGGAAGTCAGCCATTGGGAGGTTGTTGAGATTTTGTTAGGATATTTTTTTTTATTATTGGTATGCAAGTGGTATAGTTTATTAACCCATAAATACCAAAACCAACTGGACGTTCCAAATTCAGGGACTAATTGTGAAGTTAGTAAAAAGAGAAATAGTCAAGTTTGTGTGAGAAAAAATACGCGAGAATTTTAAGTGCAAAAAATGGCTAACTGACCAAATTCAGGGACCAAGTGTGACATTTTAAACCTGTTACCCTGCAACTTGACCTTTTGCCTTCCTTGATACGCTTATACACAATTAATGTGTTGGGAATCACCAAAACAACCCAACTAACAAGATCCGAAACAATAAACACTATCATAATAACCCGACCCAATTAACAAAACCCAATCAAAACCAAACCTAACATACATCCACACACACTTACTGAAACACACATCTAGTCAAACCCATTCGTAAAAAAACAAAAAAATAACAATGAAGGACAGAAGCATATTCGTCTCAACTTTTAAGGATGTGAATGAAGAAGAAGAAGGTGAGGTCCTGTTCAGAATCCACTATAATGGGGTTTTTGATTATAGCCCACTCAAGTATGCAGGAGGTTCATTAATTAATCTATGTGCCTTTACCAGTGATAGGGATATATTTAGTTCAAGCCTTGATAATGTGTTATCAGAGATTAATGAACAAAAAATGGGCGTTGTTTTTCTGTTATCCTAAAGAATCCCTAGAAAATGGTTTGCATTTGATTCATACTGATGTTGATGTTCATACTTTGTTTGGAATGACTGAAACAAATGAGTCAGTTGATATCTTCATTGCCCACAAGCCCCAAAAGTTAGCACAATTTTACTTAAAAAACATCAGTTTTGAAGTTATGGGTTGGGTAGAGCAGGATTCTAACTTTAGAATGCTTAGTCAAACACCTTTTAGGACTAGACGTCAATGGCAGGGGATAGATAAGAAAAAAATACAGGGGAGTGGAACCAGGACACCAAGAGTGAAAGGTGGTGTTGTAATCAAAGAGGAATAAGGGGTTGTAGCTAAAAAAGGGAGAAAATTAAAGGAAAAGGAAAGATGGTTTGATGAAGAGGATGTTTTGCCAAAAAAAAGGGAAAGAAGTTGTTCAAGAATTTAAGCGAGGTTTAGATGGGAAGGGGAAGGCCAAAATGGTTGAGTTTGCAGGGGTTTGATGTTGAGAACTTGCCTGGTTTTGATGGGGAGGGGAAGGCTGAAATGGTTGGTGGTGGTGGTGCTGTTGATGTTTCAAGCGGTGTTAAGACACCCTTTTGGAGCAAAGAAAAGATTACAAACTGCGTCCTAGCACTGTTCGCCCAAAGGCGACCCTAGGTGATGTTTCAGTGATGAATACCATGCCATGTGTTTAATTCCATTAAGCTGTAACAGTACAATACCTAACTTATATGTTTGTTGTTTGTATACTTGTTTTTGTAGACAAGGTAGCAACAGCATCATCAATTTAGGGTCATGTTTTGTCGGTTCACAGTTTCTGGATATCGATCAGAGTTGTGTAGATCATTTGAAGATTCAGCAGTTAAACGTTTTGAAGTTGGGCCCAAATTCATCTTGTATATTTTGTAAAATATCAGTATTACCATGTATTAGACAATGACTCCGTAGTATCAGTTATGTTTCAGTTTCATCAAACACTGAATATAGTTGATTGTTATAAGTCAACTAGCTAAGTAGTTGATAATGTATAAATTTGTTTGTTTATCCTGGGTAAAATTCTGTGAGCTCATACTTTCTTTACCAGTTGACTTTTATAAAGTCATACTTAAGTGGTCAGGTACACTCGTATAATTTGTTCAAACAATAACCCCTTTATGTGTTGGTGGAATAGTTCTTGAGTTAGAATTAACTAAGGTGATGTATAAATGTGTATGGACTATAATACCCTCAACTAACTAACAGAAAAAAGACGTTGACATCGGCGTTATTGGTCAAGGGACGAGTTTGGCATATAATGCCCATGTTTTGGACCTCCGGCGATGATAATGCCAAGTTCTGTCCCAACGCGAAGCGTATTGCCAAGTTTAAGGACCAACCGTGTATTTTAGTCCTATAAATATAAACAAATTTTAATGTATGGATAATAAATAATACTATCGTTTTTTTTAATAAATAAAGTTGATTACTCAAAGTTTTTGAAATTAAATATAAAAAATTCTTATATAGATAAAATTATATAAAAATATATATAAGGTGGGGCATGGCGGTTTTCTCGGTTCAGTTTTTCTTATAAAACCAAAAACTGCTCCAAACATTTGGTTTTTATAAAATTCAAACCACCACCATCGGTTTGTCGGTATTTTCGGTTCGGCTTTTTCAGTTTCAATTCGGTTTTTGTGCTCACCCCTAGTTCACCCAACTAGCGTTGAAAACTAAAAAATCGGGTACTTGGTCGTGTGCAAGACCGAGTCATGAAAGCGAGAAATGAAGCCAACGTTCTGAGAAAGTCGTTTGGCATTATTAAAAAAAAATTATTAGCTTTTTCTTAAATACTTCGATGCTTTTTTATTTTTATTTACATTTTCAAACACATTCTTTCTTATATACTTTATACTTCTCATCTAAAATAAATACATCTCCAACAAATTTTTTTACATTCTCAGATGAAGAAGAAGTTAGTAATATCACGCACATGAAGCAGTAAGAAAAGATGTGGAACGAGCAGTTGGCACGCTAAAGAACAAGTGGGCTGTAAAAAATCCATACAACCGCTGAAGAAAATAACAGATATCATATACACATGCATCACATTACATAATATGATTATAAAAGACAAATGGAGTGCAATCTCCCCCGACTCTTATCTAAAGCAACAACAACGTGATGATGATTTCGTATGAATGCATGAAGAAACCGTACAATTGTTAGCAATTTAGTCAACAAAGAAACTCATCTAAGCCTTAAAGCCGATTTAGTGAAACACATTTGACACCGAACAAATGCACACTAATATGTGGTTTCATTTTATCTGAATTTGTATTGTGATTTTTTTTATTTAATTTGAATTATTAATGTAATGTGTTTTTAATTATTAGTGAAAATTATTTTTTGTATTTAAAAAATGAAAATGAAAAGCAAATAGACTTTGGTGGTGAAGTTGGTTGTAGAAAGGGAAAAAAAAAAGATGATGTGGTGGCGTGTGCTGAGGTAACAGTGATGAAGTTAGTTTAGAAAAAGAAAGTTGATGTGGTGATAAGTTGACGGTGATAAAGTTGGTTGTATTGCTCACTTATTACCCCTAGCCTTACTTGGGTCCTAGTGGGTGTATTTGTTATCAGCTTTGGTCATTTTTTAAGTCAGACTTGCTAAACATCTCAAACAGGTTTTATTTAGTATATCGTACAATAAGCCGGATGTAGCGGATTCATTTTGTCACTTGTGAAACTCGGCTACAAAGGTGTTGCGGTGTTTCAGTTACGCGTAAGAAACAAGCATAGGATGTAATTTTGTGAGAGTGGTGACCTGGTGGGGGGTTGCGTGAGAGGGTTTTTTTTTATGTGTTTATATAAATATAAATATATGGTGAGTGGTGAGTGGTGAGTGAAGGTTACTTGAGTGTGAATGTTAAAGATGAGTGAGTTACGGGCAAAAAGGATTACGTGACGTTGAGTTGACGACAAATCATAAGTATTTATTGTGTAAAGACTAATCAAACGTTAAAACTTTTCGAAGATAATACGAGCAAAGTAAACACAACAATTCATTCAAACCACTATAACCTTATTGTCACGTATCGACGAGGCAAATTCTTGCGTAACAGTTTTCTAAACACGGCTTACATTTTCGTAAACATATATTATGTTATTCACATATCATGGTAATTCTTATAATAATTCATGTAGAGAAAAGGAAGAAGCCTGAAACTGGGAATTGTTTCGTTAGAAAGATATATAATTTAAACAAACTATTGTGCAACATTTTTAAAAGAGTAAATTACAAATTTTGTCTCCGTCGTTTTCATTTTCATTTCTAACTTTTTAAAACAGTACATTACAAATTTTGTCCTCGTAGTTTTAAATTATCAAAAATGATTGGGAAGACTAATTATGTGCTTAAAGATGTGACTAAAAACATGTGGCATGATCCTGGTGGTTTATAAAAAAGCGGGTCCCATTGCTGTAGCCATCAGGATGATGCCACATATGATTAGTCATATCTTTAGGCATATGATTTAGGTCTCCCAATCACTACTCTTAAATTATATCACTTCCTGTCATTCACAAGAATTGATTATGATTCATATTCTTACCATTCTTAGGCTGCCCCCAGTAAGGGCACTCAATCCCCCTCATTTTTCCTGCCACGTCAGCTTTCTCTCTTCAGCGACCTTCAGACGATTGGGTGCCCCAGTAAGGCGACCTACACTACAAAAAACATACCCCACAAATATATCTTTTATATTCATTAAATACACACACAAACCACTTTCTCATTCGATCGCAGGCGTGACCAAAATGAGTGAAATTTTGGACGATCAAATAGTGTCACAAAAGGGCGATCGGTAGCCGATCGATCGAGTTAGTCGATCGTGGGTTGTTATTGGAACCAGCCTTACTTTGTTACACTCCAATTCCTTTTGTGTTGCCTTTTCCGTTGACCATTGGTCATTGAAATCAGAAAAATACCCTCTTTTATTTCATAGTTTTCAACGAAAATAGAAGTTTTTGAAACACTTTGATTAGTAAATAATATTTGTCATAAACGTTTTGTCCATTCATCATTAAAAGTTGTGTCTATTAAAAGCAATCATTCACTTTATCAAACTATGTGTCCTTTTGATGAAACTAGCACTAATAGTTTAATTTATAAAAATGTTTGGTAAAGTAGTTGTAGTTGTAGTTTTAATATGTAAAATGACGCAACGCTAAATGATTATTCAAAAAGCATAAAGAAATTAGCCTTTTTATAATTTTATAAATGATATTTGCTTACTTCCAAAAGAGCTTTTTAATAATAATATTAAATGATAAATGCTAATTGTTCTAAAATGCTCTTAAACGCTATGTATCAAATAAGAACTCAAATTTGGTTTGGTATACGTGAATATGCTTAAGCAGAAACGTCCAAACGTGTTAGGTTCTAAGTAAAGTCAATGTTTATATGATTCAAAGTCGTATTTAACTAACCATACGATAAAACGTGTTTCGGAAAAATTATTTGATTGACACACTCTATTTTAATGTGTATTGCCATTTATAGCCTTAGAGGGGTGAAAAAAATATGAATGATGTAAGGGCATAAATGACAATACACACTAAAATAGAGTGTGCTAATCAAATTGTGGAGTGTACAAATCATCTCGCATAAAGAATTGTTACACGCGCCACAAGCGCCTGGTCATATGGTACGAAACGTGCATGGTGAAAAAAGGTGATTTGACCATGACCCACAAGTGGGTCCCACACTTAATCAGGATACATAGGCCACGTGTCGTCAAAGATGCTTTATAAAATTTTCTTGTACGCCAACTTTTTTGATATTTTCTTTTTTGATACGTTTATTCGGGCTGGGACCAAAGTAGGCCCATGGGCTGTAGCGATTTGGTTATAGATCAGAAAGCAAAAGCTTTGAAAAGCTTGCTAATTTTGATATTTTTAAGAGATATTTATGCCAAAGTACAAATTTGGGGTCGCTTTGAACGTTTCGGACAAACTTTTAGACCACATGGAATAGGTAAACGAACAACGCGTCCATGTCCATATCTTATGTGGAAAAAAAAAGAAACGCGTCTCCTCTATTACGATGACCTTGACTCGGTCAACTTTACGACTGAGTCGTGTGAGTTTGATGTGTGTATTTTTGTGGGGTATATTATGGTTTAAGTGGGGTTACCGCGATCGCTTTATTACATTAAATTGATTGTAGAGAAAAAAAGCTGAGTTAACACTTATTTGACAGTGATGACCGCGATCATAGGACTTCCTTATTACATTTAGTCTTATAGCTTTTCTCGTATGGGCTTAGACTACCGGAAATAACATAAGGGAAGAAGCGTCTCTTCCAACGCGGCAACTCCAAGAAGCGTGCTACCTTACTGCACTCACTATCTATCTACGAGTCTTCGAGCAAATAAGAGAGAACTCGGTCGCTTGAACGACCGAGTTGTGAAGTTGTGTTTATGTGTGTGATATTTTGATTTTTGTGAGGTATATTTATGTTTAAGTGTTGTATGTTTCAGTTATGTTATTATAGTAGGTTAATGGTGAGCCGTTCAAAAAAAAAAGTAAGTTAATGGTGAAGTTAGTTGTGGGGAGAGAAAGTGACGTGGTACTGAGGTGACGGTGGTGAAGTTGGTTGTGGTGATTCTTTATTACCGCTAGCCTTAGACTAAGTGTAATAAGGAAACCCCATGACTGCGGTCACCATTGCTACATCAACATCAATTCAGTTTTCTCTGTATAACCAATTTCAAAACCAACTTAGTGTAATAAGTCAACTAACTTCAACACTCAAATATATTCCACTTATACACAAATATACCTCAAATAAACAAAATAACAACTCACACAACTTAAACTGTGCCCACAAAACACTCAACATGACTCGATTGTGCAGTCGACCGAGTCTTGCGTTATTTTGGTTGAGGGCTCGATTGTGTAGGGTGACCGTAATAGGGATGATCGCGATCATGGTGCGCAAGACTAGGTCGTGAGTGACCCTATTACGGGTGCCTCATAAATTTTTGTGAGGATGGTGCGGGATCCAGGTGTGCAACGATATTGGCTCGAAAATGACTATTCACGCACTTTGTGTAAAAGATTGTGAGAACCAAGCACCTTTTAGATTTCCAACTTGTTGAGAGTTTGATTACGAGTGGCGAACCTAGATCTGCGACATCCCCACAAGATCTTACGAAATCCTAAAGTCTGGACTTGAAAAGGCTTAACCATTAAGGATCTCACAATATACATTACAAATATACTTTTTTAGACACTTGTAGTGAGTGTTTTACCAAAGGGGAAAATATGTGTATTAAACCGGTAACTGGAATCATATATACAACATACAGCTATAATCAATTACACACAACTTATTTTTCCAGAAAACATTCGCAAATCACGATAATAGCATAGCATCTTTAGCACCAAGACAGAAAGACCATGGATTACGAGGTACACATACATATCTATCTTTACAGAAACATCGGAATATTATGATATAGGATTCTTAAATTCCCTTGATTTTCAGAATAAGTTAACCAAAGGTTGATGACTCCTTTACACTGCTGATACTTCCTACCCGGAATTTTTGATGACTAATCTTAATCCACGGGAGCAGCAGTTAATTAAAGGCCTGCAAGAACGACACTTACCTCAAAATTTTGCAGCCAATGGTTTTAATTCGATGAGTAAAGACTGTATCAACATAAACAATGAGCAAGAAGCATGTTATCTAATTTTGAAAGAAAAAAGTAAATTTTCAGAAACTATGTTGATTGACGTATGGAGAGGATTTTCATGACCACTTACCTGCAAACTTAGGAACGTTAATATTAATCAAAATAAAACACGGAGTAATAATTAGTTAACGACCATCATGGCTGACTATCCAGCTTAAAGATTAAATCTTTCTTATAACAGAATGTTCTTGAAATGATAAGTGACGTAACATCAAGTCTTATAGCATGCCTCTAACAGGAACTATACCGTCACCAAATATAGTATTGAAACATGGATCAAATGCCCACTCTTAAGGGATTACGAGATAATTTTGCAAATTTGGTGCAAGTGCTTGGCAGAAATTATACATATGTCCATTATTAACGATATACTTCAAATATAAGAGATTATACTTTAGATGCACACCCACCTCCTTACAAGTTACAACTTTGTCAGCATATAGCTTTCTTGAAGTTAATTAGCTCATGAAAGCACGCGGCTTTCTGGTCCAAGCAATTAAAATCATCAACTTTCCACACACCAATCCCTATCACAGACATAAATTCTCAACGAAAAACAGATCTTAACAGCTGTACTCAAATTCATGTTAAGCTTAAAATAGCACTAACATAAACTTCCATTACGTAAACTTCAGATCACATTTAAGGATCTCTTTTTATTGCTTATTTAAGTGCCTAACTACTTTATTCTAAGCATATAAACAGCTTTGAGTGTTTTGATAAAACTATTTATCCGCTTTATTCAGAGTAAATAACCAGTGTAAAATAAGTGGGCCCCATACTTTCTTATTTGATGCTGTTCAAAAAAAAAAAAAAAAAAAAAAAAAAAAAGAAAGAAAGAAAAAAAAGGGCTTTATTATTTGATACTGTACAAGACTACCCGGTAAGCCACTTAAGCCAAAGGGGTGTTTAGGTTAGTTTATCACAAAATGCCTTACGGGTTTTGCCAAAAAGCCATCTACAAACATCTTTATCAGGTGTGTACCTAAGTCAACGAAGAACTAACCGGGGGAAAAAAAAACTTCTTTCACTAACATGAAAACCAAAGCTCAAATAATAAGTAATCAAGATTTGTCAAATACTTGCGTTGCCCCTAAAATGAAGGTTCTCAGAACTCGCCATATCAACCAAATTTAGTTTCCCACATTTCATGAGTTATTTGCCTTCTGAGTTTGACTCTGAGACTTATAGTAATTGTGAAAATTGAATGCGATCAGCTGAAAATGTATACATATAAGGCTTACAAGTATGGTTTCAAGATTTCTACTTGTAATTTTTTTTTTTTTTTTTTTTTTTTTTTTCATTTGATCATAAACAGTGTTCTTTTATGTTCCCATACATCTTAAAGAGTAAGACCCCCAAAAGAAGAACTTATAACATGTATGAAATTAAATGTGATTGACTGAGCCTAGTTCTGAAAACATTTCACATTCAGGTTGCAAAAAGGTAATATTTCAAATAATCTTGATTACTTATAGTTTACCAGTTTTGTTATAATGATACTCTAAATAGTATTGTATTATCAAAAAGATTTACCAAAAATGGAAGCTATAGTAATTGATGGAAGTCCCACACGCCTTCCTTAAAATGTATTCTCAAACGAGTCATCTTAAAGATGGTAGACGTAGATAGTCTCACATATGCATAAGCAGAAGCCTTAATTGAAACTTCGATTTAAACCAACGTCAAAAATTTACTTTATTTATCTAATTACTTTATAAAAGATACTTTACACATGTGTCTATACAATGATCAAGTTGCATCAGTAACCATCTTTAAAAAACGATAGAAAGCAGAAAAGCCTAAACTAAATACAAAAGTGGCTAACCTAATTATCGAATAACATGAACAGCAACATAAATGACGTATTCAAGGGGGTGTTTGGATTAGCTCATTTAGGGGGCTTATTGGCTTACTTGTGTAGAAATTTTTGCAGGGTTTTTCCACACTGCATAAGCTCTAGCAAATAAGCTAATTCAAACAAAGAGAAAGTATGCACCAATTCCTCTAAAATCGAAAACCCAAACCAAATATGCTCTAATAAATGACACAGCCATACCTAAGTATCAAATAAATCTGTCTTTCTTATTTCTTTGAGCTAAAACTAGAAGCTAAAACAGACCTCAGGACAAAAAAAAATTAAGATATCATCAAAAAGTACGCCGGAAGGTGCAAATCAAATATCAACTACTACTACTACACAAGTCTTCCGGTTTTAATTAAGATTTCATCTGAAATATGTAGTTTAAATTTTAAAATAAGGGGGTGTTTGGGATTGTATACTAGTGCAGATCAATAATGGCATTTATCACAACTAAAAGCATCAATTATCCATACATCAATACCATCACAGACATTAATTCTAAAGAAACAGATAGACCTTTACTGAAGTTCATAACATTCAAAGCGTACAAAAAAACAACTTTAATTATGTAAACCTAATATCACATTAAGGACCATACAAACTCTTAACAGAAACTTTAACTTATGCTATATCAGATAATACTGATACATACTAGAATGACACCAGACTGCCAGAGCTTTGACATGATCGACTCAAACAGAATCCGTTTCCCGCAGTCTTGTACTAAACTGACAATCATCCCCTACATAATCAAGTTTAAATTTGATAACTGTCCACCATAGGAGCTATACTATCAGTGGTATAACTCAGATTACAAGGTCGCGTAATTGGCAATTACTCGCTACAAGGTCAGTGACCGAGGCGAGTTGAGCCAAATAGGCCAAAACAATCGCTTGGTAATTCTGTTAATGTTTCTAAACATATTTCTTGATCCTATGAACAATTCTAAAGTTCTCTGAACATGTCATACATATAATTCCGAAATTTATGTATAAAAATTCCAATCTGAGTAGTGCCACCCTAGGCCAATCGGTCGAGCACAAGCTAGCAAGTCTTACAACCTTGATTCAAATTAAAGGTACATAGTGTACATCAGTACTTTGGGGCTCAGCTACATTTGAGAAAGTCTGTTACTATTAGACATACATCATGATTAATACCATTTAACATAAATAACCAATATAGTACCCAAAAAAAATCAAACCAAACATACCTTAATATCAAAAAGACTCATGTTTACCTCACACATCAGAACATCAGCAAAAAGTATGAAATCTAGACGAATTTTAAATCAAAACTACATCGGGATATATTAGTATTTTTTGATTCATGATACATTTGGGAAAGTACGTTACTATTAGAACGTCCTTATACCCTCACACGTCACCACCTCGGCGAAAAGCATGAATCTAGACAAAATTAATCAAAATTACATAGGGTATATCGATACTATCTAGGTCAGGTACAGTTAGAAAAGTACCTATTTGACAAACATCATGATCTCTAGTCTATACTATACAACATAAATGATCAATTTAGTACTAAACTCACTCACAATATTTACACAACATATCAATCTCACAGTGTCCTAAGCAGGACGAACCCACAACCATTTGGTTGGGGAACATTCTCACACATGGGGTACCATTGGGACACACGCCCTTTTGGTAAACAAAAAATAAATACTTCCTCCGCTCAGATCAATTGTCCATGTTACTATTTTAACTTGTCCCAAATTATTATCCAATACTAAAACGGATGGATATATTAGTTGAAATATACCGAAACCCCCGTTTTTTAACATTTAAAACTACAAAACTCAAATTAAATTTTAAATAATTGGTTAAGGGTAAAGCCATCTATCTACAAAAGGTACACTGTAATTATTCCGGGACTTGAAGAGAGTAGAACTTAAGTCCTTAAAATCAAGAAGACTCTAATTTTGTTACCCTCACACACCAAAAAGTATGATATCTAAACGAAATTTGAATAAGAAAGTACATAAGGCATATCAATATCGGCACTTTTTGGGGTTCATAAACATTTGAGAAAGTACACTTCTATTACACCAAACATATAACCTACACCACTAAACATACATAATCAAAATAGTACTACTACCTTAACATCAAGAAGAGTCATGTTTCTTGCCTTAACACATAGAAACGCCGGACCCAGGTTTGTAAGTGGCGAGGTTCACAAATTTTTTTTACATATAACACAACGTTTCGGCACCAGGTTCATTTCGTCTAAAAAAAATTACTCTACGGCCTACGGGTCTACTCCTACTTACAAAAGTAGGTTTCTATTAGACACAAACATCATAGCCTATAATCTACACCATTTAACATACATAATCAAACTAGTAATACCACTACCTAACCTAATAACCTTATAACCGAATAAAGCTGTCATTCTGCAAAAAGTAATCCCTCCCCATCTCAAACTAACCGTCCTTTAATCTTTATTAACCACTACTAAAAAACACATGGGTACACCAAAACTCGAACAAAACTGTCATTCAGCAAAAAGTAAATAAACCGTAAAAAAAACTACCTCACCATCATCAAGAAGAGTCATGTTTCTTCCTCCCCACACAAACCGGCACCTCATCGAAATTCCTACTCGGATACTTAGCACTCAAACTCCCAACTTCAAAAACCAAATTCTCACCACTCACCTTAATCCCAGTAATCCCCCACCACTGAAAAAGGGCCTTCACCTTAATCCCACTCAACCCAACAATCTTGGACCCCACTATCTTCCCAGTGACCATCTTGCTATAAGTGGCAAGGTAGTTGTCAGGTGGGAGTATGAGCTTGCATGCGGAGGAGAGATGGACTGTGAAGTCGCCTGATGTTGAGTTGACGGTGTGGGAGTGGACTGAGGATGGGAGCAGGCCTACTGGGAAGCCGTGGTCGGTTAGGACTGTGTGGGCTGGGTTTAGAAGGGTGATGTTTTGGGTTGGGTTTGAGGTTGTGAGGGTGGTGAGGAGGGTGATGAGGAGGAGGGTAAAGGGTAGTTTGGTCATTTTTGGGGGTTGTGATCGGTGTGGTTTCTGTGTTTTTGGGGAGATGAAAGTGGATGGTTAGTTATTGTTTTGTTTTTTGGGATGATAAAAGATGATGATGATGATGATTTGATGAGAACAATGACATGTGCGGAGTTGACCACGTTATGTGTTTGGTTTTTTTATGTGTTTGTGTTTGGAATTGGTTTATGTCGATTGTGAGTTTAAGGGCTCGTTTGGTTTGATGGTTTAAAGTGGTAAGAATGGGCGTGGTTATCATAAAAGTTGATTGGTTTATAAAATTTATGGATTGATAGCTAATGACATATAATTTTTGAATCCTACCCTAGTTGGGTGGTATCACTTGAAACCTGCGGGTCCAAAATTTTTTCCTCTTATAAGAGCATGTTCAATCATAACATCATAACATCAATAACACCGTCTACGTCAGCGTCACATCAGCTTTAACATTTCACCTTAACATCCCCAAAAAACACCCACAACAATAACATTCCAATAACATCAATAACATTTCATATTTTCAATTTCAACCCCTAAACTAAAACAAACACTTCATTTATTAAACTAAACATAACATTAAATTTGAAAACATATTATAATACGAAATTAAAAAAATACATCGAAAAAAAAATTACAACAAATAAAAAAAATACATCGAAATTAAAAAAACACACCGCAAATTAAACGTTACAACATAAAGGAAATGACAAAAAAAAAAAAAAAAAAAAAAAAAAAAAAAAAAAAAAAAAAAACATAGCAAATACTTATTCATCATCGTCGCTCTCTTGTTATTGTCCACGTCGTTCAAGATTCTTCAGCCAAACATGCTCCATAAGGTCCTGTTGGAGTTGGGTATGCGTTTGTCGGTCGTGTATTTCTTTTGCCTTACGACTGTGAGTATCACATCTTTCGACCCATCTTCGTTGCCTCAAATTTGCTGACGGATCCACCCACAGTTCGTTATAGTCACGTAATGCAATTTTTTGATCTTTTATAATCATGTTATGCACAATAATGCAACAATACATGATTCTACGTATCGTGGCAATTTCCCATTGACGTGCCGGTTGTTGTAGTATACCCCAACGGCCTTGAAGAAACACCAAAAGCACGTTCAATATCCTTTCGAGCACTTTCTTGTCTCCTTTTAAAGTACGTATGTTTTTCATCAGTTGTTGCCGTGAAGGATTTGACGAAAGTTGCCCACTGTGGATAAATTCCATCAGCCAAGTAATACCCATGTTCATACCTAGTTCCGTTGACCATATAAGGTGCTCTTGGGACATTATCAGCAAGAATGTCGTCGAATAACGGAGAGTTATCTAAAACATTAATATCGTTATTTTCCCCCGCCATCCCAAAAAATGCATGCCAAATCCATAAATCTTGAGAAGCAACAACTTCAAGCATAATTGTTGGGTATTTTTTATCACCCCTAGCAAAATGCCCTTGCCAAGCCACTGGACAATTTTTCCATTCCCAGTGCATACAGTCAATGCTACCAAGCATTCCTGGAAAACCATGTTTTTCTTCATGTTGTTGATAAATTTTTTGAATGTCGGCCCATGTTGGTTTTCTTAAATACTCCGGCATAAACAAATCAATAATACATTAGTTAAAATTATCAAGACATACTTTTGAAGTACTCGCACCCATTTGCAAGTATTCATCAAATGCATCGGGTGACGTGTCGTACGCCAATTGGCGTATGGCAGACGTACACTTCATTAGAGCACTTATACTCATTTGACCCGTAGCATCGGGTGTTTGCCTAAAGAAAGTAAAATGATCTAGAATATTATCGGAAGTATAAGATTCAATACCTTCAACTATTTGCAGGAATAGTTTCAGGCTCATACGAAATCTTCTACGAAAATTCCGGTTTGAATACTTACAACCTTCTACGAAATAATCGTTGCGCAGACGTTCTTCTGCAAGCTCACGTTCACGATATATATGGCTACGAGAACGACTAGGATGTTGAGATTCAATACCTTCTTCTTGTTCCAACTGAAGGTGATACTCGTACGCGGACGCCATAAATTGGAAGTCTTCTTGGTCTTCTCTGTCTGACCAAGACAGGAATATGACCAAATTCATTTGGATCCATTGTGAACGAACTTGATTCTTGAATTATCAAAGTGTGACAGGTCGTATATAAATTGTGAATTTGAATTATGAAAGTGTGAAAAAAATGGAGTTTTAGTTGGGTATTTATGATGGTAAAAAAATGTGTGTGTTTTTTTTTTTTTTTTTTTTTTTTTTTTTTTTTTTTTTTTTTTTGTAAAAACTAGCCGTTAGGGACTAGTTTTGAAATCTAACGGCTACTAGCCGTTGCAGGGACTAGTTTTGAAATTTTATTTATTTATTTATTTTTATTTTTTTTAATGCCACTAACGGGCGTTAGTGGAGCAACGCGCAGGGACCAACGGCGAAATAACGCCACACCCACAACAGCTAACGCCACTAACTGGCGTTATTTTGCCCTCTAATGCCGTTGGGGCATTACGATTGGGTATGCTCTAAGAGCAAGTTCAATGGTAACTTGGGTTATTTTATAACACCGTCCACGTCAATGCCACATCAGCTTTAACATTTCACCTTAACATCCTCAAAAAACACCCACAACAATAACATCCCAATAACATCAATAACATTTCATATTTTCAATTTCAACCCCTAAACTAAAACAAACACTTCATTTATTAAACTAAACATATCATTAAAATTGAAAACATTTTACAATACGAAATAAAAAAACACACTACAAATTAAACGTTACAACAAATTAAAGGAAATGACGAGAATACAATACTGACGAGGTTTCAAGTTATATTTTTTGATGATTCGGTCTTTTTCGTCATTGATCCAAGCCACGACATTTGGATCTTGCCCTTCAGTAGGCGTCATCAAAAACTTTATCTCTTCCAACCTTGATATTGTGAGATCTTTTTCCTGCTGGGCCCGATACGCCGCTTCGGCGGTTTCACATTTCATACGATACTCGTTTGCCAAAGTTTCGGTGAAATAAGTTGACGAGCTCGTTCCTCCAGTGCTTGCTCCCCCAGTACTTGTCGTGCTCTCGGATCTTGCTTTCTTGGTAGCACGTTTCTTTCCCATGGGGCGTGGTTGTTCATCATTACCAAAAAAAGCCTCGTTTGTTTGGCTTGGCACATCGCCGGTTAAATCAACCGGTTCCGGCGTGTCCCATTTCTTATAATGACGCAAAACCTCCCAAGTGTCATCGAGACCAAACGATGTTGCTTTGGTTTCCTCACGATACCGTTGCTTTGCCCGTTTCATCACATCCAGCTCACTTTCCCCGCTTCGTTGATCCCGTTGCACACGTCTGTAACAAGAGTTGAACTTTGTGCATATGCCGTTCAACGTTTTCCACTTGCTCGACATCATATCCTTGGTGCGCCATTGAAAGTTGTTTCTATTGAACTTATTTCTGACCCGATACGAAAACGTATCTCTGGGTTGGCACTTTCCAACTTCCGGATCCTCCGAAACAGCTATGTAACACCTTGCAAGTAATGCTTCCTCTGCTGGAGTCCAACGCCCAGCAACGACAACTGGTTCCTCTTCATCAGAATCAATTGGTTCGGGCTCGGGGTCTTTGGATTTTTTTTATTTTCGCTTAATACGACCTTTTCCTTTTTTTGGAGGAGACGTGGATGTCTCAGCAACATCATGTGTTTCAGTTTGTGATTGTTGTGACTGTTGTGTGAATTGTAGGTTTTGAAAGTTGGAGTTTAAGGTGCTTTGTTGGTGGTGTTGTTGCCAAAAGAGATATTGTTGATGTTGTTGCCACATTTCTTGGCTCGAGTAGCCTAGTGGGTTGGGATGAGACATGTTGGGGTTTGAAGACGAACCCGCGTTCGGGTTAGATGATGAACCCGGGTTTGAGGGATTCCACCCACCACCGAGAAGATTGTAGAAAGTATCATCGTTGCCTCCCGATATTTTTTTTCAGTGAATAAAAAATTGAAGATTGAGAGTATTGAGAGGATTGAGTAGTGGAAGTGTGAAAAAAAATGGTGTTTTAGTTGGGTATTTATAGTGGTAAAAAAATGTTTTTGAATTTTTTTTTAATTAAAATTAGCCGTTTTAGGGTTAAAAATGATTTTTTTAAAACCTAACGGCTAGTATCCGTTAGAGGGGGTGTTTATGAAAAAATTTTGAATTTTTTTTCTTCCCTCTTAACGCGCGTTATAAGGCTAACGCCGGCCCCCTTTTTCCTTCGTAACGCCTTTACTCCAACGGTAATAACGGGCGTAACGCCGTTATTTGCATTATAACGCCGTTATGGCGTTGCCTTTGGGCATGCTCTAATCATTTAACTTTTTTATTATAATATAATATTTAAATACAATATAAATTTATTAAATTATATATAATTATACATAATAATATATTTTCTCTCTTTTACTTTTTTTTTCAAACCTTTCCCAATCTTTCAAACTATTCCTAAATCCAAATCCAATTCTAAACCCACTTATAAACCAAACGGGCCCTAAGTTTTTTACTTTCGAAATACAAAAAAGTACTCTCGTGTTATCATGGTTTTTTTTGAAATTACCAAATCGTGGTATTAATATATACATAATTTATACGTAAAACGACTTTTCAGAAAAATCGTTTTACTACTGGATATAAAATAAAAGACCGGAAAACTGATCGGTTCACGCTTTACCTTATATATAATTTTAGACGTAAATACACCGCTCATATATTGGTAAACTCAATATAGTTGGACACTTAAGTTGAATTGAGTCTCAGCATAACATCTAGAGGCGAATAAATAGGGATGTTGAAGTATGTCCGGAGGTAGTATGGTAGTTGCACCTCAAGAATTCAACATCGGATGTGCATTCGACTTGTTAAAAAAAATCAAATTTTTTTTTAGAGTAAAGTCCAAAATACATCCATGTGGTTTGCCCTGTGGGTCGGTTTTCATCCCTAAACTTTTTTTTGGCACAAAATCATCCATCCGTTAGTAAAGTTGGCACAAATACATCCCTCTGTTAGTAAAATCAGTTAATGAGGACTAACGGTGCAAATATATCTCCGTTATCTCACATTTGTTAAGAGGTATTTACGTAAATCGTCCTTGTGGCAAGGAACAAATTGCAACCAAAGTCCTTATTTAAAGTTAAAGTTATTTGCATAAATGGTCCTTGTGGTTAGGCCAGTCAAGTGCCACATGTCACCACCAGAGTGGTGCCACGTGTCATCGGGTCGGGTCGGGTCGGTAAACGGGTCGGGTCGGGTTGCCACGTGGACCAATGAGGTGGTGCCACATGGCATTGGTAAAATATATCACCAATTTGTCACCCTCTGGATTCGAACCCAGGTCATTTGGGTGGGAAGCAAAGCTTTGCCCAACTGGGCTAGGCATAGCTTCAAGTATATTTCCTTAAATTTAATACATAACCCTTTCTAAAAGTTAAAAGCCCAATTCATTATCATTAAAAGGTTTAATTAATTTTTTGTTATATTAATTTACGGAGTTATATGGACTGTAAAAAAATAAATAAATATACCGTCGGACTCGTTTTTTCGTGCTCTTTCCAATGGCATGCTCGGGGAATTTTTTTGACTTCAAACAAACCTCGAAAAATGCGAAAATCATCATTTTTTCTTTGTTTTTGCATTTTTCGAGGTCCCAACCAAGTCAAAAAAATTCCCCGAGCATACCTTCGGACTCATTTTTTTGTGCTCTTTCCAATGGTATGCTCGGGTAATTTTTTCGATTTCAAACGAACCTCGAAAAATGCGAAAACAAAGAAAAAACGACGATTTTCGCACTTTTCGAGGTTTGTTTGAAGTCAAAAAAATTCCCCGAGCATACCATTGGAAAGAGCACGAAAAAATGAGTCCGACGGTATATTTATTTATTTTTTTACAGTCCATATAACTCCGTAAATTAATAGACCAAAAACTAAATTGAACCTTTTAATGATAATGAAATGGGCTTTTAACTTTTAGAAAGGGTTATGTATTAAATTTAAGGAAATATACTTGAAGCTATGCCTAGCCCAGTTGGGCAAAGCTTTGCTTCCCACCCAAATGACCTGGGTTCGAATCCAGGGGGTGACAAATTGGTGATATATTTTACCAATGCCATGTGGCACCACCTCATTGGTCCACGTGGCAACCCGACCCGACCCGACCGACCCGATGACACGTGGTACCACTCTGGTGGTGACACGTGGCACTTGACTGGCCTAACCACAAGGACCATTTATGCAAATAACTTTAACTTTAAATAAGGACTTTGGTTGCAATTTGTTCCTTGCCACAAGGACGATTTACGTAAATATCTCTTAACAAATGTGAGATAACGGAGATATATTTGCACCGTTAGTCCTCATTAACTGATTTTACTAACAGAGGGATGTATTTGTGCCAACTTTACTAACGGAGGGATGATTTTGTGCCAAAAAAAAGTTTAGGGATGAAAACCGACCCACAGGGCAAACCACATGGATGTATTTTGGACTTTACTCTTTTTTTTATTTGGCAGCTTTTGATTGAACTTTTTAGGTAGGTTTTCAGGTGGCTAAAGAGGCTCATTACCATATTAATCATTGGCATTTTATTTTTTATTGTTTTAAAGTAGCTGTTAAATTTTATATTTTACGAATCAAAATAGATTTTGATGATAGAGATGGTATTTTATTAAAAGATGTGTAGTTGTGAGTTTTTCTAAAGGTATTTTCACGATGGACATTTATTATGAGATTGATGGAGTAATTTTAAATAAGATTTGAAAGAAAAGTTAAACGTATTAGTTTTTGAGTTCAAGTTGCTGAGAAAAGGCTCATTCAAACGTAAGTCGTTTTAAATAAAATATCTTTGTGACTAGTAGCCACACTCAATGTACACCTAGTTTAAACTTTTTGTAATTAAGTTGGGTGTCTTACAATTTTAGACGTGACTTTTCATTTGAATATTGTTAATTAACATGAATGGTTGCGTTAAAACAATGTGCCCCCAAAGTTATTTGCAGCTGTTCAAAATCATGAGAGAATCATTTATTTGTGGGTAATTATTATAATGAAAATTTAAACAAACACGCCATTAGTTGGATCTTTTAATCCCTCTCATTGTACAATAGCTCCGTCTCCGCTCAAAAGAATCACTCAAGGCGTGTTTGGCGCACCAAGAACTGTTAACGTTGTAATTTATAATAATCGTTTGGCAAGTAACAAGTAGTTTTAAAATTTTGAAATTGTTTTACACATTATGATTAAATATACAACTACGTAAAAAAAATAAATGCTAACTACTATTGCTTACTAGCTTAACGCTACTTTTGTCAAACATATCCTAAATAACAATTGAAATAAAGATTAAAAAATTGCAAATAATATATGCAAGTGATAAATGAACTAAAAATGTTGATTAGTTACATGGAAGTATCCTCTTACGAGGAATGGTTAGTTTGGATTGTGATCTTCGTCTCTCTATTAAGTACAAATAGGTCTTTGAAGGAGTTTGCTATGTCATGTGGTGGCCTATTTGGTTGTCTCGCAATAAGAGAATTTTTGGTTCGAAAAATCCTTCAAAGGCGATGGTTTTTGAAGATGTGGTGTCTCGTTCTTTTTATTGGTGTCATTTTAGATGTAAAGTTTCGTTTAGTAGGATTGGTTGGCTCAAAAACCCTTATCTTGTTCTTTGTAATTTCTAGCTCCTTGCTAGTAGTTTTAATTAAATTTGCCGTTAAAAAATAAAAAAATAAAAAATAAAAAAAATAAAAAATAAAAGAAAAGAAAAGTGGATTATAATCTTTTTTATAACAATTATAGTTTCATTCGTTTAGTCCATAAGGCTTAGCCTCACTCGATTAGGACTTGTACTTTATTCGCTAAACATTGTAAACACGATACGAAGAAATCAAATGCCCCGTGCATATCAGTAATGAACTAATGATTAATAAAGTCAATAGATTTGTTAATACTTTTTTAGGTTTAATATTTGGTACAATCAACTAAAAATAACTTTAAAAAATAACAAATCAAGGTGTGGTGCATAAGGTATGAACGTACCGAAGGAGGCGACATGTCGTATGGGTAATGATGACAAGATGAGGGTGTCGTAGTCGTTAATCATAAGTCGACATGAATATAAAAACTAAAACTTCGCATATATACCCAAAACATGCTTAAAATGTATTGTACATCATGCAATAAAAACATGTATTATGGGGAAATATGCAAGTTTTTAAGTTTTAGTGGGTATATATGCAATTAACCCTATAAAAGAATATTATTATTATAAGTTATATATAGAGTAGCATTTGATTTTTAAGGATTATAAAATATTATTTGTTAATAATCAAATATAAGTTTTTCTGTCAAATAAAGTTTATATTTTAAATAACTTATTTATTTATTTATTTTTAAATTAGCACAATCTTTCAATAATCTCGTATGTCGAACATAGTGAAAGTTAACTTTTTTACTCTTATATGTTTACATGGTTGGCAAATAATCTCACCCTTTGGAGTATCGAGTATGGTGGCAAATTGCTTCCCCGAGTCTTAGGTAGTAGGTAGCACCTCGTTGGTGCTCGACGTTTCTTCGTCGCTACACCATGAAGGCTCCCCGATTCCCTCCTTGCCGTTTAAATGACGAAGTAAACGACAAATGGGTTTGGTTTTTTATTTTATTTTCTTTTCTTTTTTAATTTATAAATGGGTTTTGTATGTGAGTGAGCCCAAATGGCTTAGTTTTTTGTGTTATAAGTGAGAGAATACTTTAAAGTGTGAGTGCTGAAATGATATAGCACCCGATGAGGCCTAAATGAAAAGCCAAATCCTTTCATGATACTCAATGCTCTTAGGTTGCTTTAACTATCAATGATTTAAGATATTTAAGATATCATTGTTTTTTCATCTATGTTACGTAATGTTGGCAAAATATTGTAGGTAGTATTTGTTGAAGCCTCCTAGTTAAATGATCTAGATGAAACATTCTTAAGAACGAAGCTCATGTGCATTACTCTAAAAACAAAATAATGTTAACAAAAGAAGTTACAAAAGTTGAATACTATTAATCTGGAACGTAATTTTATAAGATGTACAGTTCCATGTGATATGATGTTGATTTAGCTTCAATGTAGTATATTACAATGATTTTTTCATGCATAGAAAATGTAGGTAAACAACTTGCAGTACCTTTTTTTAAGCTAACTGTGTCATTGTATTATTGTAAGCTGAAAAAGTTGGACACTACAATTTGGGCTTACAAAAACCTAAGCCCATATAATATAACCTTTACAAAAGCTTCAAGCCCAAGTAGAATAAACATTATTTATTTTAACACCGTCGGTTCCGAAAGAAAGATAATTATAATCGAAGTTATGTGCCTCGGAATGTATGTGATTTTGTATGCTCCTAACTCCACCGCATACTTCATCCACTTTCCTGAAGGAATGTTTGTTAGCCCGTATTATATTGTAGCATTGTAACGGGCCCAAGCCCGAGTCTAGAATGTGCTATGTTTGGCACATGAGATTATCGAGAGATTATGCTTATTTTTTTAAAAAATAAGTTACTTAAAAAATAATCTTTGTTTGGCAGATAGAACTTGTAAGAGATTATAAAAAAAATAATCTTCTATAATTACTGAAAATAAAAAGGTTACTTCATGTTGCTTATAAAAATAATATTTTTTTTTATAATCTTTTTAAGCACCAGCATCAACACAATCTATTTTTGTCAAATATACCCTTAAGTGTACGATATATCCTTGTAATGTCATCCACCTTATCATCACGAAGCAATGTACGACAAACAGAATGTTCTTTTTCGAGCAGTTGACTGCTATAGTTGACCAACAATTCATTTTGCATTTTCTCTATGAGCTTCGGCCGATTGTTGGAGTGCAAATAGTGATCGACTCTGTCATTTTCCTTCTTTAAGCAGTCCTCAGCCTTGAGCATGTAATCAGGACAAGAATCTGCCTTAATCCAGTTTGATGCTTTTCGAGCATAGTAATCAGCAGAATCAGCAAGCATGAAAGCTTCAAAGTCTTTTTTATAGTAATCCATTTGTCCCATACCAATTTCCACATATATACCAAGAACATTGTTTAGTAATGCTCTGTCAATCTGCTCGCCTTCACGTTCTTGATTAATAAGGGCAATCACTACATCTTTGGCTCTACCCTTAGTTTCCTCATAAGCCGAGTCTGCGAAAACAAGTGAGACCAACTTCATGCAGGGCAGGTAAAGACCTACGAGTAATGAAATAACGATCAATGTAGTGGAAAAACTGTGAAAGCCACCTAACCCACACTTTATGATTCGACCAACGCTTCACAAGCTTCCACAACATAAACTCATCATGCTTCTCTCACAATGATGGCAATACCATTGAATTGATATATTCCACAAATGCTTCTTTATACTTATCATACAGCTGTTGAGAATAGTCATTATTAGGAGGCTTCTGAGTACACATGTTATAGATAGTTGTGTACTGCATCATGTATTGCGGTTCTGGTTCATCCTCCAGAATCTTCTTCAGTTTCGTTATCCAAGTCTCCATAAATCTCCATCCTTCGTCAAATGGAATTGGTGGTGTGTTCATTGTGATTATCCATGTGACCCTACACTTATATGTGAACACAATATTTACTCCAAATTCTAAGCTAAAAATCAATAATAACTATGTCAATATATAATAATCAACCGGACACTCCTTTTTTTGAACGAATGACACTTCATCACTTAAAATTCAACAAACAAACAAAAGGGACACTGTTTTAATTTATATATTTATTTGATCATTTGATGTCTATTATTACTCACCTAAACAAAAATACATTACCCATCGCCCCAAATCCTCTCCAAAATTCTCGCGCCAATTCAACACCCTTGCCCAGCTTCTCGCCTAGACATTTTTCACTTGCCCAAACACTTTTTCACTCGCCTAGACCCATTCTTCGCTTTTGGTTCATTTCTAGTTAATTCTGTCGCGTACAATATCGCCTAATACACGTGTATGGTTGAAATTTTGTGTTTGATTAAATCTAACGGATGACAACTAAAAGTTTATTTTCGTAAAAAAGTTATGCGAGTGCTTGTTTCATAAATACCTACCAATTATAGTCCGTTTAAAAAATTTTATGTTGTTTTTATCATATATATATGATCAAATAAGAATGATAAGAAGAAACCACTCATTTCAAATGCAGTTACAAAATTATATGCATCTCCTCTTAAATTTTTTCTCTTATTTAAAATGTGTGGCTAAAAATTCTTATTATTCTTTTTATTTTAGTTTTTCTTCTTACCGGATCTATTATATATATATATATATATATATATATATATATATGCCTTGATTAAAATAAATAAATAAATAACAAGCATTTGATTGACAACTTACAAAACCTAGTTTCATTCTCTTTCAACTCAACTCTAAACTGATCAACTGACTTTAACCACTCATCAGCAAACTTTTTTATTTCCTTCATATTATTAACATCAAAATAATAAGAAAAAGTAAAGATAATATTCACAAGGAGTGATGACTCACCGATAATTATGAAAGTGCTCTAAACCACAAACAGCTACACTGTTGTTGTCAAGACAAAAAGTGTGCAGGCATGTCGATGAAAAAACTAATAATCGCAATAATGTACAGAACAACATAGAGATGGACTGATTTAGAAGTTTGTTTCGTTTTCTAGTAATGTGTTAAGGTTTTGAGGCGATGAGATTTCGGGGACAATGTAGATGTATATATGTGTAATTTAAATGGTGGTTTTGGAGATATGTGTGAAGCGGAAGATCGAAGAAAAGGTATATATAGAGATTAGAGAGAGAGAAGTTTCAGTTCAGGTCGATATTGTCCAAGACTTTAAACATGATATAGCACGCAACTTTCAACAAACGAAGCCATAAATTTTTATTAAGGGGGACTCCATCATTTTGAATCGTTCGACATAGAGTTTAATGAAGTCCCACCACAACATATTATTCACCAAAAACAATTTAATGTCCCACTTGTATAATTGAACTCATGGTGATGCAAAAGTAGATACATATAAAGCCAATTTTATCACACTGCAAAATCTCCAATCAACTGCTGTAAAGCATTCTAAGCAAAGGAGAGTTCATGGACCCTCTCATAAAGGGGAGTTCGTGGGGTCCTGGTCATTGCGAGTTTGTACATTGTGTATTGCGGTTTGTATATATTGATCAAAACCTCTTATTGTCACATCATGGGGGTCTTAATAACATAACTCATTTTTCGGATTAGGCTCTTTCGGGTAGGTTTTTCATAATCGGTTTGGATGTTTTGTTTAAATCTTGATGTTCAAATGAATAGGGATTTACCTACATGAGTATCGAGTGTGGCACATGTTACACCAGATTTTAAGTCACAAAGTTCAAATAAAATTCAAAATAGTCATTTTATGATATATGCAACTCCCAATAATTTTTATTGCTACTTTCATTTATGTAAGTGATGAAAGTTATTTTACATACAAATCTTTTCTCACATAACAAGTGACTCATCCTCACTCTCAATTTAAAAAAAAAATCAATGGTTGAGATTAAAAACATTTTATTTTTTTACCTATTTTTTATAATTTAAATATCTTTTAAACCGTTAATCGTTAAGCGAAAATAATTACAACATTCTGACGAACATTTAATTATCTTTCTATAAACGGGCACTTTGATATACTTTCTAAAAAAGAAAAAAAATCGTTTTCTTCACGTTTTTTTTGTCTTTTTTTCTTTTTTTTTCTTCGAATATGAGATTTGTATAAAAAAATCACATGTGATTAAACAATAATTTGAATATCACATGTGATATTTAGTGTTAAATCACATATGATATGTAATATCACATGTGATATTAGTGTTAAGTCACATATGCTATATTATCATATGTGATTTAACACTAATATCAAATGTGATATTCAAATTTATCATATGTGATTTAACACTAATATCACATGTGATATTTAAATTTATCATATGTGATTTAACACTAATATCACATAGGATATTCAAATTAGTGTTTAATCCTATGTGATTTTTTCATGCAAAATTCAGTAACCAAAAAAATGTAAAAAAAAAAAAAAAAAAAAAAAAAAAACCGTGAAAAACACGAAAAAAAAATTTGTCGAAAGTATATCAAAGTGCCCTATCTATAGAAAGATAATTAAATGATTGTCGTAATGATATATATATATATATATTTTTTCGCTTAAAGATAAACGGTTTGAAAGATATTAATATTTGAAAAAAAAAAAGAAAAAAAAAAGAAAAAAAAAAGATGAAGTGGGTTTTTCAAATTATTATGATTAGTCTTATTCGTTAGATCAATTAAAAATGAAGGGGAAAAAAATGATAAAGATTCCTTTAATATGTAAAAGATTTTTTGTCTTCAATGATGCTAAATCTATGTAACTTTAGTTAGCCCAATTATTATTTTATTACGATATCCAATTTTAAATTATTGGTAACATCTTGTTATACGTTAGAGGTAGTAACAAATACCGGTAAACATGTTGTTTCAATTGCAATATTATACCTTAACCAATTTGATAAAGAATTGTTTCAAAGTAAAAGTATTCGTATAAAATATGCAACCCATGAATGTCATTGTAGACCTGTAGTTGTGAAGTTAATTATCATATTGAAATGCTATAGACAAATTATTGCTTATAAATGAAATTTAAAATGTGAATTAAGATAGGTTCAAGTAATTTTTATTATTATTAATATTATTATTTTTAGACTAAAATACACGGTTGATCCATAAACTTGGTCATATGCTTCGCGTTGGGACAAAACTGGGCATTATCATCGCCACAAGTCCAAACCTTGGCCTTTAAATGCCAAATTAGTCCTTTGACAAGTCAACGTCTGATTTTTGTTTTGTAGTCAAGGGTATTTTAGTCCATACACATTTATACTTTTATAACACATTTATATTTTAACCCTTCATCTTTCATCCTCGTCATCATCTCCCCAAATCATCATCTCCCCAACATCATCCATGTTCTCATCCAATAAAATGTTGCTACATTTAATATCTCTATGTATGATATGAGGGATACAATCATGATGAAGATATGATATTCCTCTTGCAGCACCTACTGCTATCTTGTATCTTGCATCCTAACTTAGGACAATGTCCATTGCTTTTCCTGCATCACTCATAATCAATGTATAAGTCATTGTTTGCGTGCTAGACTTTTGAACTCAAAGGGACTAAAAGTCAAAGTATGTGTTCTGATAATGATAGTGGAAACTAATAATGTAAAGTGCAAACTGAAAAGTATTAGTCTTTAAGTTCATAACCTAGTTCACATTCTGGATTTGAAAACTCAAAGTTTTGACCTTAGAAAAAGTCAAACAGTAAGCCCATACCATGAAGTAGTGTGTCCAAACTTCCATTAGGCATTAACTCATATATCAGAAGATTATAATTTGGCGCGGTGTAGTAACCATAGAGAGTTACTATGTTTCTATCTCCCATTGCTTCCAACTCTCTCTCAAAACCTCGATCATGTTCTGCGGTCTCTTTGCTTAGCTTCTTGACAGCAAAAGACGTTGACTCGTTCATTGTCAATCTATAAACCGTGCCATGCCCTCCAGATCCAATTCTATCCTTGCTAGTCAACTTCATGGTCTTCTTCAAGAAAATATCGGATTTTAGTGACTTTATCTTTGGTGACTTGACCAACACCAGTTTTCCACCTGGGTCATAATCAAAATATATAAAGTTGAAAACTTAAACAACACAAAACAAAAAAATGAAAGAAAAAAAAAAGGAACAAGAAGGTGATACCAGAGAAGCCATTTAGGATGTTATAGATCAGATAATACCCGCTTGACCCATTTTACGTGTTCTCATTTTAGCCACAAATTTGTTTTTGACCTGTTTGTGACAATACAAGACCAAGATCGCCTCACTCGAAATCATCACTCATGAACACCAAATATCATTTTTAAGTGTGTAGAAAACTAGAATGAGGGGTTGAATAGTTTTACCAATTAAAACTTTCTTTTAAACTATTTAGATCGACTTATGTCAATCTATTTGGTTGTGTGTGTTGGATGTTGATAAACAAGCATATTAAGATATGTAATGAAAAGATAAGAGTAAGAAGCACAAAACCACAACGCGAGTATTTATAGTGGGTCGGCTACAAGGACACCTTCCTTGCCCTACTCCACTCCCCGAGTCACCTACTCGAGAGTTCGTAAACACTACACCAATCTCCTTATGGCGGAGAAGCCTTCACAACGTCGCTTAACCTTTTTCCGGTACAAAGCTAAATACCGAGTTCTTTCACACCAAGGCGAACCACACCTAACACAACGTCGCCTACCCTTTATACGGTGCTAGGCTAACCACCGAGTTCTTTCACACCTTAGGAGAACTAATCCTATCACAACGTCGCCTACCCTTTATAAGGTACTAGGCTAAGTACCTAGTTCTTTCACAACAAGGTGAACTACACCTTCACAACGTCGCCTACCCTTTATTAGGTACTAGGCTAAGCACCTAGTTCCATTGCAATGGAGGAACTACTACCACACTACACCAACGACTAATCCCAAAGGAGATCTACTCCTTTACAACATCATCAAGGACATCAATGTACTTGGATCTAATGCTAGTCTATCTAGTACATCGAAACACACCATATCGAATGTACATCTATGGCACCTTTCACTAATGCCTTTGACTAGATCTACAAGACACCTTTCACTAATGTCTTGTGTCTTCACTTCTAAGCACCTTTCACTAATGCTTCAAGTCTTGACTTCTAAGCACCTTTCACTAATGCTTCTTGTCTTGATTTCTAAGCACCTACCACAAGTGCTTATGCTATAGACGATAGATACCCTTCACTAATATCTTTGTCTTGACACTTGAGACATCTTTCACTAATATCTTCAACACTACACTTCTTTGAAGAAAGAAATGAATCATCAACAAGAAGACTTCAGTAGCCTTGATGATGAGGAAGCTTGGTAACTCATGGACTTGAGCTTGCTCGACTTCAAAGGTGGTGATCTTGCCTTTAAGAGGAACCTAAAAGATCACACAAAAACAAAACTACAAACATAGATCTCTTGGATCTAAGGTTAGTGAGATTTAACTCAGGGGAGAAAGTGTGTTGGAGAGGGGTGAGAAATAATGAAGAAATGACTCACTATTTATAGAGGAAAAATCCTACTGTTTCCCCGGATCCCACGGATCCCTTCTACTTGGGATCCGGCTAGCACAAAGCCAGGGATCCGTGGAACGCTCCTCTTTTCCCATGGGTATTTTGGTTATGGGTCATGGGTCATGGGTTGAACCATGGATCTTTGGCTAGATACAATGTATCTTTGAGTGCAATGCACTTAGTCACTTGGGTATGGGTTGATCCATGGGTTTATGGATATTATCCATGTATGATATAAGCATGATGTCATGCAATGGGTTATGGGTCAAGATCCATGGGTTATGGGCTTTGGGTTGTACCCAACTACATTCAATGTATTTGCCCAATGGGTTGTGATACTTAAGTTTCTACCCATTTATATTACCCAATATACTACATACTAGTTATGTGTATATTTTATCCAAATATGTAAACACTAGTTGTTGTACATATGTATTACTTAAATCATAAAATCACTTATACTTGTTTTAGTGTTTTATGTGAAAATGTGAATATGTTAGAAACTATTAGTTTAAACCATTTACGTATTTGATTTGTTTCGTTAATATGATTTTACGTTTGTTATCAACAAAACATTAGAAGATCGTAAAATATAAATAAACGTTTTTACGACTTATTTGTATTAACAATCTCCCCCTTTTTGTTGATGACAAAACATAAAATTATTTTAAGGAAAAGCTAAAATTCGTAAAAGTTTGAATTTGTAGTTTTTACTTTCTTCTCCCCTTTTTTGTCGAAACAAAAAGTGTTTGAAAGAAAGCAACACATCGTTTTTAAGAAAAACATGTGAAAGAAATAAAAAAAAAGAGAGCAAGTAACGGGAAAGGATCTCGTCGTTACTCCCCCTTGACGAGTCCATCCCTAAGTAAGGGCGTCAAGAAACTAATTCTAATCTAGTTCATTTGCAATTAACTTTTGCAAAAGATTATGTCTATGTGACTGGTGTGTTCCTCCTAGATGATTGCAATTTTGCAACGGGAAGTCATGAAATATAAATCTAATATTGCAAGTAATTTGCAATGTATTGCTTTGACATAAAGCTCTCCCTAGCTTTAGGATGTCAAAGTCTTCATGTGTAAATTGAATAACTACAAAACAAAGATTAGAAAGCAAGTATAATTCACAATTTCCTGCAAATGTGGTCGAAGTTAGTAGGAAAAAAAGTTTCCTGTCTCACGGATCCCACGGTTCCCTCCTAGTAGGGATCCGTCTAGGAAATTCTGAGGGATCCGTTTGGCTGATAAATAAAATCAGCAAAGGTGATAAAACAAGTAATGTTATCACATAAATGAGATATGAATACAAAGTAATCATATGCTCAACAAAATAACAAGTAGCATGTAATTCCATTTAATAAAACAAGAGCTATGATATACATGACTCTAAAAATAAGAAAATAGACAGTACATGACTAGGAATTTCTAGACCAACTAACGCTTGATGCTAGGACACCACTAAAATTCTTCTAGCTCAAGTTTTGTTTAGGTTTGATCTCGTCGAAACGTTCGAGGAGATGATAGAACATGAAACGTTGGTCTTCTCGTACTTCATGTATCAAACTTTCAACATGTTGACAATGATAGCAATCTTTGTCATGGCTAGGTAGTGGTGGTGGATGAAATGAAATGGCTTGATGCGAAGGATCAAGTGAAGCGGCTTGTGGAGCTTCAAATGATGAAGGGATTGGTGGAGGTGCATTTGAGAATGCCTCGACCAAGAATGATGGTGGTGGTAAAGAAGTGTCAACTTCCATATGGTCGGGTGGTTGACTTTGATGATTTCTCATAATCCAAATAGGATTATATGATGGAGACGGCGAAAAGGAAGCCGGAGCAAGTGTTGACTCAACACCTTGATTTTGAACCATTATTCCTCCTAATGAGGAGAATGTTGTCGGCGGAAGCGGATGAGACGGCCTAGGAGGCAAGTCCTCTAAATTGTAGAGGTGTGGTGATGATAGTGGTGAAGTAAATGAAATAGCTCTAGGAACCAATGGTGAAGGTTTAGTGGAGATGATATTGTTTGGCATAGGAGGTATGGTGGTGTTTGGCATAGGTAGTTTTGTGGGTACAATCATTTTAGGAATTGGTTTGATTGGATGATGAAGGATTCTATCATTTGTTGGTTTGATGGGAGATGATTCGGTTGAGGAGATTTCGTGTATAACACGAGCCTTTTTCATGGGATGTAAAACGACTATCCCTATCGGAAATTATAGATATCGGTACTCCATGACGCGATACTATCTCCTTAAGATACAATCGAGCAAGCTTATCAAGACTATTGGTTTCACTAATAGCTAATAAGTGAGCAGACTTAGTTAAACGATAAACTATTACCCAGATAGCGTCATTGCCGCTAACTGTTCTCGGTAATTTAGTGATAAAGTCCATGATTATTCGCTCCCATTTCCATTCCGGGAGTTCGGGTTGAACTAAAAGTCCTGATGGTTTCTGATGTTCGGCCTTAACCTTAGAACAAGTTAGGCACCAACTAACATACTGAGCTATATCGGCCTTCATATTAGGCCACCAATACAGTTTATTAAGATCCTGATACATCTTATCGGCTCCGGGATGAATAGATTATTTTGATTTATGCGACTCATGCATAATCAACTCACGGATTCCACCATGAAATGGTATCCAACTTCTGTCTCTAAAGCATAATGTTCCATCGGAACGCTTCAAGAAGCCGTTTTCACTTTCTACCATTCCATGAAGATTCTCATAAGGACGGTTCTCTTCTGTCAATGCCTCTGCTTGGGCGGCTAAAATTTGAGATGGTAAGGGCGAAACAATGGTCATTCCTAATGATCTAACAAGTCGGGGTGGAATGTCCTCTTTACGACTAAGTGCATCAGCCACAACATTAGCCTTACCAGGATGATAACGAATCTCACTGTCATAATCACTAAGCAATTCCAACCAACGACGTTGTCTCATGTTCACTTCCTTCTGATCTAAGATATGCTCAAACTCTTATGGTCGGTAAATACTACATACTTGGTTCCATACAGATAATGTCTCCAAATCCTAAGAGTAAACACTACAACAGCTAACTCAAGGTCATGGGTGGTGTAGTTTTTCTCATGCTTCTTAAGTTGTCGGGATGCATAAGCAATCACATTCTCACGTTGCATCAAAACAGCACCTAAGCCTTTATGTGAAGCGTCGCAGTACACGACAAAGTATTCGCTTCCTTCAGGCAAAGCTAGGATGGGCGCACTACACAACTTCTCCTTCAGAAGTTGGAATGCTTCTTTTTCCTTTTCCCCCCATTCATACTTAACATCCTTCTGTGTTAGTTTGGTGAGCGACTTAGCTATCTTAGAAAATCCCTCAATGAATCTCCTATAGTAGCCTGCTAACCCTAGAAAATGTCGGATTTCTGATGGGTTCTTAGGAGCTGCCCATTCCTTAATGGCCTTAATCTTAGTTGGGTCAACATGAACACCTCGACTATCTATCACATGACCTAAGAATTGCACGGACGGGATCCAAAATTCACACTTAGAGAATTTGGCATACAGCTTCTCCTCTCTTAACAATCCTAAAATGAGCCTCAAATGCTCTTCGTGCTCCTCACTACTCTTGGAGTATATCAAGATGTCGTCTATGAATACTATCACAAACTTATCTAGGTACGGCTTACACACTCGGTTCATGAGATCCATGAAAATCGCTGGCGCGTTGGTCAAACCAAACGACATCACTTGGAATTCATAGTGTCCATAACGAGTTCTAAACGCAGTCTTAGGGATTTCCTCCTCTCGAACTCTAAGCTGGTGATAACCAGATCGTAAATCGATCTTAGAAAAGACACTAGCTCCTTGGAGTTGGTCGAATGGATCATCTATTCTAGGTAACGGATATCGGTTCGTGACTGTTAACTTATTCAACTCCTATAATCAATACACATCCGAAACGATCCATCCTTCTTCTTCACAAACAATACTGGTGCTCCCCACGGTGACGAAATTGGTCGAATGAATCCCTTCTCTGACAACTCTGCCAACTGTTTAGACAGTTCCTCCAATTCTCTTGGAGCAAGTCGATATGGTGCCCGGGCTACGGGTGCCGCACCGGGTATCAACTCTATTTGGAATTCCACTTGTTAGACAGGTGGAATCCCTGGCAGATCGTCGGGAAACACATCCGGAAATTCTCTAACAACGGGTACATCGTTAAGGTTTCTTTCATTCTTCTCCTCGCTTTTCTTTTCAGAAATTTGAGCCAAGAAAAGACAACCTCCTCTATCGATGTACTTCTGGGCCTTAATACAGGAGATGATGCTCAACCGGGAAGGACTTCCACAGTCGCTCCGATCTCCTTGTATGCTCAAAACTTTTCCGCCATACGGTAAACGCACAATATTCTCATCACAAATGATGTGTGCACCGTTCTTCGACAACCAATCCATTCCGATAATAACGTCAAAACTTCCTAAAGTAACCGGCAATAAGTCTATACTAAACGGGCGATCTAAGAAACTTAAGGTACAACCTTGAACTACGGTGTCTATCTTCTCTCTATTCCCATTCGCTAGTTCCACATCGTAACTAAACCCTAGAGGTGTTTGGGAGATTCCTAGTAATGGCATAAATTTGGTGGATACGAAACTCATATCCGCACCGGTATCAAATAGTATGGAAGCATAGCGATTATTGAGAAGGAACGTACCCGTAACTACGTTAGGGTCCTCACCAGCTTTCTTCCCAATAGCATAAACACGCGCTACTCCCATGTCTCTCTGCTGATTCCTAGCACCATTGTTTCCCTGATTTTCCACAACCTCACGCTTCACAGGGTCTAAGCCATTATCTCCTACACCTCGATTAGCAAATCCTCCTACATTACCAGGATTTCCCCTCATCCTCGGCTCTCGGCACTCATTCTTAAATTGTCCCTTCTTTCCACATCCAAAACAGGTGATAGTATCATTCCAGTCCGCTCCTTGTGCAATTTGAGTTGCAGCAAGTGGACTAGACCTACAGTCTTTGGCTATGTGTCCTACCTTAGAGCACTTCCTACACACAATCGGGCACAGTCCATGGTGGTGTCGGTTACAATGACCACACACAGACTTACTACCTTCATAACCCTTCTTATCTCCATTTCCTATGGCGAACACCCTGGCTGTCTCTTGCCGTTTGTTGCCATTCCCTTTTGCAACTTCGTTCCTCTTCCTCTTATCACTCCTATCACTCTTACCCTTGTCTCCTAATTCTAGCACACAAGAGTCCATCAAACTCTGAGCCACATCAATTGCCTCTTGCAAATTAACTGGCTTGGCAGCGATGACATCATTTCGAGTAGCTAAAGGCAATCCATCAGTATACCTCTCAATCTTAAGTTCTTCAGTGCGAACCATTTTAAGGCAAAGCAACGATAACTCTTGGAAACGACGAGTATAAGTCGCCATGTCAGTACCCTTAACCTTATGGTTCCAGAACTCACTCTCTAACTTCTTAACTTCATTCCTAGGATATTAAGTCTTAATCAGGAGAGCCTTAAACTGAGTCCAAGTCATACTATAAGCTACATCAATTCCTACTGATCTGTGGTAGTTATTCCACCAGGTCAACGCCTCGTCCTTCAACGTGAAGGTTGCATACTTAACCTTACAATCCTCATCACAGTTACTCACAGCAAACACAGATTCAGTTTTCTCCAACCACCTAGTCAGGTAAACTACTCCCTCAGTTCCTCCAAACTCAATGGGACCACAGAATCGGAACTCTTTGTAGGTACAACCTTGAGTTCGATTCAGCATTGGGGTTCCACTAGAGGTGTTAGAAAGATTAGCCTCAGCTAGCAGTTCAGCGACACGCTGCGACACTAGCTGGTCAATGTGGGCTGGGTTTATAGGTGGAGGGTTTTGTGGAATAGGACCATTCTCAGCACGGTCATTCACATTCGGGTTTTCTACAGCTGGGTTATCAGTGTTAGGGTTCTCAACATGTGGTGTGGTCGGGGTCGGACGACGACCTCGACGACCAGAGGCAACAACAGCAGCAGGAGCTGCTCGGTTGTTCCTACGCAAGTTTCATCTTGTTGCCACCATTATATAGGCAAGAAGAACAGTTTCATAGGTTCACAATTCATGCTCTAAAATAGAGTTGGGTTCCAATGATCACTAAATAACGCTCAATATCATAATCAAGGTCAACAAGGACAACGCTATACCGAAGCGAAACAATCAGATACCGTGTCATAACTAAAGGATGCATGTTCCCATAACCATAACTCATAGGTTTCAAAAGTGGAAATACATGGAAGGATACGAAGAAATAAAAAACGATCCTAATAACGATACTAGTAAGACAACTAGGATAATCCTACATCTCGAACCAAGTACTACTTAGTTTCAAGATGGTACAAAACCATGAATCTAATACGATCTAGCCACGATTACGAGCACTCCTAAATGATTTCCAAACATCATCCATCACTCTCCATAGTGACAAAATCCCCAAATGCTGAGAGTCGCAATCCTTCCTAAGATTCACGACCTCCTTCTCCAAACCATCGACCTTGCGCTGAAGCGCTTGGTCTGCCTCCAAGGCTGTCAAGCACTCTCTATGCCGGTCTCCAACCTGCTCAAAGAGTCCCGACAGACCTTCTCTTAAGGCCATCGACTTCTTCTCTACCTTAGTCAAATCTATCCTTAAATCCTCTACACCAGTCCTTGTCACTCCATCTAATCGATCTGATAACCTACTGAGACTAATATTCTAGGATATAATCCTCCTCCAGATCAGACCCATACCTCCATACTCCTCGGGCTCAGAAGCAACCTCTGATGGTATCTCAGATCCTAACGGGCTACCTATATAAGGTGAGTAAAGTGGTGAGTCGATATCTAAAGGTTGTCCAGGGGACTCAGGCTCATGAAAAGGAGAACCTGGTCCGGGAGAATGTGCAGGACTCTGCAATGGAGGAGTACCCCCTTCTGGGATATCCTCATCATCCTCCTCCTGAGGATCCTCGTCCTCATCAACATACTGCTCCTCAATCTCATCCTCCTCCTCGACCTCATGCTCCTCCTCGCCCTCATCCATAGGGGGAGAGTCCATGAGTCGGAGTCTCTGTGCAGGCAAATCCTGAAGTGGTACACTAGGAGATCTAGGCCTCCTAAGACATGATGATACTGGTGGTGATGACAGAGGAGAGTAGGCTGCTAAACGGATAGGTGATGATGGTGGTCTCACGGACATGCGTGCAGTGCTATAAGCAAGCCTAGGAGTCTGTGCTCACGCTAAAACCTGATGTAAAGTGAGCTGCCTAGACGAACTAGGACGATCTGATGATGATGAACTAGTGTGACGGGCAATATCATAAGGATCACCCTGCGCAACCATCATGAGAGTCAATGCTGGCAAACTAGCAACAACAAGGACCTCCTCAGACACATCAAAAGCTAGTGAAGACATAGTCTGTGACAATGGCATAGGGTAGGTATAAATGTTCGAAACAACCAGTTCTAACAAGCGCATTAACTTAACCCAAAACATATATCACATAATGAAAGCTTTAAAAGTAGAGGTACCGCATTACTCAAAATATGCCTTTAAATAAAATACATAAGTTCCGTTCCATCACATAATCACATATCAAATCAATCGAGTTCAAAATCATAAGTTTCGTTCCATCACATAATCACATGTCAAATCAATCGAGTTAAAAATCCAAATCATAATATACCGTTTACTCAAATCAAATTCCGTAATATCTAGATAACCACATCTCATTTTCCAAAACCAATAATCATATCTCATTTCCAAAATCAATAATCGTATATGGTTTCTGAAATCAATAATCATATCTCCAAATAATAACGTTTCCATAACCAGTTCACAATATCCCTTAACATATCATCTCATAATTCAATTCGCAGTTCATACCATAATCAAATAAGAAGCTTCGGCTTGGCAAGCGGGCGTGCGTCGGTCGAGGATCAATTTTTCTCAAAAGTGGTTATAGTTTAGGGTTTATAAAATTCCTAATTCTCTATAACCTTGAGCTCTGATACCAATCTGTAACACCCCCAAATCTCGGTACAACGGAAGACTTAATCAAGTTTCCAGGGCGTTACTTTTGGATTGGTATCGCACACAAGCATAGCTAAAAGATAGTCATTTAATATTCAAAACCAATCCCAAATTTAAGTATTCAAAACATTTAATCCAAAATATAAATATTAGGCCCAAAACATGATTTATTAAGATAGGTCCCCATAGTTTATCAGAGTCGGAAAATGATCCTTGAACCACGCCTCCATGCCAAGCTTCCACTGATCAAGTAATCAAAACATCTCTCAATTACCTGAGAAATCATGCTAAAAGGTCAGCTTACGCTGGTGAGTTCATAGGTTTAAGTTCAACAAAATCATAGTGGACCTGTAAGAGTTGATTTTCTATGCAAGACATAAGATAGATAAATACCGTTCACACATGATCCTACCCGGATCTCCAATCAAATCCCGCATCCAGGGATTACTCGGGCCCCTGTGACTTTAGTCCAGCACTGATGTGGCAAAATCTAGAACAATTGCCAACCCCGGACTATGTCGATGTAGAAGTCTATTCTTAGCTAGGCACGGTTAAACCTAGACTAAGGCAACAATTACAACACAACTATCTATACAGTCAAGCACATAAGGAAATCCAAATAGTTTTCACGGTCCAAAAACAGTAGCATGATTCTCACCCCAAAATAGTTCAAAACGTAGTTAAAACGTAGATAAAAGTGGGTCTATGAAACTCACCTCAAGCAATCAACGCAACAATCAACGCACAAATAAACACTAGCAGAAGATAACGATATCACAGCACATCAACTATCGACTCGGCACAACCTATTAATGTAGACCAACTTTAATATATATTCCTCAAATCAACGTTATCTACCTCAATATGTTCCACTTCTTTATTTCCAAAATGTCTCGTTTCACCATTTAATCCTAGTGTTTGGTATTCCTCATGTGGGTGTATCGACTCATTATGATGCCATGAATGCACTCAAACAACCAATATATTACGCTTCGCAACACAATATGCAACTCCATTCAACACAATATGTGACTCAATGTGACACAATGAGACGTCTAAGCGATAAGCTCCATAGTCTAATAAGTTTCGGAATAAACAGTAGACCTTATCGAATTCGTCAACTCGATGAACTCAATTATTCATTCGTATCGCTTATTATTCCATAAACCGGTCGCACCCTAACGAGTCATAAGGATAAGTCACCCATTAATAAGGTTATCCAACGTACCTAGCGGGTTCTTATTAGATTCGTCAACCTAATAAGTCCGCTACCCACGTGGATCAACACTATTAACGTTAGGTTATCCGTAACCCATGCACACAACGTAAGCAATTAAATACTTAAACCAATATTAAATATCCACAATTGACATTTATTGATAAACATGTACTCGAAACATTAATTACTTATTTATTGCAAAACATTTCCAATTTAGTCGTTAGTTTCCGTTTAAAAATAGTAAATAACAAGATAAGACTTGTTTTCGACAATTTTGGTACAAAAGCCCATTTATTATTCCCATTTCATAGTTCATTAGCATTTTCATATATATATATATATATATATATATATATATATATATATATATATATATATATATATATATATATATATATATATATATATATATATATATATATAGGGTAGGGTTAAAATGAAAAGTTTCTTATAATGAAAAGAATGAGAAGGCATGTGGAGGTGACATGTGTCACCTTTGCCACATCACCATGCCATGTGTCACCCCCACCCCCACCCCACCCACCCACCCACCCCCCCCCCCCCCCCCCCCCCCGCCCCCCCCCCCCCCGCAAAAAAAATTTTTTCCCGCAAAACTGCATCACAGTTATAAAAATACTGCATCACAATCATAATTGTGATGCAGTAAATTATAACCTTAATGCACTAAAATCATGATTATGATGCAGTAAATTTATAACCGTGATGCAGTAACTTATAACCTTAATGCACTAATAAGTTTTGGTGCATCTTTATTATAAGTTACTGCATCATTCCACAAAAGGTGTAGATTGGCGGGAACACCCTGACCCCGGGTGCTTTTTGGCACCAGCCATTGTCCACCCCACAAGGAATAGCTCCGGAAACTCTCCTGGCCTAGTGGGGCACCAACTGGAGTGAGCACGAGCCAAGACTCGGACCCCTGAGCTCTTATTCCACAAAGTCTCTCCAGTGTGCCTACAGGTTTTGCGGAGGTGGGTACCTATATGAAGCAAATGCCAAGGATGGGACTTGAACTTGGGTCAATTGACTCAAGCACAAGTGCTCCAACCATTGGACTAATGCTCTATTGGTAAGTTACTGCATCATAGTTAATAGTTCAGTGCATCAACTATGATGCACTAAAATCAAGGTTATAACCTTAAATGCACTAAAATCATGATTGTGATGCAGTAACTTTATAACTGTAATGCAGTAATTTATAACCTTAATGCACTAAAATCATAATTGTGACGCAGTCACTTATAACCTTAATGCACTAATAAGTTTGGGTGCATCTTTATTATAAGTTACTGCATCATAGTTAATAGTTAAGTGCATCAACTATGATGCACTAAAATTAAGGTTATAACATTAATGCACTAAAATCAAGGTTATAACATTAATGCACTAAAATCATGATTGTGATGCAGTAACTTTATAACTGTGATGCAGTAATTTATAACCTTGATGCACTAAATTCATAATTGTGATGCAGTAAAAAATTTGGCGGGAATTTTTTGGCGGGAAAAAAAAAATTTTGCCCAAAATTTTTTTTTTGGCGGGAAATTTTTTTTCCGAGGGGGGGGGGGGTGGGGGTGGGGTATGGTGATGTGGCATGATGATGTGGCAAAGGTGACACATGTCACCTCCACATGCCTTCTCATTCTTTCCATTATAAGAAACTTTTCATAATAACCCAAACCTATATATATATATATATATATATATATATATATATATATATATATATATATATATATTTCGTCAAATTCCATTATTAATCTCATATCGTTATTCGTTTCGAGTCCACAAGCACGAGTCATAACTTCTCGGCTTTTAATCAATCAATAGTCCAAATTATACTAAAGTCTATGTTACGGCTTTGTCGGAGTCAACTATTGACTAAAAAGTCAAAGTAACGCCGACGTAGCTCAAAGTTGACAGTTATATATATCAAGTCTAAATTAAATGTCATAATATCGTAATTCAATCCCAAACCAACTCAAAAAAATCTCGCCAACCAATCAATCAACCAAAAGTACTCGAAACTAATGTTATGACCCTAATGGTCATGACACGGTCGCGGTCAAGACCACGTAAACCAAACAAGCTCTAGAAGCTTTTCGGCTCCACGCGTCTCATCCAAACCTCAACAATACCAGTCAACAAGCTACCAAATCGACCCAACTCGGACCCTTGACCCAAGTGGGTCACGTACGTGACCATGGTGGTTCGTACGCCATCCCAAACCAATCCAAACACATCCAAGTCACTTCCACAACATCCCAATCCAATCATTCAAGCTCCAAACACTAACCAAACACAAAAATCATCATCTATCTTAACCAAAAATATGCAACTAAACCCTAAATGCACAAACCCATCAAATTAATACACCACACATGTACGAAACACTAATTACTTGTTTATTTATACACTAATTAGCTTTAATTTCATGTTCCACCCAAAAGCCCCAAAAATTATAATTAGGTCGAAACCCTAATTTTCAATTCGTGGGTTTTTATTACCCAATCAAGCTCAAAACATGTTCCCTTTACCTTATCTAATCACCAATTGCAAAAGCCCTTTAAAACCCTAAAAGTACGATTCTTGATTCAACGATTTGAAGGTGTTATTGAAGTCCAAATGGTGCGTATGATATATGGTTGGAAAGAGGAGAAAGAGATCTTTCTTTTGGTGGTGGCGGTGGTGGCCGGATTATGGCCGGCGGCCACAAGGTGGTGGTTTAGGGTTTTTAGAGTGAGAAGGTAGAGAGAGAAATGGTGATATGTGTGTTTTTAGAAAGAGAAACAAATGAGGTGAAATGAGGATTTGGGTGGGTATTTATACTAGGCCACTAGGGACCTCAAAAATAATTATTTGGGAGGAGGGGGCGCCGGCTTCAAGAGAAAAGGGGAGGGGTCGGGTTGTAATTTTTCGTAACTATCCCGTTTACCTAATCCCGAGCTCACATATTGTCCCCCGAGTGTCCCACAATATTTATTCAACTTTCCAACATCGTTATTTACGTTTTTCCACGAGTTTTGACTATTTATTTGTCAATTTTCGAGTTACGGTCTAAAAGTTACAATAACTCTTGTTTTAGGCTTTTCTAGTGCCGAATCGAATAGTGCTTACCAAATAGAGTTAAAACTCATACGATAACTCATTTAATAATGAAATAAATCATAAAAACTAATAGACGATATAAAATCAAGTCATGGTTTATAAAAATAGTGTTAAAGGCAAGGCTCGGTTCAGTTTAACGTAATGCGGTTACCTAAAATAGTCTCCCTAAATTGCCAGTTGTCACATCGGCCCTCATTAAAGGTACGATCTAAAACCCTAACTCTCCACTAAATCCTAAAAACTGATTACTCACTCTCACGCCGGAGGATAATCGTGGGAGACAATCCCACGATAAGCCTAACGGTGTTTTTTGTTTTCTTAGTGCGTAGGTCTCAAGCATCAAGATCTAATTGATACGAGAACCGGAGTCTAAATAAGGAACGCCCAACTTTTGTATCAATAAGTGGCGCCATCCGTGGGACCAATCACTAAGAACTAGAATGACAAAGCACGGAAACCTAAGCCAGCGATCGCATAGTGACTTACAAGGGAAAAAACAGCAAAGTGGATTAGCCTCTAAGCAGGCTTCTGGAACAACCAGTACGACCAAAACCAAGGGTCAGGCCCAGATCTGGTCTTCACGACAGTAGAACCACTCACGGGGACAACCCATGCCACTACAACAACCACCATGCACAGAAGATCCACTGCGCACCCTTTTTACCGCTCCCCACCAATCGGTGCCAGAAAAGGACCTCACAAAAACGCCAGGTGCGCCTCTCCAAAACAGGGGTCCAGGTGTGGAAACAGACACCCTCGCGCAAGAAGGAGTCGCGCCTGAACTAGCACCAAGTGACTTCGTGTCTCAAAACTACGAAACCTTGGCTGCCCGTATGCAAGAGGAGGCGAAAAAGAGGTCGAGTCAGAGCCTGCAAGCCCGACTAAACTTCGACACAGAGTATGAGACATCCCCATCGCTTCATCAGAGGGAGAGGCGCGGGAAGGATAGCCGCCGGCCCCCAGTGTTTACCAGGATCGGGAGGAGAGTTGAGAACGATGAAGCAGCTGACCTGCAGTATCTGGAAGAACATGAAGAGGACGGACGGCGTACCAATGTCCACGATAGGCTTGGTAGCCGCAAGGTCCATGACAGACTTGGACGACGGCACTCCCCAAGTGAAAGCTCTTCAAGCTAGGATTTCGAGGACAGTCGGCGTAAGCGCCGAAAGAGGGGAGGCTCGTCCTCTGGTGATTCCTCGGACAACGAGGACAGCAAAACAGGACACTGGAAGTCTATGGGAAGATATCGCGACCAGGAGGAGGAAGATATGTCTCTTCCCTGGCGCCGCCAAAAGGTGGATGCGTTCACTCGGCGCATCAGCAATTTCTCAGAAGATAAGAGAAGGCGCATGCCCGCCAATGTGAAAACCTACGATGGAACAGGTGATCCGGACGATCACCTAAAAAATTTCGAATCAATTGCTACCATCGAAAATTGGCCACAACCTGTGTGGTGCCACATGTTCAATTCCACATTAGTGGGAAATGCGCGAAATTGGTTCAGTAAGCTTCCACGCAGAAGCATTGATGGCTTTGAAGAGTTGTGGAAGGTGTTTCGCCTGAAATTCACTCAAAGGAAGAAGTGGGCCAAAAACCCTGTCGAACTTGCCAGGGTAAAACAACGCCAGGGGGAATCTACAAGCGCTTATGTAGAGCGCTACAAAGATGAGTGCATACATGTCAAGGCATGCCCCGAAATACTAAAGATCTCAGGGTTCATGAACGGGATCAATAACCCAGAACTCATCAAAAGGCTAAACGACAAGGTCCTCCAAACCTTTGATGAACTTATGAAACGCACAAGGTCCTTTATCCATGGAGAAGCTGCCGCGGCGGACAGCAAGAAAGGCTACTCAAACTATAGGTCACAAGAACAGCCTAGGAGACAATCCATTTACCAGAGTAGCAACCGCAACAAGAACTACCGTGGCCAGGGGAGCGGACGAGATAATGACAAATATACCCCGCTAACCAAGACTCCAAAGGCGATATTCGGGACGGAAGGCGCGAACTTCCCGAGGCCCCCACCAATGCGCACCCCAGAAGAGTGATGCGTGGGGAACGGATACTGCGACTATCATGAACAGAAGGGCCACACCACCAATGAGTGTGTCCAATTGCGCCAACTAATTCACAAGCTAGTAAAAGAAGGAAGATTGGACCATTTAGTTAAGAACATCAAGGAAGGGAAAGATAAACAAAAGACTGGGAACAAGAAAGAAGCACCCAAAGATAAGGCTGATACCATCTACATGATACAATCATGGCAGCGAATGACTAGGCAGAAGATCAGCCAAAAGTTTTCTTGTGGAAGCGAAATCTCTTTCCCCACCTTGGCTGCGGACAACGCAGGGGTAGAACCGCTCACCATTGAAATTAACGTAGGGGGTCACGATATCCACCGCATGTATGTTGATGGAGGAGCATCCGCAGATATAATGTACGAACATTGTTTCAAGCGACTGCGACCTGAGATACGAAGTCAGTTAAGCCCGGTCATGACGTCGTTGACTGGTTTTACAGGAGAAAAGATATGGCCCATTGGGCAAATACGCCTACTAGTCAATGTTGGTAATAAGGAACACTCCACGTCAGCCTGGATGAATTTTATGGTGATCAAATCCCCTTCGCCATACAATGGCATTATTGGAAGACCAGGGATATCAGCCATGCGCGCAGTACCATCTACAGCACATGGGATGCTCAAGTTCCTGGTGGAGGGAGGCATTGTTACTCTCTACAATACCACCGTACCACCTAGAGAATGTAACACGATTACATGTGAGACGACACACATTTCGGAACAACGCGCAACTAAAGTATCAAATCTGAGGGTCGCAATTCATCCTGATTACCCAGAGCAAGAAGTATCGATCGGGGGATCGCTGTCTGATAACGGCAGGGCAGCCGTGTGCGCACTCTTGCAAAAGAATCTGGATATCTTTGCATGGTAACCAAAGCACATGACCGGTGTACCACGCTTGATTACAGAACACAAGTTGAGAATCCGACAAGGATACTCCCCAGTACGACAGAAGAAGCGCGGTCAGGCTCCAGAGCGCGCACAAGCAATTCTGGCAGAAGTACATAAACTTGTGGATGCAGGTATCATGCGAGAAGTCTATTACTATGATTGGCTTTCCAACCCAGTGATGGTCAAGAAGAGCGACGGTAGTTGGCGGATGTGCGTGGACTTCACGGATCTCAACAAAGCATGTCCACAAGACTGCTACCCACTACCAGAGATAGACTGGAAGATAGAATCTTTGTGCGGATACCCACTTAAATGCTTCTTGGATGCATACAAAGGATACCACCAAATCCAGATGGCTAAAGAAGATGAGGAAAAAACGGCCTTCCATATAAGACAAGGCGTCTATTGTTATACTAAGATGCCCTTTGGCTTGAAGAACGCAGGCGCCACCTACCAGCGATTGGTAGATAACGCATTTGAAAAACAGGTGGGCCGCAACCTAGAGGTTTACGTTGACGACCTTGTCATAAAAAGCCATACTGAGGACGAATTGGTGCGCGATATTGAAGAGACATTTAAGACACTACGAGAGATCAACATGAAGTTAAATCCTAAGAAATGCACCTTTGGCACTACAGAAGGCATGTTCCTGGGATATTTGATAGAGCCTGATGGCATTAAACCATGTCCAGAAAAAATGAAGGCTGTCATCCAATTTCCTTCACCGCGCATGTTGAAAGAACTCCAGTCTCTGAATGAAAAACTAGCCGGTTTGAACAGATTCTTATCCAAATCAGCAGATAAGTCACCCCCCTCTTCAAAACGCTCAAGAAGTGTACAAAAAAGGGAGATTTTCGCTGGACTGCGGAGGCAGAAGAAGCTTTTATACAGCTTAAACAACACCTAGCAGCGCTCCCCATGCTAGTCGCGCCCCGCCCAGGGGAAGAATTAATTATGTACTTATCTGCGACTCATGGAGCAGTCAGCGCGGTGCTACTTGTAACAATTCGCATTTTCGGGTTTTTTTTACTATTCATCTCAGGAATTTACTATTCATTTTTACTATTCACTCCCGATACCCGCACCACCTTTTGACTAATACATTTTAATTTACCTTGCCAAGTCATATACCTAGTCATCAACTTGATATTATTTAGATAATACCTAGTTAAATATCTACAAAATATCTCACTAAGAGAAGTGAAGTTGAAATTCTCTTCTTAAATATCTTAACATTCTAGGTTTTAATAGCGTTTACGTGCTCCGTCAAACTTATCAATCATTTAATATGCTAAGATAGGTTATGTTAATAAGTTTTTACATTTTTATAAGTTTCATATTGTAGAATATTGGATTTCACTTACATATCATAACATTAACACAATGAGCATATAGATGATTTTAGAGAGAGAGAAAGTGGGATATTCTAGTAAGAGAAACTTGTAGAATATTAGATTACCAAAAGAACATCAAACCCTCTACCTTGCAAGGTAGAGGGTATTTATAGGTTACAAACTAAACGACCTCCTGACGGCCTGTGGATCAGGGATACAGAGGGTAAAGACCCGTCCTTCCTCCACGGTGTTGCACTAAACAAAACTAAGCTGCAAACTAACTAATAAACTCCTAAATAACAAAACTAACGACAAATCTACGAGCTACCTTGTGCTAGAAAATAGTTGGGGTGACCGACTCTTCACTATGGAATTTTCTAATTCCTAACAATCTCCCCCTAAGGGAGGTCACCCCATGTTTTACACTTCAAATCCTAGCATTCTATTCTTGACTTTGTTCTTGAGCTCGTAAACTTTAATACTACAACTTCGCATTCTTTGTGCATAAGTAGTGCAACTTCAAAGTTTGCATAGATTTGTACTTTAAAGTGGAGGTCTTTAATGATCCATGAGATAATAATTATGAGCCATCTTTTGAGATCATTAGCTGTCAAAAATCTCTGAGACATCCTTTGTGGTGTGGGTATCATGTGATGTTTGTGACTTTAGGACCGACATGCTCACATTCTGGATCATGATATCTTCTCATCAGAGTTGCGGAAGCTTTAGTTGATTCATGATATTGGCAGCAACGTAGCAGAAGCATGGAGTGAAAATATCAGAGTCATTGATGCACTAATCATGATTTCTTTTGAGATGAATGTGTTAAGTGAGCATGCGGCTATGGATTGACCGCTTCATTCTGATCAGCTGCAAACGTCGGGTGTACCTGCATACAACAGTTAGCAATAAATCGCACGAAAGTGTCTTTGATCACTTTCGTTGAATTGAGGTACACCGCCCACGGTTCCCCGTTGATCAGTACATGTACTGCCTGTGATCAGGTATAATTCCGAAGAATTTCCTTGACAGGGTTTCGCAGCTGCTCTAGCTGTTCTCAAACCGGAACATCTCAAAGAAGACAACACGGAGTGAGTGAACCAGCGAATTTTAAGTCCACTGATTGATGAAAAGAGATTTGAAAAACAATCGTGTATTGCTCAATAGAAATTGTTTTTGTAATACAACGAAGGTTTTATTGAAAATCAATTATCAATCATAAAAACACCTTTTGGTTTGAAAAATGAGTACACGGTCGATGTGCTAAAGAAAAGAGTTGTTAAGCACAAAGACCGGTTTTTCAAAGGTATCCGTCAATCCATAACCTGAACCAGGATTGATTCAAGAGATTGAATCGCCCCATTGTTTCTGTTCAGTTGTCACATGGTTGATCTATATAATAGATCTCACATGCCACCTACCAGGAGCTTGTTTGATGTTGGCTCCAGAAGGCTTTCCATCTTCATTGTGAATATGTAAACACATCACTCAGATGTTCTGGCAATACCACAAGGATAATGCGTAGGACTCAAGATATAGTCTCTCTTTTCACATTGTGTGAAACAGAGAGTCTTCATTGAAAGTGTCCTAATGAGATTTATTGATGATCTCGTGGCTCTAGACTCAATTTTGTGCATATTTGGATCCTGTGCCGGAGACTAGGGAGAGGGTCTCCTTCTTCAATATCAACAATCTCTAAGAGAAAGTCGATAGATAATGTCGGTTCCCCGTGAGAATGAAACAAGTCCTTTTAAGAGGAACTTGAGTGGTTTGGAAAGTTGAAGTGCAGTGCGTCACTGGGTCCATGACGTCTTGTCTTCAATACCGATGTTACCATCAGTAGCATATGAATTGAACCCGGTATCTGCCCTAAGGTTGAATAAATGGAGGGCTATTTGTTTTCACCCTTTCTTTCATTCAATTCTTCTTAATTCTTCAACCCCTTCAGTGCTTACCGAGACTTCATAGCTAGAACCTTGTTGGGTTTGTTCCAATACTAGCTCAGTCTCAGTCCGCACTCTTCCCATATCTCATTTTTCTCCTTTTATCATCATACCTAAGAACTCTACACTAACTAGTGGATAGTCCCTGGGTAGATCCCTCCGGTTCTGGCGGATCATGGGAACAAAAACCTAACCTTATCATCCTTATATCACCATACATAAAGTAAAGTTGGTCGGTCTTTTTGGTATTGTTCATCTGCCATATGGAACCAATTGAAAACCATTTGAAAATCAATTCAGATACTTATGATATATTATCAAAGCATTTTGTACCTGAAATTGTTTTTGATATTTTTAGAACGAGAACTCCCCCTCAACATGTGCATCAAGTATTAGAAAATGTTTTGCACACGGAGGCAAGAGAAAGAATTAACTTCTTTGATTACCATTTTCTAAAAGATATCAACATCACTTCCCAAATCGAATCAGGTAGATAGAGCATTTTAGGGGAAGGATGAGGTTTTCATGATTTTGCTCCCCCTCAATATGTGCTTCTAGGTTTGAAAAGAGTTTTGCACATACTAGAGGGAACCCTTTATATTGAAGTGCAGGCATGATCACCAAGCGATTAGAAGCCATTTAACATACAATCAAGGTACCTTAGAAAACTGGAAAATTGTGTACCCTGAAGTCTTGAATTTGTTAAAAGAAAAATGCTCCCCCTTAATATATGCTTCGAGATTCGAAAATTGTTTAGCACATATTCGAGATCGGTATGCACAAAACTGATCATCTTTTAATCATCTTTCATATTTATATCACATTTTCTCCCCCGATCAAAAATTTCAAATCCTTTGAGATTTTGGATCTCAAGTGATTTAAATATGTATGAGACAAAAACATTTGTTGGAGAAAAATGTGTCCGGTTTTATAAAAAAAAAAGACACCACTGAAGTTCCCCTTTTTGAAATAAGAGGAATCCACAGTACAAAACCTATCGCTATTACATGCATTACAGTAGTTCAAAGTTAGTGCACCACATAATACACAGATTTAATACATAAGAGATGGAGTCCCAAAGATGTCTTTATTCCGTTCTCTGAAGAAGTTTGTAGTGACCATCCCGAAGCCTTCCACCAACAAAACTTTCAAGGCTGCGGAAGATCCTTCGTGTCTTGAGTCTTCGTCTGATTGGAACAATGAAATGTTCACACCTCTTCAAGTCATCATCAGTCCAAAAAGTAGTCTTAACCCAAGATTTCATATCAATTTTGACTTCTTTCACTCTGGTGTCAAGTTCTTCTTCGACCAATTTGAGCGTACCATCACTAAACTTGTAGAGCTCACATAGTCTCATAAGCATGCGAGTCCCATATCTGTCAGTAAAGATGATGGCTCTCGGGGTGTCAAGGACTTTGTATTCATGATGAAATTTATGCCCTGTGGCACTCCATTGAGGACGTGTAAGGTTTATCCTGGTTTGGTAGCTTTCCATGCCGAGTTGGAAGTCCCCAACTCGTTTTCGAATGACTAAGCCTCGAATCCAAAGAGTAACAGCAGCAGATAGGGCCTTTTTCTCACGGACAGGCAAATGCTCAAGGTGTCCTTGAATATTCAGAAGGTAGAGATCTTCGAAATCATTCGGCTGAAGATGTTTGAAGTCGTTTTCTTCAATAGTATATTCTTTCAAATCTGATCTCTTAAGGACAATCTTCATCAAATACTCATATCCATATATCGGGAAGATCTCTACACGAACCACACTTAAGATACGGAGCTCGGATCTAACATTCTTGCGTCTTTTGTCAGCACTATGTCTTTCAATATAGAAGTTCTTCTTTTTGTACCACCAGTGTGAAATACCATATGATGCGGCAATGTCATATTTAAGTTCTTCATTGACCCAGAAACGATCAGGAACCATCTGTTCAAGCCCCTGATTAGAGTAGGTAGCAGCTTTCATCTTGGATATTGATAGTGCAGGTCTTCTTTCAGCAGAGTGACCACAAAGATAGTCCAAGTCATGGTTGAAGAAGAATTCAGCCTGAATGGTCATCTGACCAGGTTCACCACCAAGAGGAAGAGATCTGTGAACATTGAAGAGGCTAATTTGCTCACTGACTTGGTCATTGATCATCTTATGGCATTCTTCCATTTGGTATTGAAGTTGATTGGCATCTGAATGGAAGACCTTAACAATTTCATAAGCAGGTCCTTCAAGATCTCTTGGAGTTAAGGATGAGATACTCTTTTGTTTACAAAACCATTTAATGAAGCTTCCCATATCACTAGTAAAGTGAAGAAGAGAGTCTTCAACAGGTTCTTCATAATTGCTGGTGATAGTAGATACCCAATTGTTGTCGGGTATCATTGAGTAGGACTCAGGGATGGACCATGTAGGTTCTGGAGAAGGAGGTCTATCTTCAACGATACAACTTTGAATTGTGTCCCTTGACGGTGCAACTCTGGATGTGCTGGGGCGTTTACCTGCCAGGTAATCATCAAACCAATCTTCTTCTGATGGCTTAGGAATATGCTTAGTTGATGCATCATCTTCATCAGATTCTGACTCTGTCATGACATGCGACTCTTCGTGAACCATTTGAGCATCAGGAAAGGAGGTGGGGGTGGATGTGAACCTTGAATCAACCGTCGTCCAAGCAGCAGATTTCTTATGAGTGCCTTGTTTACTTGTAGGACTTGATTGATTGAAAGGTTTTGGCGGTGATTATGGTGGTTGTGGTGGAGGTGTGTTGGTTGTCATAGAAGGTTCACCTGCTCCAGAAGTTCCAGCGCCCCCCGTTGGTGTGGAGGTGGAGGAGGATCTTTACGGTCTTTCTTCAATGTTTCCAACACAATAGCTCTCCTTTTCCTTTTAGCTTCCTTTTCCTTGATGTCAATCACATACTGCTCATAATTGTCGAACTTAATGGATTCTTCAAGTGCCTCATAGAGTTTCTTGTGAACCTCATGCTTGTCCTCTTCAGCTTCATACATCTTTTCACACAGAGCTGCTCTCATATCGGTGATAGGTAGGTCCTTGAATCGTCTAAGAAGTGGGGCCTCCATTGCCCATTCCACAGAATCCTTGACTTCCCCTTCAATGGCGGCAGCAACCCCTTCATTGAAGTTGAGGTGCTCCAATCTATAGACACGATCCACAAGGGAATCAACAGATTTAGGAAGTTGCCTTTCAAGGGCTTCTATCCTTTTTACAGCTTTGTCCAGTAGTTGATCTGAGGTAAGGATCTGAGGTGGTGAAGCTGGTGGAGCATCCACATCAGCAACAGTAATGACAGGTTCAGGGGTTGGTGACGATGTAGGTGGTGTTCGTACAGTTGATTGAGCAGGTTTGGGAGGTGGAAGTTCAGTTGTGAGTGAAGATGCTGACATCGGAGGAATTGTTGATGTATCTTGCTGAATGTTGACCGTAACCATGGATTGTGCAGTATCTAAGGGTTTGTCATTTATGTACTGATCTCCGAAAGTGAAGTCTGTATCGAAGTCCTTGAGTGAAGATAGAGAGTTGGTAGACAGATTTGGTTCATCCATCTGCAAGGTCTCATCAGATCTTGTCTCAAGATTATCCTGCGAGCCTTTTTGCAACAGAGCGTCAACCTTCTGGCCAGATTGAGTCTCAGTAAGTGTAAGGTTTTCTTTAAGCGTTTCAGGCACTTTGTCCACTCCAGATTGTTCTTTAGCAGGAGATGATTTTGTTCTTCTCTTCAGCTCATATTGATTGGTGGTGCTTGATGGAGATGATGAGATTGTTAGAAGCATGTGAGCTGCTTGTTCTGTTTCAACACTAGCAACCCCTTTTCCTTTGTCTTTTATGGTTGAGGTGGATTGTCGAGGCACTTGATCAGGTTCTCTTAACACGATTCCTCCAACTGGGGCTTTTATATTCTGACTCTCTAGGCTTTGCTGGATCCCCATTTGCAGAGCAGCATCATCTTCATCAGCTACCTTGGAGCTATCCCTTGCTCCCTCAGCATTGTCACCAATTTCTTTTTCCACCTTCTTCTTCTTTTCTTTATGCTTTTTGGATGAGGAGTCTGACTGTTGAGATCTTTCGCGTCTCTTTTTAGGAAGAGAGGTATAAGATGCTTTAGAGCCAGAGATGGTCTTGGGAGCATTGGGTTGTGAGGGAGTGGGTGTGACATTAACAGATGATCTTGCAGCAATTTTCATGTACTGTTTGAAGTAGTCCTTTTTCTTGATATCATCCGTGAGTAGAATATCAGGAATTGGCAGTCCAAATATTTCTTTATCCATACCTCTAGGAACATATTTCAGGTTTCCTAAAACAAATTCATCTTCTGCTTTGTGTATGGTTGATTCAGTCCTAGGATTGAAGTTGTGATTTTGTTGCAAGAACTGGATAACAAGCTTTGAAAATCGGATGCTGGGAATCACAAGCTTGTTCTGTTTCTTTCGGCCTTGAGCTTTGTTCAGAAAATTTGTTCTATCAGATATGAATGTGTTCATTGATAAGGAAAATTCTTCCCAAATACGATCTGAGACATTCACATCAACCCTATTGACAATGCCCCATAGAATTTGCAAGATGGGAATTCTCACTTTATCGAATCCTGATGTTTTGCCAGATAAGCACAAGTTGAGAATAGTTGTAATAGCTCTCCAGGGTTGATACATGTGTCCAGTGATGATGTCGGATGCTCTTAAAATGCTGTTCTGATAACCCAACCCAATTAGAAAGACAATCAGATCGTCAACACCAGGTGGAGATTCAGAACGAAGGTTAGGGTTACATGGGGTGATTCCAAGAGCCTTGCTCAGAATAGCAGAATCAATCGTGTATCCAGTTTGCAAGAGTATTGAGCTGTGATTTTGTCCCATTGAATGGTGTTCCAGAATTGTTGAATGTAAATGGTGGGAATTGAGCATTGCTTGGTAATAGCACCGAAGAAGTTTGTGTTCTTGAGGATGTCAATAGACACTTTGAGTATCGGATTTTGTTGTAGCTTTTGTAGGTCCATATAACAGTTACTTTTTCCAATATCAGCCCATTGACTCCTGGGAAGGATTTCTTCGTCTGAGAGAACTTTAGATGATGCCGAAGGGGTAACGCTCTTTTCAGGGTGTGAACTTGCCATTGATGATCTGAGTAAACATACAATCAACAGTAATGATTGGGAACGAGTTAGATAATAAATGATAAGTGAGACAACACTGAGAGCACCCTTATGACATAGACACATAGAAATAGTAACTCAGAAGGAGTTGATAAGGGATTAAAAGGTTAAAGAGTGCATTGCAAAGGGATCATGTCATAAGCCAAGATACAAGAGTAGAAGTGATATAACAAATATGCATGAGGCAAACAGTAACATCTGGTTGTCGTGAGAGAAACCAAGTACCGTTTGCCTAAACAGAAATGTCATAGCAGATTACATAGAGTATGTTGACTCAACAAGTTGAATCAGGAGATCCTAAGTATTGTGAGAATGAGATCAATTTTAGCAATAAACCTTTAAACATTTTAATAACCCTAGACCCTAAAGAATCCTCCAAACATATCTAAAGTTATAGATAGACAAGATGTTAAACAGGACTAATTCGCAACATGAAAGTGAACAATGTCGCTAACTTGTAAAGACAAGTCGCCATCACTAGTACCACAGACAAGTCGCTAATAGTTTAGCTCTTTAAGTCGCTATATATGCTAATTCGCTAACTTGTGAAGACAAGTCGCCATGAACAGTAACAAAACCAAGTCGCTACAAATCTGTTAACTAAGTCGCTAATGTTACTAATTCGCTAACTTGTAAAGACAAGTCGCCATGAACAGTAACAAAACCAAGTCGCTACAAATTTGTTAACTAAGTCGCTAATGTTACTAATTCGCTAACTTGTAAAGACAAGTCGCTGACAACTAAGTCGCTACCCAAGTCGCCAAAATATAATAATCTAATTCGCCACATCCACTAAGTCGCTAAGTTGAGTGCTAACTCGCCACGATGAACATTCAAGCTAAGTCGCTACCAAGAACAACGTTAAGTCGCCATCAAGAACACAAAAAAAAACAAACGACCCAAACCACTAATCATTCACCACCAGTTCATGAAAACAAATTAACGAGCAATCAAGATAAGATATACCAAACAATTTGTACACTTTCAACATCATAATAACAACAACACACGATTTCATGATAAATCAAACCTAGGTGGGAATCAAACAGTCACAAATCACGAGCTCGAAGGGATCTGGTTAAAAAGACAAGTTAGAAACTAGACACAAACGCATAAGAGAGAACAAATAAGGAGAAATTCAAGACGTACCACTTTAAGTCGCTAGAATGAACAAATTAACTTGACGAGAAAGGAAAAAAAACGAGAGAAAGAAAAAAACTTATTTGAGAAAATATAGTAAGTCGCTAGGGGTATAGGAAGGATCTTCAATTTGACACATTCAGTCCCTGTGGTTTTAAAATGAAGAGTGGTAAGTCGCTAGTGTAAAACTATTTTGGCTATTTGACACATTCGATCCCTGTGGTTTAGAGGCAAGAGTGGTAAGTTGCAAACAAGGATTTTAGACTAAGACTCTAGCATAGATAATGACAATGATAACCATGAATCAAATAAACATTTAATCAAATAAGCATTTAATGCAAGGCACTCAATACATGGGTACACAAGGATAATCACATGAGCAAGATACGACCACAACCTATAACTGAGAGAAACACCATAACCAGATAGTTACAAAAGCATGACACAACCACAACTTACAAATGAGCAAACATCATAACCAGCACAGAAGCCAATGGCATATAAAACTAATACAAAATCTCCCCCTCAATCAATGTCATCAAAGACCATTGATTGATATTACCCAATCCCGTTATAAAACACGAATATATCATTTGTTCGAACTTCATCTATGATCCCGTGCCATTATTGAATGACATTTCTAGGACCGTAGATGTTATCGATAACAAGGAATGTATTCTTTATTAGATTGAGGAAAATGATAAAATTGTGAATTTAAAAGAATGACATATATAAAATTGATTTTTTTTTAAAACATGATTTATACACAGATATAAAAGAGCGAGTCCTGATTCAAGATGAATAGGAGTCAAAGTAAGAAGTACATCAACTCTGGCAAGCTATAGCTCCTGAATGAGCTATGTTCATTTCTGAAGGGAACCAAGTCATGAAGTTCCTGATTGAGTTGAGCATTATACCTAAAAAAGACTGAGAGCACATTGTACTGGAAGCACATGTAGAATTACACATAGATGGGTTAGTGACCTGTTTAATCTCACATTTGGATGCATCGCAGTATAACACAGACGTATCATTAATGGGGATCCTATTAGGTTCTACATTCTTGAAGAGTTTTCTTGTGGGAATCCATTTGAGGCATGATCTAGGAATGTAAGTTCGTTTAAGTCCTGTAAACTTAAAAAATCTGCCAGTGGGAATCCATTTGAGACCACTGTTAGTTGAACTAAATGAGTGCACAGCCTTGTTTTGACTATTTGTTCTTTTGTGATTAGAGTATTTCTTAGGGGATTGATCAGTTAAATGCTGTTTTGTATGAGAGCTAGTTGTACTTATTGCATTTCTGATCTGAGAGTATTGAACAAAAGTCTGAGGTTTGGGATTCATCATATCGGAACTAGGCAATGAAGTGACTGGTTTTGACAAAATTGATATATTATCAACTTGGGAGGAAAGCTTAGATTTCGATGGTTTAACTCTTTCAGACCTAAAGGCATTAGGTTGTTTAATGAATGTTCGTTTCGAGTGGTTCTGAACAGTTGACTTTCCTAAAGTTGAAGGTTTTGCAAACTTAGTGTTCATCCTATTTCCAATAGACTTCCTAAGCTCATTTTTTAGGGCAACAATATTGAAGCTCTTATCCTGAATTTGGGCTTTGAGGTCATCAATGTCTTTCATCAAGAGGTTAGATTGATTGACTAACTTAGAATTTGTTTCCTCAAGGTTCATTCTTAAATGCTCATTTTCTTTTAGTAGGTTGGACACACAAAGAGCAAGTTCTGAATTTCTAGATTCTAGTGTATCACTCATCTCATGACAGTCATATTTCTGGACTTCTGAAAGAAGTAATTTCAGATTGCCAATGGTCGAATCTTTGTCCTGAATCTGGGATTTTAACTGATTAATTTCAAAAAATTCTCGTAATTCTGGAAGTTCCTGATTGGTACATGGTTTTTTTGCATAAAACATTTCATCCTTTTGTTGTATTTCAATTTGCAATGAGATACAATGTTTTTCAAGAATTGAAAACTTGTTTGAAAGCTCATCATATACCCTTTTTTCAATCATGTTATTTGCATTAGATTCAGGTAAAACAAAGATTGATTCCACGATGTTATGTTCAGAGTAAGAGTCAGGTACCTTTTCATGAGAATTTATGCAATCAGTTAAGTGTACCTTATCGATTGATACCTTTTTTGACTCTGAGAGTTTGAGATCAGTGCTGTTCTCTTCATCCTTTTTCATTACAACTGAGATTCTGCAATCAGTTTCATTCGCTGGTTCGACTGGAATGTTGCATGACATGTCACAATTGCTCCATGGTGTCTCTTGGCACTCATTCAATTCATTCAGCTTGTTATTCTCTTTTGCAGCTTCCTTGATGTATATTTCCATATTACTCATAAGTTGAATAAATGAGTTTCTGAACTCATGAATTTCCATTCCCGTGTGTTTCTTGAAAGATATTCCAGTCATGATATCATCAAAATCTGAGGAGTATTCTTCCCGGATAAGTGGCTGAAATTGATTGAAGATAGTTTGAAGAGCGGCATGAGACTCATCAGTTGAGAACTTTTCTTTGGTAATTTGAATCCTCAGTCGTTCTAAGTTAAGTAAAACAGTTCTTGTCAAAGTGGGAAAATCCTGACGAAGGATGGCACAACTTGTTCTATCCATGGTTGTAGATAAGAGTAGTTTGAGAAGCTGACTGAGGTGTTGAAAGGGCTCACTGGTGCATTCCATATTCTTAGCATCATTTGCAAACATTAAGAGTGACTTGTTTGAGTTGTTCTGATTAATCGATGCTGAATCATTAAATGTATGGCATTCAGGTAAGCATTCTGTTTCACTATTCTGTGCTGTGTCATAGAGAGCAAGTACTTTGGTGATTAAAGGATCAGTGATGACTGACATTGTGTTATTTTGAATTACTCCCCAAGTTATTGGAAATCCCAGTAGCAAAATACCAAGTATACAAGATGTTAGTATCAAATTACGAACCCCCCAAGTCGCTAGAGATTTTGAACCAACTCGCTAGCAACTAAATAGCAATAATCCCAAGTTGCTAAGTCAACATCCAAGTCGCTAAGTACAAGTCGCTAATCCTCTAGTCACTAACACCAAGCCGCCAACACCTAATTCGCTATACCACCAAGTCGCTAAACAATTGCAAGTCGCTAAGTAGTAACTCGCTAAGCCTTAAGTCGCTAGCAAAATTTTGGCAGCAATTCGCTAATCAAGTCGCTAAAGATTCAAGTCGCTAAAGAGCAACTCGCTACAGACCAAGTCGCTATCACCAAGTCGCTACCCGTAGTGGAAAGTCCACTACTTGTACTGTTAGTCGCTAGGTCTAAGTCGCTAGCTCCAAAACTGTAACTCGCTACAAAATTGCAAAGCAAGTCGCTACGAAGAATGAAATCCGTATGTCAAGTCGCTAGCAAGAAAAACCACATAAACATCACTTTTCAATCCAAAAACAACCCAACCAAGATGATTCAAGCTTACCAAATGAAACCCTAAACACTTGTGATGATTCTGAACATAAAAGTACTAACAAAATCCAAACTTTAACACACGAAATCAACCAAATGATGCACAAACCATTAAACTTTTTCAAACTCAAAAATCACCTAAAAACCACTAGAAATCCAAAGATGTACAAGATATGATCTAACCATGGCTCTTGATACCAATTGTAGAATATTGGATTTCACTTACATATCATAACATTAACACAATGAGCATATAGATGATTTTAGAGAGAGAGAAAGTGGGATATTCTAGTAAGAGAAACTTGTAGAATATTAGATTACCAAAAGAACATCCAACCCTATACCTTGCAAGGTAGAGGGTATTTATAGGTTACAAACTAAACGACCTCCTGACGGCCTGTGGATCAGGGATACAGAGGGTAAAGACCCGTCCTTCCTCCACGGTGTTGCATTAAACAAAACTAAGCTGCAAACTAACTAATAAACTCCTAAATAACGAAACTAACGACAAATCTACGAGCTACCTTGTGCTAGAAAATAGTTGGGGTGACCGACTCTTCACTATGGAATTTTATAATTCCTAACACATATTTTTAGGATACCCGGTTTTAAGTTTCGCGACTTTACGGCTTACAGTTAGCAATTAACGGGTCCAAAACTCACTCCGTAAACAAGATAAGACCAAGCAACTCATATCTAGTCATCCTAGATAGACATTGAACGAAATTTAAGCGACATGGGGCGTTTTATAAGTGATGACCAAGTAAAGATGTGAAGCTTACATAGGAAGCTTTAACATGTGCAAGTTTACTTAGCCTTTAAGACTTATACTTGTGAAATATCCTAAGAAAAGTAACCTCCTCATCCTTGCTATATAAACACATTCAATGACTAGAACACATTCATTTCACTTCCTCCTTGATCTCCCATAAACGAGCAACCCTTAATTCATAAAACCATGATCCTTTGATCTTCAAGTTACGAATTACATACCAAAGTTCAAGGCTTAGTTGTTCTCTACATGAAACTAGTGTTTATTTGGTGATTCCATGGTTGAATTAGGAGCTACACAAGGGTACTAGGGCTTAATTCATATATTTTTCACAAGGGTTATATCAAGGGTTAACAAGGTGTATTAAAGGTTGGAAGCTAGGGACTTTGGTTGAAAGGATTTAGGTTTTAGTGTCCTAGTTTTGGTTCTTGAATTGTTTCATTACAAGGATTGTAAGAAAACTCCTATACTTACTTTTGATTTCAGTAAATACTAGTATTTCATGTATTTAATATGTTTTATATGCTTATTATGGTTGATTGTGCTTGGATAAATGGATTAAAACACTAGAAACCGTCGAAAGGACTAGACTTGCAACACATAAACTGAACAGGGGCTGTAAACGTAATTACTGGGTAAAATTCATGGACTGAGAAACTTAGGTAATAACATAGGATTATAGATCTATGTCTTGTGGTCATTTTTCCGGGTGGCTCGTGCCGTAACTCATTCTGATGAATAAACTAGAGCCAAAACGGCAAAACGTGTCCAAATCTGAGTAACAGATTTCAAACGGGTAAAACTCATAAAACTTGCATATAACCAACTGTTAGTCAAAGAATAAAAGTTGTAGATAACACCCTAACTTAAACGTGGCCACTGGCCGTGCGTTAAACGGAGTTGTAGAACTCGACTTATGACCAAAACCGTGAGACAGTTTGCTGCTGATTAAAATAACTAGTACATTCAAGGGTAAATTGGTAATTTCACATTAGTTAAATAATTTCTGGGGCAGTAGGGCCCACTAATCTGTTTACTACATTCAATTTCCTTTTCGAGGACATAAAAATCGAGTCGTGATCATTTACGGTTTAGAAGTAACGGGTAGATTTAGACGGAGAAAACTTAAATAAAAGAAACGTAAACACTTATACAACTTCACAAATGTTAAGTATCCAAGCATAATTGATGTAATAACTATATAAGGTATGTTTATACATTCACATCGTTATTTTAGAACCTAAGACACAAAACATATTCTAGGTTGCGCTTAAAGGTTTCTCGGCTTATCCATCGATTCGTTATACATTGGATATCACATTTATTAAGGTGAGTCATAGCCCCTACTCTTTTAATACTTGTTTTAACTCTTTGGGGGAGATACATGCTCAACTACTTGCTTTTACTTGTATAAATTCTCAAAACATTATACTTGATTGCATTATACATGATTGCATTATACTTGATTGCATTATACTTGATTACATTATACTTGATTTCATTATACATGATTGCATTATACTTGATTGAATTATACTTGATTGCGTTATATACTTGATTGAGTTATACCAAACTTGAAAGTCTCCCAACATACATGGAGCAGTCCCCTCGTTCGGATGATAAGTCTCCCAACATACACGGAGCAGTCCCCTCGTTCGCATGATAAGTCTCCTTGGACAACACATGCATTGGGTTTCGGAGATGAAGTAGAACCAATGCTATTACACTCATTGTGAGCAACATACCCACATGAGGTTTCTGGAGATGAAGTGGAGACTCATGGCTAATTGCATAAGTTTTGATGCACGTGTACGTGATCAATATACTAGTTACATACTTAAAACATTTATACTTTTAACTACTATGATACATGCATACATGATTGACGTGCTATATTTTAGCAGTGGGTTGTAAACACATAGGTTGCAAGTTTTGTATGAGCGGAACTTGGAACTGAATGGATTTACAATGCCTTTGCTGTGTGAACATTCTTTAAAGGCTTTTCAACTTTTCAAAACGTCTCATTTAGAGGTCGTTTTCTATAACTTGTACTTTGTATTATGAAGTAGCACCCCAATGACACAATCTTCCGCTGCGATATTTTGGGGGTGCTACAGATTGATATCAGAGAATTGGTTATAGAGAACTAGGTTGCATTTAAGAGCTTAGACTATAACTGCTTTATCCGTTAAGACTCTCCACTATAATTGCCTTACACACACTTCGTGCGCATATGCTTATTGTTAGTTGTTTGTTTAGATCCACGTTGTTGGATGATATGACTTTAGTAATAATAAGGAAACCCCATAATTTAATCGAGTCATTAAAAATATGGAGCTCAGTAATAACTAATTATTTAACTTGATCTTGTGACAGTTCTTGTTTGATGAGACATGAGATTTGAGTTAAATAATATTATTACTTAGCTTTAGTGATTTGATGACTTGGTTATCTTATTATCTGTCTCAGAAAGCGAGTTTTGTGTCGGAAAATCTTAAGTAGGATGATTTATAATCTCCTTATTTGAATGGATTGGGACGCCTCTTTATTCAAATAAAGAAATTATAAACCACCGAACCATAAGTTTATAATCCACTACTTACATAAATTTGGACGCTTCTTTATGTAAGTAATGAATTATAAATAAGTGGACTTATTTTCATCCGATATGATTCCCTAACCACATTATGGGTGTATTACAACGTAACCCATACACTATTCCTGTTGAATAAGAGAGAATCCCACTGTTTTAGAAACCACACTATTCTTAGACACACTATAAGTAGTTAACATCAACAGAACTTCGGGACGAAGTTCCCTTTAGGGGTAGAGACTGTAACAATTCACATTTTCAGGTTTTTTTTACTATTCATCTCAGGAATTTACTATTCATTTTTACTATTCACTCCCGATACCCGCACCACCTTTTGACTAATACATTTTAATTTACCTTGCCAAGTCATATACATAGTCATCAACTAGATATTATTTAGATAATACATAGTTAAATATCTACAAAATATCTCACTAAGAGAAGTGAAGTTGAAATTCTCTTCTTAAATATCTTAACATTCTAGGTTTTAATAGCGTTTACGTGCTCCGTCAAACTTATCAATCATTTAATATGCTAAGATAGGTTATGTTAATAAGTTTTAACATTTTTATAAGTTTCATATTTTTAGGATACCCGGTTTTAAGTTTCGCGACTTTACGGCTTACAGTTAGCAATTAACGGGTCCAAAACTCACTCCGTAAACAAGATAAGACCAAGCAACTCATATCTAGTCATCCTAGATAGACATTGAACGAAATTTAAGCGACATGGGGCGTTTTATAAGTGATGACCAAGTAAAGATGTGAAGCTTACATAGGAAGCTTTAACATGTGCAAGTTTACTTAGCCTTTAAGACTTATACTTGTGAAATATCCTAAGAAAGTAACCTCCTCATCCTTGCTATATAAACACATTCAATGACTAGAACACATTCATTTCACTTCCTCCTTGATCTCCCATAAACGAGCAACCCTTAATTCATAAAACCATGATCCTTTGATCTTCAAGTTACGAATTACATACCAAAGTTCAAGGCTTAGTTGTTCTCTACATGAAACTAGTGTTTATTTGGTGATTCCATGGTTGAATTAGGAGCTACACAAGGGTACTAGGGCTTAATTCATATATTTTTCACAAGGGTTATATCAAGGGTTAACAAGGTGTATTAAAGGTTGGAAGCTAGGGACTTTGGTTGAAAGGATTTAGGTTTTAGTGTCCTAGTTTTGGTTCTTGAATTGTTTCATTACAAGGATTGTAAGAAAACTCCTATACTTACTTTTGATTTCAGTAAATACTAGTATTTCATGTATTTAATATGTTTTATATGCTTATTATGGTTGATTGTGCTTGGATAAATGGATTAAAACACTAGAAACCGTCGAAAGGACTAGACTTGCAACACATAAACTGAACAGGGGCTGTAAACGTAATTACTGGGTAAAATTCATGGACTGAGAAACTTAGGTAATAACATAGGATTATAGATCTATGTCTTGTGGTCATTTTTCCGGGTGGCTCGTGCCGTAACTCATTCTGATGAATAAACTAGAGCCAAAACGGCAAAACGTGTCCAAATCTGAGTAACAGATTTCAAACGGGTAAAACTCATAAAACTTGCATATAACCAACTGTTAGTCAAAGAATAAAAGTTGTAGATAACACCCTAACTTAAACGTGGCCACTGGCCGTGCGTTAAACGGAGTTGTAGAACTCGACTTATGACCAAAACCGTGAGACAGTTTGCTGCTGATTAAAATAACTAGTACATTCAAGGGTAAATTGGTAATTTCACATTAGTTAAATAATTTCTGGGGCAGTAGGGCCCACTAATCTGTTTACTACATTCAATTTCCTTTTCGAGGACATAAAAATCGAGTCGTGATCATTTACGGTTTAGAAGTAACGGGTAGATTTAGACGGAGAAAACTTAAATAAAAGAAACGTAAACACTTATACAACTTCACAAATGTTAAGTATCCAAGCATAATTGATGTAATAACTATATAAGGTATGTTTATACATTCACATCGTTATTTTAGAACCTAAGACACAAAACATATTCTAGGTTGCGCTTAAAGGTTTCTCGGCTTATCCATCGATTCGTTATACATTGGATATCACATTTATTAAGGTGAGTCATAGCCCCTACTCTTTTAATACTTGTTTTAACTCTTTGGGGGAGATACATGCTCAACTACTTGCTTTTACTTGTATAAATTCTCAAAACATTATACTTGATTGCATTATACATGATTGCATTATACTTGATTGCATTATACTTGATTACATTATACTTGATTTCATTATACATGATTGCATTATACTTGATTGAATTATACTTGATTGCGTTATATACTTGATTGAGTTATACCAAACTTGAAAGTCTCCCAACATACATGGAGCAGTCCCCTCGTTCGGATGATAAGTCTCCCAACATACACGGAGCAGTCCCCTCGTTCGCATGATAAGTCTCCTTGGACAACACATGCATTGGGTTTCGGAGATGAAGTAGAACCAATGCTATTACACTCATTGTGAGCAACATACCCACATGAGGTTTCTGGAGATGAAGTGGAGACTCATGGCTAATTGCATAAGTTTTGATGCACGTGTACGTGATCAATATACTAGTTACATACTTAAAACATTTATACTTTTAACTACTATGATACATGCATACATGATTGACGTGCTATATTTTAGCAGTGGGTTGTAAACACATAGGTTGCAAGTTTTGTATGAGCGGAACTTGGAACTGAATGGATTTACAATGCCTTTGCTGTGTGAACATTCTTTAAAGGCTTTTCAACTTTTCAAAACGTCTCATTTAGAGGTCGTTTTCTATAACTTGTACTTTGTATTATGAAGTAGCACCCCAATGACACAATCTTCCGCTGCGATATTTTGGGGGTGCTACAGATTGATATCAGAGAATTGGTTATAGAGAACTAGGTTGCATTTAAGAGCTTAGACTATAACTGCTTTATCCGTTAAGACTCTCCACTATAATTGCCTTACACACACTTCGTGCGCATATGCTTATTGTTAGTTGTTTGTTTAGATCCACGTTGTTGGATGATATGACTTTAGTAATAATAAGGAAACCCCATAATTTAATCGAGTCATTAAAAATATGGAGCTCAGTAATAACTAATTATTTAACTTGATCTTGTGACAGTTCTTGTTTGATGAGACATGAGATTTGAGTTAAATAATATTATTACTTAGCTTTAGTGATTTGATGACTTGGTTATCTTATTATCTGTCTCAGAAAGCGAGTTTTGTGTCGGAAAATCTTAAGTAGGATGATTTATAATCTCCTTATTTGAATGGATTGGGACGCCTCTTTATTCAAATAAAGAAATTATAAACCACCGAACCATAAGTTTATAATCCACTACTTACATAAATTTGGACGCTTCTTTATGTAAGTAATGAATTATAAATAAGTGGACTTATTTTCATCCGATATGATTCCCTAACCACATTATGGGTGTATTACAACGTAACCCATACACTATTCCTGTTGAATAAGAGAGAATCCCACTGTTTTAGAAACCACACTATTCTTAGACACACTATAAGTAGTTAACATCAACAGAACTTCGGGACGAAGTTCCCTTTAGGGGTAGAGACTGTAACAATTCACATTTTCAGGTTTTTTTTACTATTCATCTCAGGAATTTACTATTCATTTTTACTATTCACTCCCGATACCCGCACCACCTTTTGACTAATACATTTTAATTTACCTTGCCAAGTCATATACATAGTCATCAACTAGATATTATTTAGATAATACATAGTTAAATATCTACAAAATATCTCACTAAGAGAAGTGAAGTTGAAATTCTCTTCTTAAATATCTTAACATTCTAGGTTTTAATAGCGTTTACGTGCTCCGTCAAACTTATCAATCATTTAATATGCTAAGATAGGTTATGTTAATAAGTTTTAACATTTTTATAAGTTTCATATTTTTAGGATACCCGGTTTTAAGTTTCGCGACTTTGTGGCTTACAGTTAGCAATTAACGGGTCCAAAACTCACTCCGTAAACAAGATAATACCAAGCAACTCATATCTAGTCATCCTAGATAGACATTAAACGAAATTAAAGCCACATGGGGCGTTTTATAAGTGATGACCAAGTAAATATGTGAAGCTTACATAGGAAGCTTTAACATGTGCAAGTTTACTTAGCCTTTAAGACTTGTACTTGTGAAATATCCCAAGGAAAGTAACCTCCTCATCCTTGCTATATAAACACATTCAATGACTAGAACACATTCATTTCACTTCCTCCTTGATCTCCCATAAACGAGCAGGCCTTAATTCACAAAACCATGATCCTTTGATCTTCAAGTTACGAATTACATACCAAAGTTCAAGGCTTAGTTGTTCTCTACATGAAACTAGTGTTTATTTGGTGATTCCATGGTTGAATTAGGAGCTACACAAGGGTACTAGGGCTGAATTTATATATTTTTCACAAGGGTTATATCAAGGGTTAGCAAGGTGTATTAAAGGTTGGAAGCTAGGGACTTTGGTTGAAAGGATTTAGGTTTTAATGTCCTAGTTTTGGTTCTTGAATTGTTTCATCACAAGGATTGTAAGCAAACTCTTATACTTACTTTTGATTTCAGTAAATACTTGTATTTCATGTATTTAATATGTTTAATATGCTTATTATGGTTGATTGTGCTTGGATAAATGGATTAAAACACTAGAAACCGTCGAAAGGACTAGACTTGCAACACAGAAACTGAACAGGGGCTGTAAACGTAATTACTGGGTAAAATTCGTGGACTGAGAAACTTAGGTAATAACATAGGATTATAGATCTATGTCTTGTGGTCATTTTTCCGGGTGGCTCGTGCCGTAACTCATCCCGATGAATAAACTAGAGCCAAAACGGCAAAACGTGTCCAAATCTGAGTAACAAATTTCAAACGGGTAAAACTCATAAAACTTGCATATAACCAACTGTTAGTCAAAGAATAAAAGTTGTATATAACACCCTAACTTAAACGTGGCCACTGGCCGTGCGTTAAACGGAGTTGTAGAACTCGACTTATGACCAAAACTGTGAGACAGTTTGCTGCTGATTAAAATAACTAGTACATTCAAGGGTAAATTGGTAATTTCACATTAGTTAAATAATTTCTGGGGCAGTAGGGCCCACTAATCTGTTTAGTACATTCAATTACCTTTCCGAAGACATAAAAATCGAGTCGTGATCATTTACGGTTTAGAAGTAACGGGTTGATTTAGACGGGGAAAACTTAAATAAAAGAAACGTAAACACTTATACAACTTCACAAATGTTAAGTATCCAAGCATAATTGATGTAATAACTATATAAGGTATGTTTATACATTCACATCGTTATTTTAGAACATAAGACACAAAACATATTCTAGGTTGCGCTTAAAGGTTTCTCGGCTTATCCATCGATTCGTTATACATTGGATATCACATTTATTAAGGTGAGTCATAGCCCCTACTCTTTTAATACTTGTTTTAACTCTTTGGGGGAGATACATGCTCAACTACTTGCTTTTACTTGTATAAATTCTCAAAACATTATACTTGATTGCATTATACATGATTGCATTATACTTGATTGCATTATACTTGATTACATTATACTTGATTTCATTATACATGATTGCATTATACTTGATTGCATAATACTTGATTGCGTTATATACTTGATTGAGTTATACCAAACTTGAAAGTCTTCCAACATACATGGAGCAGTCCCCTCGTTCGGATGATAAGTCTCCCAACATACACGGAGCAGTCCCCTCGTTCGCATGATAAGTCTCCTTGGACAACACATGCATTGGGTTTCGGAGATGAAGTAGAACCAATGCTATTACACTCCTTGTGAGCAACATACCCACATGAGGTTTCTGGAGATGAAGTGGAGACTCATGGCTAATTGCATAAGTTTTGATGCACATGTACGTGATCAATATACTAGTTACATACTTAAAACATTTATACTTTCAACTACTATGATACATGCATACATGATTGACGTGCTATATTTTAGCAGTGGGTTGTAAACACACAGGTTGCAAGTTTTGTATGGGCGGAACTTGGAACTGAGTAGATTTACAATGCCTTTGTTGTGTGAACATTCTTTAAAGGCTTTTCAACTTTTCAAAACGTCTCATTTAGAGGTCGTTTTCTATAACTTGTACTTTGTATTATGAAGTAGCACCCCAATGACACAATCTTCCGCTGCGATATTTTGGGGGTGTTACACTACTGACGGATAGGAATTCAGTACAAACACCGGTATATTTTGTAAGCAAAGCACTCAATAAAATGGAGGTTAACTATAGAGCAATGGAGAAGTTGGTCCTAGCATTAGTATTCGCCGCCAAAAGACTGCGCAGGTACTTCCAAGCGCACCCAATAGCTGTGATCACAGACCAACCTATCAAGCAAATCATCTCCAAACTCGATGCATCAGGACGACTACAGAATTGGAGCGTGTTGCTAGGAGAGCATAACATCTCCTACAGACCACACACTGCAGTTAAGGGGCAGATACTAGCAGACTTCATCATCGAAAAACCGGATACTGATGATGCACCTTCAGAAATCAAGGTAGAACTACAAGAACCATGGATCCTATTCACGGATGGATCTTCATGCATGGATGGGTCAGGCGCAGGCTTTATCCTCACGAGTGCAGAAGGAATGGAATTCACTTACGCACTGCGTTTTGAATTCACAGCCACAAACAACGAGGCCGAGTATGAAGCCCTAATTGCTGGATTACGCATTGCAGCTTGAATGGGCATACGCAACCTAGAAGCAAATGTGGATTCCCGGCTAGTAGCCAACCATGTGTTGGGCGAGTATGTGGCTAAAGAGGAAAACATGATTCAATATCTCGACAAGACCAAGTCACTAATCCAGAGTTTTGACAGGTTTACCATCAAACAAGTCCCTAGAGGGGAAAACAGAAAGGCGGATGCACTGAGCAAGATTGCATCCACAAGCTTTGCGCACCTGTCAAAACAAGCATTGGTGGAAACGCTGAAGAGCAAGTCCATCTCCGAGATGGAAATATCTACGGTGATAGAGGAGCAAGGTCCTACATGGATGACTCCAATAGTCGAGTTTATAAGTAAGTCTATATCGGCGTTCATTTTTACAACCATGGCTTCGATGTGTCGGACCCCTTGAAGCAGATTACGTATTCCAAGAGATCCACGCTGGTTCATGTAGCATGCACTCAGGACCACGGTCCGTTGTGGCGCGCGCTTTACGGTCAGGATACTACTGGCCTACGATGCACCGTGATGCGCGGGACTTAATAAGAAAGTGTGGTGACTGCCAAGTTCACATACCCATTCCATGCCAACCACAACAGGAGCTAACACCTATTACGTCACCATGGCCATTCTATAAATGGGGTATCGACATTGCCGGCCCCTTCCCTGTTGCATCAGGGGGATTGAAATTTCTTATAGTGGCTATAGACTATTTCACCAAGTGGATTGAAGCAAAGGCGGTCGCGACAATCACAGGAAATCAGGTAAAACGGTTTGTTTGGGAAAATATCGTATGCCGTTTTGGATTACCTGGGGAAATCATCTCGGACAACGGAAAACAATTTTGTGACAACCCTTTCAAGGAATGGTGCAAAAAACTAAATATTGCACAGCACTTCGCGTCGGTTAAACACCCACAAACCAATGGTTTAGTCGAGCATGCAAATCGAAGTCTGGGCGAAGGAATTAAAGCACGCTTAGACAAACACAAAGGAAGGTGGGTGAAGGAGTTATCGCATGTCTTGTGGGCGCACCGCATGATAATCAAAATTAGCACGGGAGACAATCCCTTTTCTCTTGTCTATGGGACAGAAGCCATCATACCAGCCGAAATTGGGATGCCAACTATTCGTACTACCGAAGTTAATGTTACAACTAATGACGATGAACGGCACATTGACTTGGATCTGTTGGAAGAAAGGCGCGAACGCGCAGCTATATGCGAGGCGAAAGCTAAGTCAAAAATGAAAGGATACTATGATGCTAAGGTTCGAAGCACCTCATTCAGACCAGGCGACTTTGTATATCGCGCCAATGATGCGAGCCATGCAGAAGATACAGGAAAACTTGGACCGAAGTGGGAAGGATTTTATGAGGTCATTGAAGCATAAGGAAAGGGCGCGTACAAGCTGCGTGACATGGATTGTCGTGAGCTACCACGCACATGGAACATCTGCAATCTCAAACGATGTTATCTCTAGGAACGGCCACGGCCCAGCGCACGGACACCACCGCACTTTAGTATAGTGCTCAATAAATATCTGTGTATTTACATTCTGTTTTACTTAGGCAAATGTCTTTTTTCTTTTTACAAAAACTTGCAAGTATTAATAAAACGTCGCGGTTTCTAGCTAACTCCGCGACACATTTCAATTTGTTATTTACATCTTATTTATGTCTTAACATTGTTGTTATATTATCTTTTGCCTACATGGCATGCATGCACTTACTAAACCCACGATGGTAAAAAGGATGAGTAAACCTACTAAATAACTCGTTGAGTAAGAGGGTTGCAAACCCATCAACATTGGATCATGCATCCTTGTTAAACACTGTAGGACCTTAAATCTATCAACCTTATCACAAACCCAACACGTATATCACGTTATGCGTAGAACACGTTAAACACAAACACAAACTATGCGTAAATAAGATTAAGAAGAAAGGAAAGATGTTGGTGACTTGATGTTATAAAACCGTGTATGATATGCGTAGAGAGAAAAGATGAACACAAGAAGTTGTATTACTTGAGAGAGAAAACACACACACACACACACTTTCAAGCACACCCCTCAAATGAGACTTTGAGGGGTATTTATAGTACAAGTAACTAGATGCCCTAATGGGCTTGGGTTTGGGCCTCGTGGAATTGGATTGGATAACAAGTGATAAAAGGCTAGTTTAACATAACTATTAGCCATTTAGCTTTGCCCTATCCACGAGCCCGTTGACTATTCTAGTACGATATCTAACACACGATACAAAGTTCCTAAACGTGAATGACCATCACTTCTAATAAAAACTATTAAGGCTAACAATCTTCCCCTAAGGGGTGGTCATTCAAAAGATGCTCCACTTGATTAGGTCTTTACTTTTCTCGAGCTTGTACTTTGTGTGTAGATATAGAATAGTCTTAATTCATTGTTCCTTCATGCTTTGTGATCGATTAATGTGGTTGTCTGCCATTGTCAACTTCGTTGGTTAGGTGTCTCCATGCCTTTCTCCTCCATGCTCACACTTCAATTTGTCTTTAGGTTACCAATGATTTAGTTCTCGAGTCTTTAAACTTTGTAGATTCTTTGACATTGACGAAGAATCATCTTTGACTTTGTGTTGCCTTTGATTTTGATGAGAACTTTCATGTGTTGTTGGTATGAGCATGTGGAGAATTTGCACGATCAATCTGCTCCGGAGCTTCCATAAGAAGAAAACATAAAAACAGGTTAGTTATAAGCGGATTCCGGCACTTATAGGTTTGAATTTCGAGGGTGTTATCAGCATAGTGTGAAAACACGTCTCTAACTCTCACAAAGGCCGTTCCTGAACTGGAGTCCCACGAGTGAGATAACGCGATGTACCGAGGTACACCTACAGTTCAGATGAGTCGCTGAAGTACACCGAAGCATCACTCCACGACTGTAGACCGTTTGAGACACACTAAGCGTAATCCACGGGGAGTTACCGAAGTGACCTGCTGTCAGGGCTGCTTGATGTTGACCCTGGCAGGAGTTTCCATTCAATCACTGAAGATCATAGATGTAAATCTTCTCATAAATGTTCTGGCAGATTGCTAAGATCTGCGTAGGACTCTATAATATATCACTTGTGTCCTTATTGATGAACAACAAGCGATGTCATGTCAAGTGTTCCTAGGAGATCTTTTGATGAATCTCGTGGCTCTAGATTCAATAGTGCATTTTGGTTTTCTTGGGCGGAGACTAGGGAGAGGGTCTCCTTCTTCAATATCAACGATCTCTAAGAGAAAGTCGATAGATTATGTAGGGTTCCCAGTGAGAATGAAACAAATCCTTTTAAGAGGAATTGAGTGGCTAGAAGGTTTAGTGCAGTGCGTCACTGGGTCCATGACATCTTTGTCTTCAATACCAGTGTCATCTTGTGACAACCAGTAGCATATGAATTGAACCCGGTTTCTGCCCTAAGGTTGATTATGGAGGGCTATTTCTTTTCACCATTTTTCATTACATTTCTTTTTAATTCTTCAACCCCTTCTTTCTCCTTTCTCACATTACTCCTTTTTTCAATCATACCTAAGGACTTCTAGTTCTAAACTATTTTATGTCCTTGGGCAGATCCCTCCGGCTCTGGCGGATCATAGGACGGATTTCCTATCCTTAGTCACGTTATAGCTCCATGACTGTCCTATTGTTGCCAAAACCATTTTTCTTGAAAATCTCTCAGAGTGTTTATGATAGAAAACATGTTTGAAACACTCCATGAGTTTTGTATTTTCAGAAACACTCCCCCTTCACATGTGCTTATATGTTTTGACAGAAATCTGCACATAGAGGGTAGAGTTCGCACTTTTTGAATTGATCGACTTTAAATGAGCTAGACCGATTCGAGACACGTTTACATCACTAGAGAACTAGCTTGAAATTATTACCCGTCCTGGTCAAGTCCATAGAAAGTTTCTCAAGATGGTACATTATTCCTCGTCAATTCAATGGTTACGACTGAGTCGAGCTCTTTTGAGAATCAAACAACGATCATTAAACTTTTTTGATCACATTTTAATCACGTCTCCTCCCCCTCAAAAATAGCATATTCGTGATATTTTTGATATCAACGGATTAAACAACATTTTAGAATCTTTTGGGGAGACAAACAGATTTGATTTAAGCATGACTTTGGAACATTTTAGTTTTATACTCCCTCTTTAATAAAGCATAATCAATTAAAGGGTTTTAGAGGGAGTTATCTTGAGCACAAAGTATTTTGAAAGATTTTGAAAATCTTTTTGAACAATATTGAAAAAAGTGCTCAAGATGATGATGATTTCTCATCAGTTTTAAATGTAGTGCACTGAAGCGTACACTTGATTTTTCTTTAAAAACACGAGTTTTGATTTGAAGCAATCAAAAGTCATCATTTTTGTCCGGGTTTCGTACTGAAGTATACGAAAGCCATTTTTTAAGAGATTTTGAGAAACGACATGTTTTGGAAAACATTTAAAGAACTCTCGCTCAAGCATCTGTACATGCCCGTATCATTGTTGAATGACATTTCTAGAAACGTACAGAATATCGATTATATAAGAGACATGTCGTGAGAAGAATATTTTTGGATTTTTGATTTTCTATTGTTTTTGTATTTTTGAAAGTTTTATATTTTTATATTTTGCTTTTATTGGTTTTTCAAATTTTGTATTTTGTTTTTCAAAAATATTTACGGCGAAGCTTTTTGGAAGATCATTTTCACGAAGATTCGAGAAGACGTTCTAACTCCTCAGGGGTTAGGCTTCGCATTCCAATTCGTCGAACTAAATCGTCAAACCTTTCTTTTGGAAGGGCATTAGTAAATATATCGGCGAGTTGGTAATCAGTCTTCACGAAAAATAATTCAACAGTACCTTCTTCCACATGTTATTTTATGAAGTGATAGCGGACTCTGATATGCTTAGTCTTTGAGTGATGAACAGGATTGCATGATATGGCTATGGCACTTTTCGAGTCACAATACATAGGTATTTTATCGAAAGTAAAGCCATAATCTGTGAGTTGTGTTCTCATCCATAGAACTTGAGCACAACACGCAGATAGAGACACATACTCAGCTTCAGCGGTTGAAAGTGCAGTGCAATCTTGTTTCTTTGAAGACCAGCTGACTAACTTTTCACCCAAAAATTATGCTCCTCCTGATGTACTTTTTGCTGTAACTTGGTCACCTGCGTGGTCCGCATCTGAAAAGGCAATTAGATCAAATCCGGATTCCTTCGGATACCAAAGACCCTTGTGAATGGATGACTTTAGGTACCGAAAGATCCTTTTAACCTCTTTGAGGTGCAGTTCGGTAGGCTTTGCCTGAAACCGTGCTAATAAGCAAACAGCAAAATGAATATCGGGTCGACTAGCAGTAAGGTACATGAGAGAACCAATCATGCTCCGATATTTCTTCGGATCAATAGGTTTCCTAAACAAATCGGCTCCAATTTTTGGTGAAGTTATCATTGGTGTTCCAACAGAGTCACAATTATCCATACCATGATTTTTCAAAATCTCAGTTGTATATTTCGCTTGATTAATAAAAATTCCACGTGGAGATTGATGTATTTGTAAACCAAGAAAAAACTAGTTCCCCCATCATGGACATTTCAAATTTGCTTTTCATGAGATTTTTAAAATGATTTGAAAGATTCGGATTAGTGGACCCAAAAATGATGTCGTCCACGTAAATCTGAACAATCAAAATGTCGTTTTTGCATTTTTGTGTAAACAAGGTAGGATCAACCGTTCCTTTGGTGAAATTGTTTAGAATCAGGAAAGAGGACAGTTCGTCATAGCACGCTCTCGGAGCTTGCTTTAAACCATAGATTGCCTTTTTGAGTTTGTAGACGTAGTCTGGATGTTCCATGTCTATGAAGCCTTCTGGCTGACTCACGTACACTTCTTCTTTCAGAGTTCCATTCAAGAACGCGGTCTTAATGTCCATCTGATAAACCTTGATGTTTTTGTGAGCTGCATAGGCTAAGAAAATCCTGACTGCCTCAAGTCTAGCTACCGGCACGAATGACTCTTCAAAGTCTATCCCTTCTTCCTGTCTGTATCCTTTGGCCACAAGACGAGCTTTGTTTCGAATTACAGTCATCTCTTCATCCCTTTTGTTCTTCCATAACCATTTGAGATCAATGACGCGAATGTCAATTGGTCTTGGAACCATATCCCAAGAGTCGTGTAGACGGTATTGGAGAAGTTCCTCCTGCATCGCTTCTATCCATGCAGGTTCTGCCATTGCCTCGCGAATGTTCTTTGGCTCTATATTGCTAATTGAGCAAAGGTAGATGCATAAGTCGCAATCGATGGCAAGTTGGCGTCTCGTCTGAATTGGCCGTGAAGGTTCACCAATAACTTGTTCAATTGGACGGTCTTTTGTCCACTTCAGAGTAGAAGGATACCGTAGATTATACGAGTGCGAGTTAGATGGTTCTCGTAAGCTTGAAGATGATTCAGGTGATTCCGTAGCAAACGGGTTTTCAAATAAGTCTTCATCTAACGTTGCATCGTTCTGGTTTTGAGTAGGTTCTTCTTGAAATGATATGTTTTGGTTTTGCTCATCAACTGCTGGTAAAACTGTTTGAAGAATTGGAGTTGCTGGAGTAGATGTAGATGATGTTGATGGAGTTGGTGCATTGGTTTCGACCGTTGTAGATGCATCTTCTGTTGGTGGCGGTGGTAGATGATTTTGAGCGGGTGCAGCTGAATGATGGTTTGATACATTTGTCGAAGTTCCACCATAATATTCATCGAACATTAACTCAAAGAATTTCTCCCATTCTTTTTCATGAGGTGTGTCAGCAAAAGTTGATGGAGCTCTTTGATGTACGAGTCCTGAACTGATGTGTCCAGAAGTCTACGGGTTTGGTGGGGGTTCTAGAGCGAGTCTCTCAGAAGCCATTTGTGAAAGTTCATCAAAATTCACATTCATCGTCTCCATGATCCTCCTAGTTCTTCGGTTAAACACCCTGAATGCCCTCGAGCTATCTGAATATCCAATGAAGATTCCAATATCACCTTTAGCTTTCAGTTTCCCTAGATCTTCTCTGTCGTTTGTCGGATAGCATAAAGCGCCAAACACGTGAAAGTAAGAGATATCAGGTTTTCTGTTGTTCACAATTTCATATGGGGTTTTATTGAATCTTGGATGGATTAGGGATCGGTTCTAAGTGAAACAAGCAGTGGCAACAGCATCAGCCCATAGAAATAACGGTGCACTAGAATAAATTAGCATTGTGCGAGCAACTTCCACAAGAGTACGATTTCTTCTTTCAACTACCCCATTCTGCTGTGGAGTTCTAACAACTGATGTTTGATGAGTTATTCCAACATCTTCAAAATAAGCTCTGAACTCCTGATTTGTGAATTCTGTGCCGTTGTCTGTTCTTACAACTCTTACTGGAGCTTGAAGAAGTACTTGAATACGTTTCAGGAAGGTGATGATGATGCCTGGTGCTTCGTCTTTTGATCTCAAAAACCTAACCCATGTATATCTTGAATAATCATCGACGATAACAAGAATATACTTTTTCCCATTAATGCTTTCAACTCTCATTGGGCCACATAAGTCCATGTGCAACATATGCAACCTTGCTTCCGAACCAGGTACGGGTTTGGGTTTATATGATGCTATTTTGCTTTTTCCTTGTTCGCATGATGGACATAGGTGATCCTTGGTGTATTTGAACTTTGGAAGTCCATTGACGATGTTGTCTTTGGCCAATTTGTTGATGGTGTCAAAATTGAGACGGGATAACCGTCTGTGCCACAACCAGGACTTTGTTCCAGATGCTCGTGTCATAAGACATATTGGTGATGAAGAGGCCATTTGGTTTATGTCGATAGCATACAAGTTTGTATCACGATTCCCAGTTAAGAGATCAGTGCCTTTCAAGTTTCTAACGAAGCAAGCATTTTTCCTAAAAGCAACCTCTAAATCTGCATCACAAAACTGCCCGAATGAGAACAAATTATGTCCCAACCCTTCGACATAGTAAACCCGAGTGATTAAATAATTTCCAAAAGGTAGATCTCCATAACCCATGATAGCTGCTACATGATCATTTCTAAAACGTACGGTTCCCATGAATTTCCAGACGAAATTGATCAGCAGCTTCAGATTCCCGGTCACGTACTTGGAGCAACCTGAGTCGACGATCCAAAGACATATTTCGATAACCTGCCAATAACAGAAGAAGAAGATTTTGGAAACCGTTTTGATTTTGGTTCCTTTGGGTTAGAGGTAAAATCCTGATCACACTCATAGAAGTTATCTATTGGTAAGACAGGTTCATCACTCATTCTACCAATCTGGAGTGTGAAAGTTCTACCCATGGGTTTCCAAATGTCATCCCTAAAGTAAACATTATGCTCCCTATCAGTAGTGTAAAGCCTAAGTCTCGCAACTAGTCTTCCTATTCGTTTAGCATAAGTTCTTTTGGGAACATTCTTCTTAACAAGCTTAACAATCTCATTCTTAGAAACACAATCTTCCTGAACATTAATTAAAGATTTCTTGCAAGTTAAACAAAGAGATTCAACACATTCATTAGACTTAGCAAGTTTCATGGGTTCATTACATTCAGATGAATTGTCTTTCTTATTACAAAGCGGTAAATTCCTAGGGTGTTCTTCTACTTTCTTCTCTTTATTCAAGCGACTACTCTTAGAGGCAAGCGAGACTCTATTGTTCCTTGTATTGCTCTTAGGCTTTAGTCTGTTGCTCCTAGAGGTGCTTCCTAGTCCTGTAGAAGGTAAGGCACACTCATTAGGATTCACATTTTTATCTAGAGAGGTGGTTTCAGCTTTCCTAGTCTCTTTGGAGTGCTTTTCTAAACTTATGTCGTTTGTTCCATATGGTTTAGATGTGGAGGCAGACGCATTAGTGGTGCTCATCTTAAAAAGGCCAGGAACTAAAACTTTTGGTTTCTCGATAACCGCTTTTCCTTTATCAACATGTTGTTTAGGAAAGGCAGGTGGAGTGACTGGTTTGGATAAATCATTTTTCTCATTGACTTTTGGAGGAGGCATTGAAACAGACATTTTTGGTTTTAGAACTGGTTTGGGAACATTTGCTTTCTCCGCAGTCAATGGTTTTGTAATCTTAGTATCCACTGCCTTTCCTTTTTGACATTCCAGCTGAGCCCTCAAAGGATCATTTTTCGCTTTCATGTCATTGTAGGCACGCTCATATGACAATTTGTCATACTTGCATTCCTCAGTTTTTCGATCAAGTTGTTTAAAATATGAGACATTTTCTTTTTCAAGTTTCTCAAGTGCTTTTTCATATTTTGAAATAATTTTGGAGGTCTCAGACTGGAGTCTTTCATGATCTTCAACAGAATATGTTTGTAAAATAATGGACATAATATCAGTAGTCAGAACATCTTCGAATAGAGAGTCATTTAAATTTTCCAAAACTTTGATTTGTTCAACACAGTCATTAGCTTGCTTTACCAGGGATTTATGGTCCTTGACAAAGTCAGCTGTTTCTTTCAAACATGCTTGTTCAAAGTGAATTACCTTTGAGTTGATGTTAGTCAGCTGAGGGGCAATTTGAGTTTCAAAAAACTTTCTCTGTTCGATATCAAAACTAGAGAACCAGTTGTTAGGAGTAATAGTGGTTTTAGTTTTAACCGTCTCTTGAAGATCCGCAATTCTAGTTTTCACATTTTCTAAAATACTTCTCGCATCACTTGTGTTAAAAGCATTGTTTGAAGACATTTGTTCAATGTTCGAAAGAGAATTTGAGACAACAACTGGTTTTGAAACAGATTTTGAAACAGGTGTGGACTCTTAGTTTGAAACACTTGGTGTGATGGAAAACTTTGACTTTTCTTTTTGATTAACAAAAGTAATTCCATTAATTTTGTTCCATTTGTTATAATCAATTGGTTTGATTTCCGGATTCTTTTGTTTCATTTTTGATCTACTCTCCTCAGATAGTTCTAACGTTTCAAGAGAATCACGAACAATAATAGGTGCATGTAAAACATTTCCATTGTTTAACACATTCTGAGGTTTCTGAGCTTTCTTGAGGAACGAAGAAGGGTCGTTACCAAGTGCCATTCTATGATTAGAATGAAAACGCGAATTTACTTGATTAGAAAGCATCTTGATTGTTTGAGCAGAATGACCCGTTTTAAGAAGCAAAATTTCCAAGGTTTGGATATTTTCATTTTTATCAAGAATTTCATCAAGAAGAGAATCTTCTCGTTTAGAAAAATTAGTAATTAACTGTTTCTTCTCTTTTTCAAGATTAGAAAACATTTCTTTTTGTTTAGAAAGTTGGTCATTTAAATCAGAAATTTCCTTGTTTAAAGATTTAATTTTCAAGTTCAAATTCACATCGAGTGTGTTGTACTTGATTTGCAATAGTTGTTCTTTAGAAACCAAATTTCGATAACCAATTTCTAATTCTGATTCTTTGTTTTTATGAAATTTAAAGGCTTTTGCGTGCTCCTTGTAACTCTCAAGCTCAGCGGTCAATTTAGCATTCGCAGCCTTAACTTCGCGATTGACCGTTCTAACTTTCTCGATTTCAATGCCACAGTTATTGATTATTGATTCAAAATAAGCACGTGTTTCCTCATCAGTCTCAGTATTTTGTGCCACACAGTCTTCACTAGGATCCACATCTGGAGTCTCAGAGTTAGTATTGCTACAGCTCGGATTGTCCAGGTATGTATCATAAGTAGGTGCTGATGTCACAGAATGCTGTTCGTCATGAGTAAACACATCAAATATGACATTGTTATAGCATGGATCAGTGATTGGTACCTCAGATACTGCATTGGCGTCATAGACAGGAGGTGCGTCAGAATCAGTGTCGTACTTAGTCTCCTGAAGATTTGCCATGAAGATGCAGTTTGCATTGATTTCCTCGAGGTCTTCCAAATCATCCATAATAGCCATAAAGTCATGTTCCTCAGCACTCAATTGAAGTCCAGATTGTTCCTTTTGTACCAACATGATAGCTTTCTGAAGATACGCAAGATCCTTCTTTTTCGGCTTAGTTGGACAATTCCTTGCCATGTGACCCACTCCTTGACAGTTATAACACTTAACCTGATTACCCTGATTTACATTTCCATAATTCCCAACGACTGGAGCTGCAACATTCCCATTCTGATTACCCACTGCTCTATTCCCAACATTCTGACCCAACTGATTACCCTGATTCGGAACCGCCTGATTACCCATGCGAAATCCAGTAGCATATCCCTGCTGATTCCCAATAACTCCAACCATTTTTCCTTGATGACCCATGTTCACACCCGGCTGTGCAATTTGCCTGTTGCGAGTGTTTGATGAAATCCTTTGGTTGTTGTTAGTTGGTGTGGAATAGCGACCTCTGAATGCTTTACCCAAGAATTCAAATGCTTGTGACAAAGCTTCTTCTGGTTCCATTTCAAGATCAGTGATTCCTTGTTCCTGGTAATTTTGTTGTTCAGGTGGATAGTTTTGTTGTTGAGGGATGTATTGCTGCAGGTTGTTGTTAGTGGAAGATGATGAAGCTTGTTGTGGTGTATTTACTGGAGGTTGAGTCTTTGCAATGAGTGCCAATGGATCATGATTCTTTGCTAATCTTTCTTTCCTGACTTCATTCACTTCATTTTGGTTTTGTTTCAGAAAATTGTTGAGTTGATCAAAGTTCACTTGATGTAAGTCTTTTGTTTGGTTGACAATAGTGACATATCGTCCCCATTCTTCTGGTAGATTGTTCAGGAACTTGATGTTGCTCACGATAGTTCTGGGTGTCAACTTGTTTCTGATCAGCTCATTCATTAAAGTGCAGAACCTTCCATAGTAGGATTCAATAGATTCTCCTGGAGTAGATGTAAACTTCTCCCAAGCAGTTAGCAGCTTGTTCTCCGTATCTTGTTGACCAATTTCAGTTCCATGACAAAGCCATCTAACACGTTCCCACATATCGAAAGCAGTTTCACAACTGTCTACAGTAGCAAAGATATCTCTTGGTAAACCCAGTTGGACAATATGAATTGCCATGTCATCTGCTTCGACTTGCTTCTGATCCTCTTAAGAGTATTCCGATTCTTTTTTAAGACGAAAAAATGGTGGGACGGGAGGTGTTGCATCAGCATTTCTAGGGTCTTGGACTTGTCGAGGTATGAAAGGTCCATTTTGAATGGATTGAATCATCAATTTTCCATTAGGTTTTGTCTTAATGTAACGAAGCATACGACTTGTCCATTGAAGATAACCACCTTTTTCCAACATAGGAGGACGGTTTTCGGCACCGGCTGCATGAATGTCTTGTTGAGTTTCCATTGATGAAGGTATGATATGATAAAGTTGATGTAGGATCGATTCAACGATAAAGGAGTTGTGTTTGATGAAGATTAAGCTCGGTTGTTGTAGTGAAAATTTGCTCTAAAAACTTAAAAACCTCAATAACTTCTGTTCGGAGTGTTTTTAGGACTTGAAGGTTGACCTTAGTTCATTTGGCAGTCTATTCTCCTCGTTCTCACGGTTGTTTTGATGGGTAGATCGCTGAAAACGGAGTTACGGTTCAAAAGTTATAGCCGTTTGAAGTTTTTCACAAAATCTTACTCGTAGTCCTTAAGCTTATGCGTAAGCTATGGTTTGCTTAGGCGTAGGAGTTGTAGCTTAGGCGTAAGAGTTGAACCTTAAGCGTAGAAAGTAACCTTACGCGTAAAATTAAGTCTTAGGCGTAACAATATCCTTACGCGTAAGATGTTAATCTTAGGCGTAACAAATATTTTACTCGTAAGAAGTAATGCTTATGCGTAAAACACAATCTTAGGCGTAAGATAGAAATCTTATGCGTAAAAACAAGCTTACGCGTAAAACACAAATCATATCTCTCTAAATTTCCAAGCTAGTGAGATTTCCCAAGTCGAAGTGTTCCACACACTTATCCAAGTGAGGGAAGCACTGAGTAACCTTTGATGCTCGAAGATTCGTAACCAAATGCTTATGCGTAGAAAGTTAGGCGTAAAAAGAGGGTTTTGACTTTTTGACCTTTACGCGTAAAAAATTCCCAGCGTTTCAAACAATTTCTGATACACTCAAAGCCTTCAAAGCACTCAAATAACACAAAAGTTTTTACCTTAATCACCCAAAGTGCTTAGATAGCTTATGCGTAGAAACGTACAACGCAAAACATACGAGTTAAAAACTGAAGAAAAACACGTAAAGCTTCAAACTTTTTTCCAAAACTAGACTCTTTAACACTATAAGAACCTCAAACCATAAGAATCTTGAAGATTTTAGTGCAAAAAGTAAAGTTTTAAGCTTGACAACTTTTAATAACGAGAGCTTACTACGCGTAACACTACACACAAAAACTTCAACCAAACACTCCTAAACCATTGTTAGGCGATTGATACCAATTGTAGGACCTTAAATCTATCTCAACCTTATCACAAATACCCACGTAAAACACAAGATGAACACGTTAAACCACAAACACAATATGCGTAAAGAAGAAAGATTAAGAAAGGAAAGATGGTGACTTGAATAATATATGAATCGTGTATGTTATGCGTATGAACAAGATAGAAAGATGAAAACAATAAGATGTTATATTGCTCCAAAGAAAACACACACACACACTTTCAAGCACACCCCTCAAATGAGACTTAGATTTATAGTACAAGTAACTAGATGCCCTAATGGGCTTGGGTTTGGGCCTCGTGGACTTAGATTGGATAACAAGTGATAAAAGGCTAGCTTAACATAACTATTAGCCATTTAGCTTAGCCCAATCCACGAGCCCGTTGACTATTCTAGTACGATATCTAACACACGATACAAAGGTCCTAAACGTGAATGACCATCACTTCTAATAAAAACTATTAAGGCTAAAAATAATCAGGCTGTGCTTCTGCATCATCAGCACGGTGGCGGGCCAAGGTTAATCCCTCCATAATCATATATGGGATAATCTTGGTCGCGCTCCAATTGAGCAATCTGAGGAAGCTCTAATATTTTCATCTTTTTCATCGCAACAACAAGATCCTCATAGGCATGCTCATTGTACCCCAGGCACCTGTGCGGCAGGCACTTTCAAAAGGCCACCCTCATGAAGCTCCTCTATGGCCTCCGCCTTACCGCGCGCCAACGCGCACTGCACAACACTCCCGAAGGTGTCTGTTACCTCTCGGGACTCCAAAGTGTTGAGCGCAGCAAGGCGCAAACCATGGCTGATGAGCCACCTTCGCTCAACAATGGTGGAAACAAGCTGAGGATACAACTCTTCATCTTACTCAATGCTGAGCTTGCGAAGTTTCATCTCCTGCTCCTTCAGCATTCCATCCACAGCTTCATGAAACTCTCCCAACCAAGAGAAGTGTTCATTCTTCCCCTCCTCCAAATACTTAAGCGCCCAGATGCAAGAGGCCTTGTAATCCTCCAATGTGGCACGCTCCTGGCCTACTTGGATCAGCAATGACATCTTTTCTCCAGCAAGTTTCTGAGAATAATAGCTCGCCGCCTCTACCTCAGCCTGAGCACCGGCCAAACGTGCCTCCAGCAACGCAATCTGTTTGTCTTTATACGCGCTCTGGCTACTCTCCCCATCATATCTTGACTTTAGCTGCGCGACCAATGTAGCCTGGTACGCAGCAGCCAAACCAAGCTCCTCAACAAGTTGGTCCATTGGCACATCCCCAGATGCCAATGGATCGGCGCCTTGGTCCTCTGGCGTAGGAGGGTCAGTGCGAATAGGACTCGCCTTGGGTGGGGACTCCACAGAATGCCCAGCAGTACTCCCAGCAGTTTCAACACTGCACGCAAACAAAGAAATTTTATGATTATTTTATACAACAAATAAGGATGCACTAAGTGTTTCGGCGACAATACTTACTTGGGAGGAGTAGTCTCAGTTACGCGGAGGGGCGATGGTTCATCTGATGATGACTCCACGTCATGAATGACATGGCGTTTCCTCCTAGATGAGCCTGCGCCATCATCACCTGGCGCCCTCTTACGCTTGACCCCTTGGTCTGCTTCCTCTGGCTCTTCCTGGAAGACTTCCACGCTCTCTATTACGTTTGCGCGTGAAAGCTCTGCCACAGGCGAATGTACCCTGGGGCTGGGCACGCTGCGCAGAGGGATTGCCTCCAACGCAACAGAAGAATCACCCCCCGGTTCCTCCAGCTGCATCTCCATGGTGCGCCCCGCAGTAGCTTCCAGAATAGGGACTTCCCCCTCTCTCAAAGGGCGCACCCCCACGGTAACCTAGCGAGGTTTCGCCAATTGCACAACGTTGAACAAATCCATCTCTGCGCAGCAAGAAACAAACAAAAACAAGTAATATAAAGTACAAAGGTGAAAAGAAAGGCTCACATTAATAAAGCAAAGGAGTACGAAGGATGAGCACCCACCCTGGTCATCCGCGTCTAAGAAGGTTGGCACCTCATCAGGCCTATCGAAATAGTTACGACTTATGCCCAAGTGCACCAAATATTCCTCGGGGTAGGAATTGATGGGAATACGATTGGCGTTTATCGTTTCTGCATCATCAGCGCTGTATGTTCCAGGGAGGGGGCGCTCATCCTTCGGTAGCGAACTTTGGGTATAGAAGGCGAAGCGCCATGGGAACAACGCCTCATCAACCTAGAAGAATTTCTCTTTCCAGTTCCTAAGCGCGTCTAGTTTTTCAGTATAACATTGCAGCAACCCTGCGCGCTTAGCGAATGAAACCCATCCGTTTGACCACATTGTATGGTAAAACGCGCGGAAAAGATAGATAGTGGGGTTATTCGCCAACAAACGGCAATTAACCTCGAAGTTTGTTATTTTCACTACACCTATACAGTGCAGCTGGGATATGTGTAGGTGGTAGTAATTTAATACGTCGCACAAGAATAAGGAGATGGGCACACGTTGATTCGCAAATTCGAAAAAACGCGTATATACCCCTACTTTCCCTTCGGGGAAATCCGCTATTGACGCCTGCGCAGCCGGAACTACTGGATGCAGCGCAAACGGGATATAATATTCCGAGGCGAACTTACGCAGTTCATCCTCGGTCATATCGGATGCAAAGTCAGTTAATCCACGAACCATAATCAGGTTTAGATTGCGCACGCGCGGTTACCTTTAAACGTTTGTGGTTTTCTTGGTGGATATTTCAAGCTTTTCAACAATGGTGGAAATGATTTTTTACTGTGATAAACACAGTAAAAGGGAGGCGGTAGTTTATATAGGGTTCCATATCCATGCGATGCTTGACATGTGGACCCCACTTTCTCTAAACATGTGGATAGGAGTTGCTGACGTGGCACACTTTCCATTCACTTTCCCATGTTTTACGAGGTATGTATTTGACATATTTTGACTGGATTCACCGTATCTTCTTTAAGGCGGGAAACCTTTGAAGCTTCTCCGCTACGCCTTGAGGAATATATGCGCTACCGTTATTAGTCTAGCATCAACGGGTTTTACCCTGCGCATACTAGACTGGGGGGACATGATGACGTATAGTCCGTATTCGGGTCATGAACCCGACCAATAAACGCTACTAGCAACTGAGCCCAGTACGAATGGGCTAACCCGGTAACGGTTAGGGCTCACGAAGGCCCAAACCCAAAGTTATTTATGGTTTTGGATATCAGATATCTCTTACTTATGAGATATGTATTCATTGACCGACTTAGGCGGAATACGCCGAAGGTTGGGGAACACGAAACCAACAAGGATTTCGTGTGTATATAAGGGGCATCTCGGCCCTCATTAAAGGTATGATCTAAAACCCTAACTCTCCACTAAACCCTAAAAACCGATTACTTACTCTCACGCCGGAGGATAATCATGGGAGACAATCCCACGATAAGCCTAACGGTGTTTTCTGTTTTCTTAGTGCGCAGGTCTCAAACATCAAGATCTAATTGATACGAGAACTGGAGTCTAAATAAGGAACGCCCAACTTTTGTATCAACATTAGTCTTAACCACACAAATGATTTCCAAAACGTTTTTTTAATCAATCTTTATTCCACGAAAACCAAATAAATCGGTTTTATAATAAAAGTAATTAACAAGATCGATTGTGTGTTTGCCGACTTACAATTTAATGAGAGGAGGAGGAAGGTGATGAAGGAGGTACGGCGGTGGTGGGTATGATGGTGGCGGTTGTGGTGAGAGCATTTGAAATGCTCGGTTTTAGACAGAAATGAAAAAGGGTCAATAGATCTTATCCAGCTAAAAAGAAATGATAGAACGAATGCATCATCGATTTCAGCCTTCATTTGAAATGCTCGGTTTTAGACAGAAATGAAATGCTCGGTACAGGGGGAGATGATGATTTGGAGAGATGATGACCAGGATGATGTTGGGGAGATGATGATTTGGGGAGATGAATGATTTGGGGAGATGATGACGAGGATGAAAGATGAAGGGTTAAAATATAAATGTGTTATAAAAGTATAAATGTGTATGGACTAAAATACCCTCGACTACAAAAAAAATCAGACGTTGACTTTGTCAAAGGACTAATTTGGCATTTAAAGGCCAAGGTTTGGACTTGTGGCGATGATAATGCCCAGTTTTGTCCCAACGCGAAGCATATGACCAAGTTTAGTGACCAACCGTGTATTTTAGTCTTATTTTTAACAGAAGTAAATCTATTTAATGGATACAAATTCATTCTCTATTGAGTAAATTACATGGATGGTCCCTGTGGTATGTTAAAAGTAACAACCTTCATCTCTCGAAGTTTGAAGTTGCACTGGTAGTCCCTAAACTGGTAAACCGGTCCATCAGTTAACTAGTGTTAAGTGAGTTCTGTGATAACTGGCAATTTAGGGAGTCTATTTTAGGTAACCGCATTACGTTAAACTAAACTGAGATTTGCCTTTATCACTATTTTTATAAACCATGACTTGATTTTATATCGTCTATTGGTTTTTACGTTTATTTCATTATTAAATGAGTTATCGTATGAGTTTTAACTCTACTTGATAGGCACTATTCGATTCGGCACTAGAAAAGCCTAAAACAAGAATTATTGTAACTTGTAGACCGTAACTCAAAAATTGACAAATAAATAGTCAAAACTCGTAGAAAAACGTAAATAACGATGTTAGAAAGTTGAATAAACGTTGAGGGACACTCGTGGGACAATATGTGAGCTCGGGAATGGGTAAACGGGATAGTTATAAAAAATTACAACTCCGACCCTCCCCTTTCTCTTGAGACCGGCGCCCCCTCCTCCAAATTAATTATTTTGAGGTCCCTAGTGGCCTAGTATAAATACCCCACCCAATCCCCATTTCACCTCATTTTTTTCTCTCTCTAAAAACACACACACTAACATTTCTCTCTCTACCTTTCTCTCACTAAAAACCCTAGCCACCACCCTTGTGGCCGCTGGCCATATTCCGGCCACCACCGCCACACGGCGCCGCGTCACCATACACCACCACCACCATCTTAAAGCTCTCTTTCTCCTTTTTCCAACCATATATTAAACGCTTCATTTGGACTTCAATAACACCTTCAAATATTTGAATCAAGATTCGTACTTTTAGGGTTTCAACGGGGTTTTGCAATTGGTGATTAGATAAGGCAAATGGAACAAGTTTTGAGCTTGTTTGGGTGATAAAAACCCACGAATTTGAAATTAGGGTTTCGACCCTATGAAAAAATTTGGGGCTTTTAGGTGAAACATGAAATTAAAGCTAATTAATGACTAAATAAACAAGTAATTAGTGTTTGGTAAATGTGTGTTGTATCAATTTGATGGGTTTGTGCATTTAGGGTTTAGGTTCATATTTTTGGTTAAGATAGATGATGGGTTTTGTGTTTGGTTAGTGTTTGGAGCTTGAATGATTGGTTTTGGGTGTTGTGGAATTGATTTGGTTGTGTTTGATTGAGGAACATGGGACGTCCGAACCACCATGGTCACGTATGTGGCTCATGGGTTGGTGTACGTGACCCACTTGGGTCATGGGTCCGAGTCGGGTCGATTTGGTAGCTTGTTGGTTGATGTAGTTGAGGTTTGGATGAGACGCGTGGAGCCGAAAAGCTTCTAGAGCTTGTTTGGTTCACGTGGTCTTGACCGCGACCGTGTCATGACCATTAGGGTCATAACATTGGTTTCGAGTATATTTGGTTGATTGATTGGTTGGCGAGATTGTTTTGAGTTGGTTTGGGATTGAATTGCGATATTGTGACTTTTACATTGGACTTGATATATATATTGTTGACTTTGAGCTACGTCGGCGTCACTTTGACTTTTTAGTCAATAGTTGACTCCGACAAAGCCGTAACATGGACTTTGATATAATTTGGACTATTGATTGATTAAAAGCCGAGAAGTTATGACTCGTGCTTGTGGACTCGAAACAAATAACGATATGAGATTAATAATGGAATTTGACGAAATATATATATATATATATATATATATATATATATATATATATATATATATATATATATATATATATATATATATATATATATATATATATATATATATATATATATATATATATATATATATATAGGGTAGGGTTAAAATGAAAAGTTTCTTATAATAAAAAGAATGAGAAGGCATGTGGAGGTGACATGTGTCACCTTTGCCACATCACCATGCCATGTCATGTGACATGTGTCACCCCCCACCCCACCCACCCCCCCCCCCCCCCCCGCAAAAAAAAAAAAAAAATTTCCCGCAAAAAAAAAAAATTTTTTTTTTGACAAAAAAAAAAAAAAATCCCGCCAAAATTTATTACTGCATCACAGTTATAAAAATACTGCATCACAATTATAATTGTGATGCAGTAATTTATAACCTTAATGCACTAAAATCATTGATTATGATGCAGTAAATTTATAACCGTGATGCAGTAACTTATAATCTTAATGCACTAATAAGTTTTGGTGCATCTTTATTATAAGTTAATAGTTCAGTGCATCAACTATGATGCACTAAAATCAAGGTTATAACCTTAAATGCACTAAAATCATGATTGTGATGCAATAACTTTAGAACTGTGATGCAGTAATTTATAACATTAATGCACTAAAATTTTTTGGCGGGAAAAAAAAATTTTTTTTGCCCCAAAAAAAAATTTTTTTTTTTGCCCCCAAAAAAAATTTTTTTTTTGGCGGGAAATTTTTTTTTTCGGGGGGGGGGGGGTAGGGGTGGGGGGTGGGGTGGGTGGGTGGGGGTGGGGTATGGTGATGTGGCATGATGATGTGGCAAAGGTGACACATGTCACCTTCACATGCCTTCTCATTCTTTTCATTCTAAGAAACTTTTCATAATAACCCAAACCTATATATATATATATATATATATATATATATATATATATATATGAAAATGTTAATAAACTATGAAATAGAAATATTAAATGGGCTTTTGTACCAAAAATGTCGATAACAAGTCTTATCTTGTTATTTACTATTTTTAAACGGAAACTAACGACTAAATTGGAAATGTTTTGTAATGAATAAGTAATTAATGTTTCGAGTAAACGTTTATCAATAAATGTCAATTGTGGACATTTAATATTGGTTTAAGTATTTAATTGCTTACGTTGTGTGCATGGGTTACGGATAACCTAGCATTAATATTGTTGATCGACGTGGGTAGCGGACTTATTAGGTTGACGAATCTAATAAAAGCCCGCTAGGTACGTTGGGTAACCTTATTAATGGGTGACTTATCTTTATGACTCTTTAGGATACGATTGATTTATGGGATAATAAGCGACACGAATAAATAAATGAGTTTATCGAGTTGACGAATTCGATAAGGTCTACTATTTATTCCGAAACTTATTGAACTATGGAGCTTATCGTTTAGAGGTCTTATTGCGTCGCATTAAGTTATATATTGGTTGTTTGAGTGCATTCATGGCATCATATTGAGTAATACACCCACATGAGGAATACCAAACACTAGGATTAAATGGTGAAACGAGACTTTTTTGGAAATAAAGAAGTGGAACATATTTGGGTAGATAACGTTGATTTTAAGGAACATATATATTAAAGTTGGTCTACATTAATAGGTTGTGCCGAGTCGATAGTTGTTGTGCTGTGATACCGTTATCTTCTGCTAGTGTATATTTGTGAGTTGATTGCTTGCGTTGATTGCTTGAGGAGAGTTTCATAGCCCCACTTTTATCTACGTTTTTAACTATATTGGGGTGAGAATCATGTTGTTGTTTTTGGACCGTTAAAACTATTTGGATTTGCTTATATGCTTGACTGTTTAGATAGATGTGCGGTAGTTGTTGCCTTAATTTAGGTTTAACCGTGCCTAACTAAGAATAGACTTCTACATCGACCTAGTCCGGGGTTGGCAATTATTCTAGATTTTGCCACGACAGTGTTGGACTAGAGTCGCTGGGCCCGAGTAGTCCCTGGATGCGGGACATGTGTTATGATTGGTGATCTGGGTAGGATCGGTGAGAAACGGTATTTATCTATCTTAGGTCTTGCATAGCAAATCAACTCTTACAGGTCCACTATGATTTTGTTGAACTTAAACCTATGAACTCACCAGCGTAAGCTGACCTTTTAGCATGATTTCTCTGGTATTTGAGAGATGTTTGGAATACGTGATTCGGTGGAAGCTTGGCAAGAAGGCGGGGTTCAAGGATCATTTCTAACTCTGATAAACTTTGGGGACCTATTTGATTAAACCATGTTTTGGGCCTAATAATTACACTTTTGGATTAAATGTTTTGAGTACTTAAATTTGGGATTGGTTTGAATGTTAAATGACTATCTTTTTGCTATACTTGTGTGTGATACCAATCCAATAGTAACGCCCCAAAAACTTGATTAAGTCTTCCGCTGTACCGAGATTTGGGGGTGTTACAGATTGGTATCAGAGCTCAAGGTTATAGAGAATTAGGTATGGGATTATATGATGGAACGGAACTTATGTGTTTTATTTAAAGGCATGTTTTGAGTAATGCGGTACCTCTACTTTTAAAGCTTTCATTATGTGATATGTGTTTTGGTTAAGTTGATGCGCTTATTAAAACTAGTTGTTTTGAACACTTATACCTACCCTATGCTGTTGGGATATGAAAGTGCTGAACAGTTAAAATGCTGAAGATTAATAAAGTACTGCAGAATGACAAAGAATTGGAAAAAGTCAAAGAGTCAAAGTACTGCTAAAGATAAAGTCAAAGTACTGCACACGAAGTCAAAGTACTGCAAGATCAAAGAACTGTTTTATTCGTTTATAGAAAGTCTTGTAATTCTAGAATATTCTATATTAGATTACTTGTCGTACAAGGATACAATTTGTAAACCGACTAGGGTTATCCTTGAGCCTATAAAAGGACCCCTAGATTGGCATTAGATGTACGAGTCTTAGAGTTAACGATTGCTTACAAGTTATTATTTAGAGTTGTTGAAGTATCTGCATAATAAGCAGATTTAGAGTTAATAATAAAAGTTATTCTTCTTAGATTTGTTAAGTAAATTCCGCATACTTAATAAAGATTATTCAGTGTTTCATTGTTAATAACTTAGGATTTATCCGAGGTTGTTAAACCTTAAACAAGCTATTTAAGTTAGTTTGGTTAGAGTACATCGATCCAACAAGTGGTATCAGAGCTTGTGTGGAAACTCTGACTAAGAAGAAACCCTAAAACCTAAAGATGTCGACTGATTCTGTTCCACCACCTTCCATCACCTCAATGAGGATTCCTGTCATCAAGAAGGGCGAATATGACTTATGGTGTATGAAGATGAGGCAGTACATTGCCATTACAGACCATGCTTTATGGAATGTAATTGTCAATGGTAATGAAGAAGTTCCAGAAACTATTGATGTTCCTGGACAACCCAAAGAACCTAAGGCAGTCTTACCAGCAGCAACATTAAGGAATCAAGAGAAGGCACTCAACATTCTCTTGTCTGCCATTCCAGATGGTCATCTTCTCAAGTTCCATGATGCTAAAGATGCTAAGCAACTCTGGGCTGCACTCAAGACAAGATTTGGAGGGAATGAAGCTTCTAAGAAGATGCACAGAAATCTGCTGAAGCAACAGTTTGAAACTTTCACTGTAAGAGAAAGAGAGAGTCTTGATAGCTACAATGATCAGAGGTCAACCAGGTTTGGATGTTATGGACTTTGATGATCTCTACAACCATCTGAAGGTATATGAGCATGAGATGAATGATCAAACAAGTTCTAAGTCTCACAGTATTGCTTTTCTATCATCTGAAAAGAGGGGCAGTACTTCTACCAAAAGTACTGCTTCTCCTACTCAAAGTACTGTGAATCAAAGTACTGTCTCGTATGCTGTTCCCACCTATGCTCAGCAAGCCACACCAACTACTACTATGCACTCAGATGAAGTTGTGTGCTCCTTCTTTGCACAACAAGCTAGTTTACCTGTCACTTATGAAGAAGATCTAGCACAGATTGAAGAAGATGCACTTGAAGAAATTGATATCAGGTGGCAAGTTGCTATGATCACTGCAAGGATTCACCTTTTCACTTGGAAGCTTTTTCAGATAGTGATTATGCAGGTGATAACTATGATAGAAGATCAACAACTGGAGGATGCCAATATCTTGGAAGAAGATTAGTCTCCTGGCAATGTAAGAAACAAATCATTGCAGCAACATCCTCTACTGAAGCTGAATATGTAGCTGCTGCAAGTTGTTGTGGACAAGTTTTGTGGATGCAGAATCAACTCTTGGATTATGGGTTAAATTTCAAAAATACTCCTATCAATATTGATAATGAAAGTACTATTTGTATTGTGAAGAATCCAGTTTACCATTCCAAAACCAAGCACATTCAGATTAGGCATCACTTTATCAGAGATTGTTATGAGCACAGACTCATAAATGTGGTCAAAGTTCACACGGATGATAATGTAGTTGACTTACTTACCAAAGGCTTTGATGTTTCAAGATTCAATCACTTGGTGGTGAGCATTGGCATGATTAACTACTGAGCTACATTTAAGGGGAGGACTATTTAGTATTAGTATAGTCCTGTGCATTGCTTGAGGGGAGGATATTTATGTATACTTAGCTTATACAGAGGAATTTGGAAAAGTACTGTTTTTTTTATGAAAGTACTGCTTGGAAAGTACTGCTTGGGAAAGTACTGCATACGTGGAAAGTACTGTTTATCTTATTAAAGTACTGTTCCTACGGTAATATTGAGGGGTAATTACCACTAACGGTAACTTTGTTATTATGGGCTGTGATTTTTCAAATCTCACCTATAAATAACTACTCTCCGATTTTCCCTCTCATCTTGATATTCTCATATCTTTTCCATATTTCTCTCACCACTTCTTTATTATTCGATCATATCTCTTATTGTGCTCACATAATCAACAATGGCGAATCGTAATACTGTTTCCAAGCACAACATGGTGGCGAATTTAGACAAGACTGAATCTAATAAGGCTTTTCATGATATAATTTATTATCTTACTGGGTTACCATATCAGTAATGTGAAGAGTTGGCTAGCCCACAGGAAAATGGCTTGTGGTAAAGGCTGTGGAAAAACCATTATTGGTAATTAGTTCACCATTAGATAAAAGAACTAACTAGTCCAGAAGGGTACATCTTTTGGTAAACACAACTCAAATCTGTTGATAGCTGATGATTTGCTAAAAATCATATGGTTATCAGTGTACCATGATCTTATACATCAAAACATTCGGCTACTCCAAAGTTAATGGCTTTGGTAAAGAGATTAAAATCCATTAAATTTTCAATTATTCACCTCTCACAGGAGTTAACACACCTGGAAGTGATGAGAATAGTCTGCAACTTAAATTGAATTAATGTAAAAATTGTCATATGTTGCTGTGTTGCTGAAAAGATGGAGCTTGCTGGATGATGCTGTAAAAGAATATTTCTAAAGATATTTTGATTATGCACAGAAACTACAAAGATACAATCCAAAGACAAAGACACAATCTGTCCTTAAAGATGAATCTGATAAAGATAAATTCACAAAGGAACTTGAAGTCAAACAAGTAGAATTCAAGTTAAGGGAGGATTGTTGGGATATGAAAGTGCTGAACAGTTAAAGTGCTGAAGATTAATAAAGTACTGCAGAATGACAAAGAATTGGAAAAAGTCAATGAGTCAAAGTACTGCTAAAGATAAAGTCAAAGTACTGCACACGAAGTCAAAGTACTGCAAGATCAAAGAACTGTTTTATTCGTTTATAGAAAGTCTTGTAATTCTAGAATATTCTATATTAGATTACTTGTCGTACAAGGATACAATTTGTAAACCGACTATGGTTATCCTTGAACCTATAAAAGGACCCCTAGATTGGCATTAGATGTACGAGTCTTAGAGTTAACGATTGCTTACAAGTTATTTTTTAGAGTTGTTGAAGTATCTGCATAATAAGAAGATTTAGAGTTATAATAAAAGTTATCTTCTTAGATTTGTTAAGTAAATTCCGCATACTTAATAAAGATTATTCAGTGTTTCATTGTTAATAACTTAGGATTTATCCGAGGTTGTTAAACCTTAAACAAGTTATTTAAGTTAGTTTGGTTAGAGTACATCGATCCAACATATGCCGTTGTCACAGACTATGCCTTCACTAGCTTTTGATGTGTCTGAGGAGGTCCTTACTGTTGCTAGTTCGCCAGCATTGACTCTCATGACGGTTGGGCAGGGTGATCCTTATGAGATTGCCCGTCACACTAGTTCATCATCATCAGATCATCCTAGCTCATCTAGGCAGCTCACTTTACATCAGGTCTTAGCACGAGCACAGACTCCTAGGCTTGCTTATAGCACTGCCCGCATATCCGTGAGATCACCATCATCACCTATCCATTTAGCAGCATCCCCATGTCTTAGGAGGCCTAGATCTCCTAGTGTACCACCTCAGGATTTACCTGCACAGAGACTCTGACTCATGGACTCTCCCCCTATGGATGAGGGCGAGGAGGAGAATGGGGTCGAGGAAGAGCATGACATTGAGGAGCAGTATGTTGATGAGGATGAGGATCCTCAGGAGGAGGATGATGAGGATATCCCAGAAGGGGGTACTCCTCCATTTCAGAGTCCTGCACATTCTCCGGGACCAGGTTCTCCTTTGCCTGAGCCTGAGTCCCCTGGATAGCCTTTAGACATCGATTCACCACCTTACTCACCTTATATAGGTAGCCCGTTAGGATCGGAGATACCATCGGAGATTGTTTCTGAGCCCGAGGAGTATGGTGAGACGGGTCTGATATGGGAGAGGATTACATCGCAGGGTACTAGGCTTAGTCAGTTGACTGATCGATTGGTTGGAGTATCTAGGGCTAGTATAGAGGATTTGATAGTTGATATGGGTACTGTAGTCAGGAGGACTAGGGTTTTGCGTGAGGGTATGTCGGAGCTCCAGGAGCAGGTTGGGGACCTGCTGAGAGGGTTCGCGACAGCTCGTGATGCTGATAGAGCGATTTGGCGTAGGATTGGTGAGTTAGAGAGAGAGGTCGTAGAGCATAAGAGTGATCGCGACGCTCGACATGTTGAGTTAGCCTCATTGTGGAGAGAGGTTGACGATGTTAGGAGGTCAGTGAGTGGTATTCGTAGACCTGGCTAGATAGTATTAGATTTATGGTTTTGTACCATCTTGAAACTAAGTAGTACTTGGTTCGAGATGTAGGATTATCCCAGTTATTTACTAGTATCGTTATTAGGATCATTTTTGACTTCTTCGAATCCTTCCATGTATTTCCACTTTTGAAACCTATGAGTTATGGTTATGGGAACATGCATCCTTTAGTTATGATGCGATATCTGATTGTTTCGCTTTGGTATAGCTGATTCGCTCCAAACCGTCAAGTTTTATCACGCAAGCCTGCCACTTGTGAATGGCCGACCGTAACAAACTTAAAACAGTTTAAGCACAAATGCAATGAAGATCAGGAGAGTATAGTGTTTCCCCAGGTCGTTAAGTCCCAACGAGCTGTGCGAGAATAGTCAAACGTAAAGTGATCGAGAGGATTTGAACGGGAAAGGATAGTGATTGATCTATACCTAAAGAGAAAGCCCATAAACTATAGGGGCTTAAATGCAAATTAAAGAAAATTAAAAAGATAAAAAATATTAAATAAACGCTATCACTATATTTAAAATGATGTTTTTGTTTTTATCTTTTTATAAAACTTAATTTAAAACTACGTAGCGTACAAAAGAAAAAGTGAAAATTATACAATATTAATCCTAAAAATGTGAAAATGATATTTTTACAAACCTAATGATAAAAGAAAATTTATAGAAAAAGAAAATTATTTTTATAACTATTTATCTATTTATTATAAATTAAAAACTATTTTTAACTATTAAATATTAACCTAAAATACAAGAAAATAGGAAATAAAGCTAGAAAAATAAAATTATGACTTAGAAAAATCTAAAATAACAAAAAAGAATTTTCAAAACTATTTTTATATTTTTCTGATTATTTTTGTATTTTCTAGGAATTAAAAACTAATTAAATTGCTTAAAAATACAAATTTAACTAAGAAAAATTTAGAAAAATATTTTTTTGACTTTTTATATTTATCTTAACTTAATAAAAATGAAAAATTATTTTTTTGAAACTTTTCTTAATTTTTTGTATTAAATGCTATTTAAAAATGCTTAAAAACTAATTTAAATTAAGAAAAATAGCAAACAGGACAGGAAAAATATGAAAATTTCAGGAAAAGTCTAAAATATTATAGAGAATCTATGAAAAATAGAAAAACAAGTGGTTGTGTACAAGAATATGAGGCTGCAATGGAATGTGCTTAAAAATAAGCACTTTGGATAAGCAAATTAGAACCAACAGCCACCAACTGATTACACAAGCCAAAATATGCTAAAAGTATCAAAATGCAACAGGTCTCAACTGCTTTTAACCTCTGGATTGGCAAATTGCACAGATTTGGCTTATTTGATTTTAGTGCTAAAACATGTTTAGGGTGCCTACTTTGAGCTTAAGAATAAGTTAACCAATAAGCCAAATACCAAAACCAAAAGTTGGAACTAGTAGGAGACCTGGCTAATAACCTCTAAACCAAAAAACAGACCTGGAAGAGCTCTGATGAGCTTGGTGCAATGGCTGCAAGAAGCTGAGAAAGCTCAGCTCTGACTGAGCTTATGAACAGGGCACTTAAGCCCTGTTTGACAAGCTCATTTGGAGCTTAAGAAAAATTGCTAAAAATCTACAAAATTCCTAATAAGAAACTAGACCAACTTAACTTCTAAAACCCAGAGTTTCATTTGATTTGGTTTAGAAATGAGCCCAAGAAAAATCACTCCAGTTGGGCTCAAAACTGGATTTTCAATGTTTTTGACTTTTGACAGAATTGGAATTTTGACTTTCATGAGTTTTGATCCAACTTTGTGGACTGAAAATGATGTTAAATGATAAAGCAAAGCTGATGCAACCTATGTCTATGAATTCTAAACATAAAACAAGTGTTTGCTTATTTAAAAATCCAACGGTGAGGAATTAAAGACAGATGAAAGGCAATTTTGACTTTTGATGTTATAAGGTGCAAGTTATTGACAGAAATGAGTGCATATGAGTTAAACAAACCTAGAGCAACAATAATCTACCATTACACTAACCTATATCACAGATAAAACAACAATTCCAAACACACCTACTATGACTGTTTTGTAATAAAAACTGAGCTAACCATTTCTTAAGCTAAAGCAGACATTTAATATGAATTAAACCAACCTAATAACAACTAATCAAACAGGATTTAACTATTTATAACTTCAAATACAATTACACACAAAACATGCAAACTGTTATTGAAATGAACATGAGATTTCACTCACATGTGTCCAGCTTGTTTGCAGGCCAAAACCAAACCCAATACTAACCTAACCTATTCTATTTCAACCAATTATCACCTCTGCATCAACCCCATTCATCACCATGTTCAACTATGCATCAGCAGTTGACTTTTGTTGACCATCATTCAAAATTATTTGAAACTGAATTGAAGGCTTATCAAAAGCTAAAAGGAACTTATTTTTGTTTATTGGAACTGAATAATAAACTATTTGAAGCTTGAATGCAAGATTTTGAAATTACATTTCTCAACAGTGGACTTCAAAATATGAAATGTAAGTGAAACCTGAAATTGAGATTTGAAATGTATTACAGTGACAAAGTAGCTTGATTAGAGTACAATAAAACTTAAGTTTACATTCTAAAACATTAATTAAGATAACTTGACAAAAAACGACATACAAAGAAATTAAAACTAAACTAACTACTCCTTTCTTGCTTCTTCATCCCTCTTTTATACTCAAACAGCTTCTACGTGTCCTTCTGAGTGATTCCCACTTGATTTCTTGTCCACTGGGTCACTTGAGTGCAAAATGGCCATTGGATGGTTTTGGCGGGAAAATTATTATTTGACCTCTGGCTCTGAATTTTGCAGGTAGGGGGGGGGGTGGATAGGTGTGATGATGAGTGTGGAGTGAGGGGGGAAGAGATAAGGTGAAAAAAAGGTGGATGGGAGAGGTGTTGCAGAGCTAGGCCACTTGGGGAAGAAAGTGTACAGGGTGGGCGGCAAAGGTGTGATGTTTGACTGGATAGGTTGACCAGGGGTTCAAAAACAGGGAAAGGGTCAAAAGGATAAGGCAGGGGTCAAAATGGGTAAAGGGTCTATTTGGTTTGTTTAGTAAAAGGACCTTTCTTGTAAATCTGCCAAACTAGAGGGACCAAAACTGTAATTTCTCCAAAGTTGTTATAAGGGACCAATATTGACAAGTTCCAATAGTACAAGGACCAGTTTTGACATTTTCAAATTCCCAGGGACCAAACTTGACATTTTATGAAAGTTTAAGGACCTTTTCTGCCATTTAACAAAAGATTTATTCAAGGACCATTTTTGACAATTTAGAATATTTCAGGGACCTTGAATAACATTTTTCTTTATTTAGATTTACCAGGGACTGTTTTTGACAACTTTTGAAACTTGGGGGACTAAAACTGCCAATTATGCAAATTTGATACGTTTTTCACCAGATTTTGATATTTTTGCATTTAAAACACATAAAACACTTATTTGTGTTATTTTTATCATTTTGATACATTTCTGAGTGTTTTCAGATGTTTTTGCAGTTTAAATGGTACAAAAATGATGAGTATTTAGACACTCATCAATAGCGTTATCTCTGTTGGCCTTGATTATATACTCAGGCGTTATTGGGTGACCCTTGGAACCCAAATCTATTTTAGAACGAGAATTGTGAACTTATAAAACTGTTCTTCTTGCCTATAGAATGATGGCAACAAGACAAAACTCGCTTAGGAACAACCGAGCAGCTCCTGCTGCTGTTGTTACCCCTGGTCGTCGAGGTCGTCGTCTGGCCCCGACCACGCCACATGTTAAGAACCCAAACATTGATAACCTAGCTATAGAGAACCCGAATGTGAACGACCATGCTGAGAATGGTCCTATTCCACAAAACCCTCCACTTGTGAACCCAACCCACTTGACAAAAAACGACATACAAAGAAATTAAAACTAAACTAACTACTCCTTTCTTGCTTCTTCATCCCTCTTTTATACTCAAACAGCTTCCACGTGTCCTTCTGAGTGATTCCACTTGATTTCTTGTCCACTGGGTCACTTGAGTGCAAAATGGCCATTGGATGGTTTTGGCGGGAAAAGTATTATTTGACCTCTGGCTCTGAATTTTGCAAGTAAGGGGGGGGGGGGGTTGGATAGGTGTGATGATGAGTGTGGAGTGAGGGGGAAGAGATAAGGTGAAAAAAAGGTGGATGGGAGAGGTGTTGCAGAGCTAGGCCACTTGGGGAAGAAAGTGTACAGGGTGGGCGGCAAAGGTGTTATGTTTGACTGGATAGGTTGACCAGGGGTTCAAAAACAGGGAAAGGGTCAAAAGGATAAGGCATGGGTCAAAATGGGTAAAGGGTCTATTTGGTTTGTTTAGTAAAAGGACCTTTCTTGTAAATCTGCCAAACTAGAGGGACCAAAACTGTAATTTCTCCAAAGTTGTTATAAGGGACCAATATTGACATGTTCCAATAGTACAAGGACCAGTTTTGACATTTTCAAATTCCCAGGGACCAAACTTGACATTTTATGAAAGTTCAAGGACCTTTTCTGCCATTTAACAAAAGATTTATTCAAGGACCATTTTTGACAATTTAGAATATTTCAGGGACCTTGAATAACATTTTTTTTTATTTAGATTTACCAGGGACTGTTTTTGACAACTTTTGAAACTTGGAGGACTAAAACTGCCAATTATGCAAATTTGATACGTTTTTCACCAGATTTTGATATTTTTGCATTTAAAACACATAAAACACTTATTTGTGATATTTTTATCATTTTGATACATTTCTGAGTGTTTTCAGATGTTTTTGCAGTTTAAATGGTACAAAAACGATGAGTATTTAGACACTCATCAATCCCCCACACTAAGATATTGCTAGTCCCTAGCAATGTTTTGAGAAAAATTAATGGATTTCATCTCTTTACCAAAAGCCATTACTTCTGGAGTAGCCAAATGTTTCAGTTCAAGTAAGAACCTTGGTACACCGATAACCAAATGATTTTGAGCAAATCACCAGCTTCCAACGGATTTGATTTGTCTTTACCAGAAGCCGTTTGCTTCTGGACTAGCCAACTCTTAGATAAATTATCAATAGTATCTTTGGTGAGCTGATTACCAATTATGGTTTTTCCACTGCCTTTACCACAAGCCATAAACTTGCGGGCTAGCCAACTCTTCACTTTTAAGGATATGGTGAGCTGAATACCATACAATTTTGGGCAAATTGCAAGCCGTCAACGGATTTGAGATATCTTTACCAAGAGCCGTTTGCTCCTGGATTAGCCAATCCTTATGTGGGTTAGACATGGTGGACTGATTACCATTTGTGGTGTTTAGTACATAGTACTTCCACTAAAATTTTTTTTTTAAAATTTGGCCATTTTGGGGGAAAAAGGGACTAAAAGGGTACATTTATGATCAAAATTCGCCAGAATTTCCCCCCCCCCCACACTTAGAAATGAATATTGTCCTCAATATTCAAAGTACCGGCTGTAATGCCGAAACTTAGAACGTAAAAAGATAACATTACTAGCTAAGTGTGGAAACACAACAATTATTCTCTTTTTTTTTTTTTTTTTTAATATTTACAATTTTCATTCATTTTTTAGATCTATATACAACATGTGGGGCATCTCCCCCACACTAGGGTGGTACACACGGGTGAAAACCCATGTTTAACTACTGTTTTTGATTACCGAGTCGCTAGCTTGACTCGACCCCGAATTAATTTGTTCATGGGGAAGTAAGGTGGAAGAGACAATCTCCATCGGACTTTCATTCAAGATGTTTGGATAAACATTGAAGTACGTGAAAGTTCCACACCGATGAGATATACATAGAACCGGCTCAAAAATGATAAATGAAAATGCCGGGATCAAAAATAGTGTCCTCATTCCTAAAGGAGAAAAGGGAACGAGAAACCACACCATCTGTGAAAAATGGAATAAAGATGTGCATCACAATGCAATCCCATTCTTCATTAGTGAGGAGCAAATCACCATTTGTTAGATTTTTAAGCTTAAATTTGAAGCTTGTATGGTGATTGGCAACAAAATTTCCGGGAGGGAGAGCTGGAAACGGTTCTTCAATCAACAGATTTTCAAGAAAGAGGATGTCTCCCTCCGAATCATAGCAAGTATTGTCAATCCCTGTTGGAATTGACTCATCACTAAGAAAAGCATCGACCTCCTTCCAAAAGTTGTCATCTTCCTCATTTGGAGTGAGAGAAGGAATGGAAGAGTCGGAAATGGGACAAGAATTGAGTGGGTGATCATTATATAGGAGATTTTTAGTTTCTCCAAGATCGGCTTCGAAATCAAAGAGATCATCGTCACTTTCTGATGAAAGTGGACTGATGTGAGTGAGTTCATCGGTGAACTACTCAAGAAGAGGATCAGACTGTGGGAGTGATGCCTCAACATACTCGATGTCTCCATAAGAAGTACAATCGTCGCTAAGATCGGAGAAAGTATCAAAATGATCTTTTGAACACTCAAGAGGGGAAAGAGAATCACACATACGATCAGAAGTTCCCTGTGACTCTCTCGGGATTGGGACAAGGATCTCAACACTAGACTTTATGAATTCGTCCGATTCCTTTTCAGGAACAGTGTCAAGATGCTCATCCCCCATGTTCAGAGAGTGAGTGGGAATATCAGGTGTGATAACAACAGACTGAGGGAGTTTAGAAAGACTAGCATACATATGTTTTATACTTTCCATTTGTTCTTCTGCTAGTAATTCCATCATAGTCTTTTCTCCCTGATTTTTCATGGAAGTAATTTCAACTGATGAACTTGATGAATCTGTACAAAGTTGACTAATATCAAGGGTAACTTCATCATCATCGTCATCAGGAATGAAACGGAATCGAGAGCTAGATTTGGCTGCTTTTTCTTTTGCAATTGATTCCCTAATAGATTTTTCAAAGGCAATCTGGGAATCTAATTTAGCAGTCCGTTCTTCAGCTAACAAAACTTCCATGGATTTTTCATTTGGATTATCTTGGGGATGTTTACATTCCTTCAAATCTTTCACTAAATCCAAAAGATCAAGTAGAAGATTTTGAGGAAGTGGCTCAGGCTGAGGTGGTGCCTGATTCACTTGGTATTGTGGAGGTTGGTCATGATACGAAGAGTCGTAATTGTTACAAGGAAATGGACTCCTCGTTTGACAATCAGAGCTAGAGTGAGGACCTCCACAATACTCATGATAACGCTACACGCGTCGTTCGGGGTCAAAGAAACTTCCTTTTCTTCGAGCAAGTTTTATAACACCCTAGGCAGTGAACCTAATTGTTGTAGTGTAGTAATTAGGGTAAGCCACGGGTATTGATATCGTTCTCTAGGGGAATAGTGTCGTTAGGCTGAATTATATGTCGATTTAAGTCTAAAGGTGAGGGATGATTATTTTTTGTATTTTTATATTTTATGGAATGGAAAGGTACGAATCTCGGGGTTTGGATTTTGGGGGTGGAATTAGTTGCTAGTCAACTATTCCAAAAGATACTAACTAACTAAGGGATCTACCAGTAACGTGAAGCGTATCTACTTATGATGTATTACTTCTTGCTAGCTATCCAATTCTACCTACTGAATTGTCACGTCCTATTGATGGTTGAATTGTCACGTCCTTATTCCTAGTTGCGTTGTGTGTCTAAGGTTATAGGGTATGCGTTTTCTCCCTAACTCTTTGAATTCACCTTTAAGTGTAGTAAACAAAATCCACTAATTCATTCATAAACTAACTTTAAGGTTATCTTTGATTTAGTAAACGAAATCCACCAAGTCATTCATAAACTATCAAGGATTTATCAAGTGTAAAACACAACTATAGCCTAGTCGCACTTCCTAAGCCTATTACAATTAAGATAAGAGACAACCAATCAAACAAGAGACAATAGGATGCAAGAATTATAAACTAAACCAATTAGACTCATTGAAGTTGTCACACCCTAATGATGAAGATAGACACAAGCATCACTAAGAAATCAATAAGATCTAATTAATTGTATACAAGTTTCACACAATCATAAGCAGACACTAGATGAATTAGCCAAGCATAATTAATGAAGAGCAAGCAACAATTAAGATAATTGAAGACATACCATAGGATTGGATTAACAAACAAACCAACACACAATGTTTATAGAGTGTTTGGAACCCTTTAAGTTGCTGGAAAAACACCTACCTAAACCCTGGAATCGGACTTAGGGTTTAGGGCTTACAAAAAGTGAAGTTATAATGTTATATTTATAGGCAGATTTTCTGTCGGCAAAGAGTGACGGCGTCACACTTATAGAGTGACGGCGTCACGACCATTTTTTCAGCAAATTGTAGATTTTCTCGTTCCGGTCGCGTGGGCTTTTGAACCACCTAAATCCGAGTTCGTATGCAAAAGTTATGGCCAAAACAATATCAACTACTTCGCGCGCATGCTGTGATAGTCTCACCTTGTGACGGCGTCACCTTGTGGTTGTGACGCCGTCCCCTTCAGTCTATGACGTCGTCTTGGCTGCATCTAGGCCGTCTGAGTAGCGACGGCCTATTCTTTTAGAACCTGACGTCGTCCCTTGAAAACATGCAATTTCGCTTCTGAGCCGTCGCAAAATGCCTTCCCGACGGCGTCGCAGATATGCAGTGACGCCGTCGCCTTATGTTTCAGCAGCTTTGAGGGTCTCGATTCTGACTTTGGCCATTTTCTTCGTATATTCGCGCCTTTTCGTCCAAATAAGCATCATTCCAGCATTTTGCCTTCAAGAGACCTAAAAAGTGAAAAGGAACGATATTAAGCAATAACGGATACAAAAGTGATCGAATAAGGGCTTAAATGACCCCTCAAAAAGGTACCTTTTAAAACCTTATCAACTCACAACAGTAAAACTGATGTGGTTGTGAGTCAAATGTGTTGTAGTCATAATTGTTATCAGGAACCTGCTCATAGACAAGCGTGTTTCCCGATTGACAATCAGAACTAGAATGTGAACCACCACAGTGCTCACAACAGTAAAACTGTTGAGTCTCACAGTGTGGTAGCTGATGGAATAAATCAGTTGTGTTATGGTAGGAATAGGGATCCTGGTTATAGACAGACCCGTTTCCTTATTCCACCATGCTACAACTGGGGCAATTGCCACCATTATAAGGACCACCACACCATTGACATCCAAGAGGGTGAGGATAAGACATAGAAAGAATCAAATGTTTTCAGAGGGGTAGGGATGAAGAATCAAAGATGTGAGAGGGTAAAGATGGATATTTTTGGATTTTTGGATAAACATTTTGTAAAAATAAGAAAGAAAATATTTTTGGGTTTTTGATTTATATAAGAAAATATAAACATATAGATGGTATAAACAAAGAGTGAATATTCAAATCACTAATCTGCTAAACGTAAGACTATTAGCACTGCTCCCGGCAGCGGCGCCAAATTTTGATTCGCTCCAAACCGTCAAGTTTTATCACGCAAGCCTGCCACTTGTGAATGGCCGACCGTAACAAACTTAAAACAGTTTAAGCACAAATGCAATGAAGATCAGGAGAGTATAGTGTTTCCCCAGGTCGTTAAGTCCCAACGAGCTGTGCGAAAATAGTCAAACGTAAAGTGATCGAGAGGATTTGAACGGGAAAGGATAGTGATTGATCTATACCTAAAGAGAAAGCCCATAAACTACAGGGGCTTAAATGCAAATTAAAGAAAATTAAAAAGATAAAAAATATTAAATAAACGCTATCACTATATTTAAAATGATGTTTTTGTTTTTATCTTTTTATAAAACTTAATTTAAAACTACGTAGCGTACAAAAGAAAAAGTGAAACTTATACAATATTAATCCTAAAAATGTGAAAATGATATTTTTAAAAACCTAATGATAAAAGAAAATTTATAGAAAAAGAAAATTATTTTTATAACTATTTATCTATTTATTATAAATTAAAAACTATTTTTAACTATTAAATATTAACCTAAAATACAAGAAAATAGGAAATAAAGCTAGAAAAATAAAATTATGACTTAGAAAAATCTAAAATAACAAAAAAGAATTTTCAAAACTATTTTTATATTTTTCTGATTATTTTTGTATTTTCTAGGAATTAAAAACTATTAAAAACTAATTAAATTGCTTAAAAATACAAATTTAACTAAGAAAAATTTAGAAAAATATTTTTTTGACTTTTTATATTTATCTTAACTTAATAAAAATGAAAAATTATTTTTTTGAAACTTTTCTTAATTTTTTGTATTAAATGCTATTTAAAAATGCTTAAAAACTAATTTAAATTAAGAAAAATAGCAAACAGGACAGGAAAAATATGAAAATTTCAGGAAAAGTCTAAAATATTATAGAGAATCTATGAAAAATAGAAAAACAAGTGGTTGTGTACAAGAATATGAGGCTGCAATGGAATGTGCTTAAAAATAAGCACTTTGGATAAGCAAATGAGAACCAACAGCCACCAACTGATTACACAAGCCAAAATATGCTAAAAGTATCAAAATGCAACAGGTCTCAACTGCTTTTAACCTCTGGATTGGCAAATTGCACAGATTTGGCTTATTTGATTTTAGTGCTAAAACAGGTTTAGGGTGCCTACTTTGAGCTTAAGAATAAGTTAACCAATAAGCCAAATACCAAAACCAAAAGTTGGAACTAGTAGGAGACCTGGCTAATAACCTCTAAACCAAAAAACAGACCTGGAAGAGCTCTGATGAGCTTGGTGCAATGGCTGCAAGAAGCTGAGAAAGCTCAGCTCTGACTGAGCTTATGAACAGGGCACTTAAGCCCTGTTTGACAAGCTCATTTGGAGCTTAAGAAAAATTGCTAAAAATCTACAAAATTCCTAATAAGAAACTAGACCAACTTAACTTCTAAAACCCATAGTTTCATTTGATTTGGTTTAGAAATGAGCCCAAGAAAAATCACTCCAGTTGGGCTCAAAACTGGATTTTCAATGTTTTTGACTTTTGACAGAATTGGAATTTTGACTTTCATGAGTTTTGATCCAACTTTGTGGACTGAAAATGATGTTAAATGATAAAGCAAAGCTGATGCAACCTATGTCTATGAATTCTAAACATAAAACAAGTGTTTGCTTATTTAAAAATCCAACAGTGAGGAATTAAAGACAGATGAAAGGCAATTTTGACTTTTGATGTTATAAGGTGCAAGTTATTGACAGAAATGAGTGCATATGAGTTAAACAAACCTAGAGCAACAATAATCTACCACTACACTAACCTATATCACAGATAAAACAACAATTCCAAACACACCTACTATGACTGTTTTGTAATAAAAAAAACTGAGCTAACCATTTCTTAAGCTAAAGCAGACACTTAATATGAATTAAACCAACCTAATAACAACTAATCAAACAGGATTTAACTATTTATAACTTCAAATACAATTACACACAAAACATGCAAACTGTTATTGAAATGAACATGAGATTTCACTCACATGTGTCCAGCTTGTTTGCAGGCCAAAACCAAACCCAATACTAACCTAACCTATTCTATTTCAACCAATTATCACCTTTGCATCAACCCCATTCATCACCATGTTCAACTATGCATCAGCAGTTGACTTTTGTTGACCATCATTCAAAATTATTTGAAACTGAATTGAAGGCTTATCAAAAGCTAAAAGGAACTTATTTTTGTTTATTGGAACTGAATAATAAACTATTTGAAGCTTGAATGCAAGATTTTGAAATTACATTTCTCAACAGTGGACTTCAAAATATGAAATGTAAGTGAAACCTGAAATTGAGATTTGAAATGTATTACAGTGACAAAGTAGCTTGATTAGAGTACAATAAAACTTAAGTTTACATTCTAAAACATTAATTAAGATAACTTGACAAAAAACGACATACAAAGAAATTAAAACTAAACTAACTACTCCTTTCTTGCTTCTTCATCCCTCTTTTATACTCAAACAGCTTCCACGTGTCCTTCTGAGTGATTCCCACTTGATTTCTTGTCCACTGGGTCACTTGAGTGCAAAATGGCCATTGGATGGTTTTGGCGGGAAAAGTATTATTTGACCTCTGGCTCTGAATTTTGCAGGTAGGGGGGGGGGGTGGATAGGTGTGATGATGAGTGTGGAGTGAGGGGGAAGAGATAAGGTGAAAAAAAGGTGGATGGGAGAGGTGTTGCAGAGCTAGGCCACTTGGGGAAGAAAGTGTACAGGGTGGGCGGCAAAGGTGTGATGTTTGACTGGATAGGTTGACCAGGGGTTCAAAAACAGGGAAAGGGTCAAAAGGATAAGGCAGGGGTCAAAATGGGTAAAGGGTCTATTTGGTTTGTTTAGTAAAAGGACCTTTCTTGTAAATCTGCCAAACTAGAGGGACCAAAACTGTAATTTCTCCAAAGTTGTTATAAGGGACCAATATTGACAAGTTCCAATAGTACAAGGACCAGTTTTGACATTTTCAAATTCCCAGGGACCAAACTTGACATTTTATGAAAGTTTAAGGACCTTTTCTGCCATTTAACAAAAGATTTATTCAAGGACCATTTTTGACAATTTAGAATATTTCAGGGACCTTGAATAACATTTTTCTTTATTTAGATTTACCAGGGACTATTTTTGACAACTTTTGAAACTTGGGGGACTAAAACTGCCAATTATGCAAATTTGATACGTTTTTCACCAGATTTTGATATTTTTGCATTTAAAACACATAAAACACTTATTTGTGTTATTTTTATCATTTTGATACATTTCTGAGTGTTTTCAGATGTTTTTGCAGTTTAAATGGTACAAAAATGATGAGTATTTAGACACTCATCAATAGCGTTATCTTTGTTGGCCTTGATTATGTACTCAGGCGTTATTGGGTGACCCTTGGAACCCAAATCTATTTTAGAACGAGAATTGTGAACTTATAAAACTGTTCTTCTTGCCTATAGAATGATGGCAACAAGACAAAACTCGCTTAGGAACAACCGAGCAGCTCCTGCTGCTGTTGTTGCCCCTGGTCGTCGAGGTCGTCGTCTGGCCCCGACCACACCACATGTTAAGAACCCGAACATTGATAACCCAGCTATAGAGAACCCGAATGTGAACGACCATGCTGAGAATGGTCCTATTTCACAAAACCCTCCACTTGTGAACCCAACCCACATTGACCAGCTAGTGTCGCAGCGTGTCACTAAACTGCTAGCTGAGGCTAATCTCTCTAACACTTCTAATGGAACCCCAATGCTGAATCGAACTCGAGGTTGTACCTACAAAGAGTTCCAATTTTGTGGTCCCATTGAGTTCGGAGGAACTGAGGGAGTAGTTTACCTGACTAGGTGGTTAGAGAAAACTGAATATGTATTTGCTGTGAGTAACTGTGATGAGGATTGTAAGGTTAAGTATGCAACATTCACCGTAAAGGACGAGGCGTTGACCTGGTGGAACAACTATCACCGATCAGTAGGAATTGATGTAGCTTATAGTATGACTTGGACTCAATTTAAGGCTCTCCTGATTAAGACTTACTGTCATAGGAATGAAGTTAAGAAGTTAGAGAGTGAGTTCTGGAACCATAAGGTTAAGGGTACTGACATGGCGACTTATACTCGTCGTTTCCAAGAGTTATCATTGCTTTGCCCTGAAATGGTTCGCATCGAAGAACTTAAGATTGAAAGGTATACTGATGGATTGCCTTTGGCTACTCGAAATGATGTCATCGCTGCCAAGCCAGTTAATTTGTTAGGAATTAAAAAATTCAGTCGTTAAAGAGTCGGTCACCTCAGGTATATGTATTCTATAGAAAGCTCGTAGTCGTAGTCGTGTTATGTTAGTAAGTAGTTTGTTAAGTAACATCGTGGAGGACGGACGGGTCTTTACCCACTGTATGCCTGATCCATAGCCCGTAGGTGGCGTTTATTTGTAAGAAACTATAAATACCCTCTACCTCCCAAGGTAGAGGGTTGGAGCTTCAATACCATTTTTCTTTGTTTCACATAGTTCCCAACTCTCTTCCCTTTCTCTCTCTAGAACTTTCTCTCTCTAAACATCTTGAACGCCACTTGTGATTATGATTTAATGTGTTTGTGAAATCTTATATCCTTCATTTGGTATCAAGAGCCATGGTTTGATCATCTCTCTTACATATCCTTGGATTTCTAGTGGTTTTAGATGGTTTTTGATTTTGAGAAAGTTTAGTGGTTTTTGCATCATTTGGATCATCTGTAGTGTTATAGTTTGAATTTTGGGTGTACTTTTGTGTTTAGAATCATTGTAAGTTCTTGGGTTTTGATTTGGTAAGATTGAATCACTGTGGTTGAGCTTGTTTTGGATTGAAAAGTGTGTTTTTTTAAGTTTTTCAAGCTAGCGACTTGGTTCTCGTAGTGTTTTTCATCATAGCGACTTGCTTCAGTAAAAGGTAGCGAGTTGTAGTGTTAATTGGTAGCGATTTGGTCCTAGCGACTTGTCTATTGAGACAAGCCGACAAACAGTACAACTTAGTGGATTCTCCACTACGGCTAGCGACTTGGTGAAGTTAGCGACTTGCTTTCAATTTTGTTAGCGACTTGTACTTAGTATTCTTAGCGACTTGGTGTTAGCGACTTGGACCTTAGCGAGTTGCTCTTTAGCAACTTGACTGTGTAGCGATTTGTGTCCAGCGACTTGGATCTTAGTGACTTGGTCTTAGCGACTTGGTTCACAGGAAATTGGGATCTTAGCGACTTGGTGCTTAGCGACTTGGTTCAAGAATTCTTAGCGACTTGGTTGACTTTTGTTTGTAATACGGTTTTCTCTTGATTTAGTAAAATCCCATGAAAGAATCTATTTCCCGGTTTAATCATAGAGTTTTAAAATCCCGTGTAATCTGTTAACATGTCTACCAACGTTCCTACAATCATCTCCACAGTTGCTGAGGATGTTCAAGCAGCTGGTTCAGATACTCGTCCACCTATGCTTGACAGAACTGACTACGACTCTTGGGCTCAACGAATCAGATTGTACTGTCTTGGAAAGGATAATGGGGTCAACATTCTCAAATCCATTGATGAAGGACCTTATCAGGTAGAGACTACAAGGGACTTAATTGATACAGCTGCAGATGGAACAATGATCTATGGATTAGACAGACCAAAGACGTATGATGAGCTCAATGATAAGGAGAAAAAGAGATTCGATGCTGATATCAGGGCCTCTAACATTATACTTCAGGGTCTTCCAAAAGATATCTACAAGCTTATCAATCACAACACTGAAGCCAAGGCAGTTTGGGATAATGTCAAGATGCTTCTCTCAGGTTCTGAATTAACCAAGGAAGACAGAGAATCACAACTGTATGATGAGTTTGAGCACTTAAAGATGAAACCAGATGAGAGTGTTTATGAGTACTACGTGAGATTCCATAAGCTTGTGAATGATATGAGGAACATCAAAATGACCATGCCAAACATTCAGCTGAATTCAAAGTTTGTAAACAACATGAATCCCGAGTGGCACAAATTTGTCACCTCTGTGAAGCTAACCAAAGGACTAAAGAATACAAACTATGAGCAATTGTATGCCTTCCTTCTTCAGAATGAGAGGCATGCTATGTTTGAAAAAAGGATTCCGGATCAGTTCAAAACCAATCAGGGAGAAACAAGCTCACCAAATGATTCTACAACTTTCTACACCAATGTTGGTATTACCACCAAAGCATCTCAAGTCATACCCATGGGTAATGGTAATTACAAGCTCATCCCTGATCCAGCATATAAGCCTCCCGACTCAAACACACTCATGGAAAACTTCATCAATCAACTGTCTCTCATGGTTAGTCAAAACATGAACTCTCTCCCCCACACCAACAATAACCTCAGAACAGCATCCAATCCACACAATCAAGCTACTGTCAGAGATGGGAAGGTTGTGGTGCAACCAGTTCAAGAAAGGCAGTATGAACAGGGAAGAGGTGGAGTTGGTAGAGGATATGTAGCTAATCAGAATCATGGAAGGAATCCAAATCAAGGACAAGCAAAGCCAGTCAGATGCTACAACTGTGGTGGTGAGGGACACATTACTAGGAACTGCACATCTCCAAAACGTCCACAGAATGCAGAATACTTCAGAGACAAGATGCTGCTCGTGCAAGCTCAGGATAATGGTGCAGCTTTGGATGAAGAGGAGTTGTTGTTTCTTGCTGAGGGCAATGCCAAGACATATGATGCAGATGTGGATGAGCAGCCAATTCAGGAAATAGGTTACAATCATCAAAATTCCTTTCAAGTCACTAACTGTGATGCATACGACTCTGATGTCGATGATGAACCTACTGCACAAACAATTTTCATGGCTAGCATTTCTCCAATGATCTCTCATAAGGTCTCATCATCACAGTAAGCTGGTCCATCCAAAGAATCAATCATCTCAGATGTATTAAAATTATATGATGAAGTTGATGAGCAAAAGATGCATAATAAAATACAAACTCTTGAAACTTATGAATCAGATATTGATAATGAGGGTAATATCAATATTTTCCCATATGATCAATATGTGATTCAAAGTGAATGTGAGGTTGTACCAAGTAATGCATCTTCCACAGTCAATAATGACTATGTTTTTTATGAATACACTGCATGTGCCCCTGAGGATTCTGTCATTTCTGAACTAAATGCCTATAAAGAACAAGTTGCTATTTATGAACAGCGTGCTAAGTTTGAGTTAACCACCCGTGAGCAGGAAATGGATGACCAAATGCGTACAATTATTAGAAAAAGCAATTTTAGAGAAGAAGTATTAAAACAAGAGTTAAGCTCCTTACAAGAAAAGCTTTCTAAAACTGCTAAGCAAAAACATGAACTTCAAGAAAATGTTAAAATGCTTAAGCAAGAATTCAATGTTAAGGAATCAAAACTTTTGAATGATTTTTCCAATCTAAAAACTTTGAAAAACAAGCTTGAAAATAAGCTGTACGTACAAGGGAACATCATTCAGACTGCTCACATGATCACTAAGCATAGAGTTCTCAGCGATAAGCATAGTATCCCTATTATAAAGGAATCCAACCCTGAGTATGGTAAGATAGCAAAAGCTGCTCAAAATATAATCTATGATGGCAATGAGATTCTTAAACCTAGACAGAAACCTAGTTGCATTAAATGCACTGAGGAAGATAGAAAATTAGATGATGCATCTAGGGAGAAAATGAATAAGAAGCTTAACGATCCTGCATGTAAAGAGAATAACATAACGATCAAACCCCATGATTACACTAAGGAAAATTGGATATCCTTGAACATGTTTAAGCCTCAAACTCAATTAACCCCAGAACAGATCTTTTGGAAGAAAGATATGGATAAGCTAAAAGTAATGTACTTGTTGAAACAAACACTCCCCTTAGGAAAATGCCTGCAGCTACTGTGTATCCTCCAAATACACCAATGCATCTAGTTCCTAGATCTATTGCCACTAATAGCAAGACCTTAATTAGCCTATATGTTGTTTATCAGCTGTTTGTTGATTTTGAGAAAACATGTAAGAAGAGAATCACACCTACAGGGATAACTGAGGGGGAAAGGGGTTTTGAGCAAACTAAAGAATGTTATTTAACTGAGGTCATGCCTTTGTTTAAACAATTAAAAGGTCAATTTGAGAGCCTTCAAAAAGGAATTAATTCTGATACTAAAAAAATGGAAAAGGAATTTGATGCTATGATAGTTGAGGTCAATGACTATGAACAGGAACTCAAATACAATGAAGTTGAAAGAAAGAACTTGCTTATTTTAAATGAGAATTTGATTTCGAGTTGTGTTGCTCAAGATGTGTTTTATACTGTTACTAAGCACTCTATTACTGCTTCTCGATTTCATGAATTATCTATTGCATTGAAAGTTTCCCATGATCGTGTCATTGAGCTTGAAAACAAAAACTCATAACTAAGTGAGAAAATTGATCAGGATGATCACGATAATTTGATAAAACATCTTTCTAAACTAGAAGTTGAACATTTTGATTTAAAACTAAAATATCAACATCTTAAAGAAAATGTCAAAACCTCAAATATCAAGACATCCTCAGATGCTCCAGAGTTTGATGCAGTTTTTCAGATAAACAAACGTGACGAACAGATTCAAGCTCATTGTAACACGATCATAAAATTGAAAGCCCAAATCTCTCAATTAAAGGGTGAAAAGAACAATGTGACTGGCTCCCAAATGCCTCCTCCTTTAGATTCTCAATATTCTCAAACTTTTCATCTTCAAAACTTAGTTAATGCTTTACAAAAAGAAAACGAGAGTTTTCTAGAAGAAAATGAAAAAGTTAAGCGACACTTTAAAGAGTTATATGATTCAATGAAAGTCACTCATGACAAAAACAATGAAAAAATAACGTCTTTACAAAAAGAAATTGAGAATCTGAGGAGTCAGGAAAAAGGGAAACTGCCACTTGTTTTTAATGAGAATGTTGCATCAAAGTCATCCTCAGACTGGAAATATACTGTGATTGTTAAATACATTCCTCCTCATCTTAGGAATAATGAACTTGTGTTTCATAACTATTGTGCTCACCTTAAGGATAGTCTAGAATGTCTCTGTGAGATTGTGGAAGAGGATTTTATAAATAAGCCTCTTGACAGTGAAATTAGGTTTGCGTGCATTCAAGCCAAACGATCTCAAGAACTGCTAGAATGTTTAATAGCAACATGTCCTAAATCCTTAGGTGCAAAAGGAAAAGCTGTGATGCCTTGTTCTATGCCTAGTTCCAAGCATACAAACCATTCTATGCCCAGTTTTAAGAAAGTGAACACTAATGTGCCTTCAAGTAGTTCCGATCCCTGCACTTCTAGTTCAGGAATGCAAAAAGTAGCGAAACCAACTAATGTTCCAATTCCCTCTACAGGAGTAAGAAGTGACACCAAAGCAAGCGGGTCAAAGCCTCAAGGCATCACAAAGAATGACAGGACCTTGCATGCTAGGAATGTTCAGTGGAAGAGAGTAGAAGATCACCTTAGGGACAATTTGAATAAGACGAATCGTGTTGATTCTAGTGTTAGCTTTAAGCGTACTGTAATTAATGCGAATTCTACTACTTTTGGCAAAACATGTAATGATGATTGCGTGGTTTCTGTTACTAATCTTGAATGTGGTGCGAATGATTTGTCTAATGTTGTTAAATTCCTAGCTAAAATTGTTAATGTTAAAATTCAAGCTAAAAAGGCAAAAAGGCAAAGGCGAAAGAAAGTTAGAAAATAGTGGAAACCCACAGGAAGGAAATTTAGTAATATAGGTTATCAATGGATACCTACTGGCCATAAGATTAATGTGATGTGCCCTAAATTTGCTAAGTCAATGCCCACTAGAAAATGGATGCCTACTGGTAGAACTATTCTCTTAAGAAGTGAACACACTTTGAATAGGTCAAATACGGACACTAGCACTGCATTTATCTCTGATGATTCCATTGCTTCTACTTCTGATATGGGTGTTCCAATCACTGTTACTAACCAAATGGAACCCATTCTTGCATGGGGATCCCAATTATCCAGTTATCCATTCTTTTCTGTGTTCAACTGCATATCGTTCAAATCGTTCTGTGGTATCTGGACTCAGGTTGTTCCAAGCATATGACTGGAGACCGATCACGGCTCATGAACTTCGTGAGTAAATTCATCGGAACTGTGAGATTTGGAAACGATCATTTTGGTGCTATTATGGGTTATGGAGATTACGTGGTCGAAGACGGTGTGATTTCCAGGGTATATTATGTTGAAGGTCTTGGACATAATCTATTTTCTGTCGGACAATTTTGTGACTCAGATTTAGAAGTGGCCTTCAGGAAACATACTTGCTTTGTTAGAGAACTTGATGGTGTGGAACTTCTCAGAGGAACTAGTGGTTCAAACCTATACACCATCTCTATCGAAGATATGATGAAATCTTCACCCATCTGCTTACTGTCAAAGGCGTCCAAAACTAAGTCATGGCTATGGCACCGTTGTCTCAATCACTTGAACTTTGGTACCATAAACAATCTTTACAGAAAGGACTTAGTTGTAGGTTTACCTAGAGTAAAGTATGAAAAGGATCATCTTTGTTCAGCATGCCAATTAGGAAAAAGCAAGAAGTATGCCCACAAACCCAAACCTACAAACTCAGTTACAGAAGTTCTTCATACAATTCACATGGATTTATGTGGACCCATGAGAGTGCATAATATCTTTGGGAAGAAATATGTGTTAGTTGTGGTTGATGATTGCTCTCGATTCGCCTGGGTTAAGTTCCTAAGGACAAAGGATGAAACTCCAGATATCATCATCAAACTTATCAAACAACTGCAGGTTCGACTTAACAAAACTATCAGAATCATCCGAACAGACAATGGAACTGAGTTTGTTAATAAACAACTTAGTGATTTTCATGAAAGTGTTGGAATCAGTCATCAAAGAAGTGTTCCACGAACTCCTCAACAGAACGGTGTAGTTGAAAGACGAAATCGAACTCTTGTGGAAGCCGCAAGAACAATGCTGATTTACTCAAAGGTTCCAATGTTTCTCTGGGCTGAAGACATTGCCACTGCATGCTACACTCAAAATCGATCCCTAATTCACACTGCTCATGGAAAAACTCCATATGAACTTGTCCACAATAGAAAACCTAATCTCTCATTCCTTCGTGTGTTTGGTGCATTGTGTTATCCAACTAATGAGGGCCAAGACTTAGGCAAACTTAAAGATAAAGCGGACATTGGAGTTTTTGTAGGATATGCACCAAACAAAAAGGGATACCGAATTTACAACAAAAGAACCCGAAATATTATGGAAACAATTCACGTTACGTTTGATGAGCTGACCGGTCCAATGGCTCCAGGACAACCTAGTTCTGGACCCGAATCATCAAGTAGTCCCATCAGTTATACTCTTGTTTACGACTCCTCACCAGCAACTCCTTATGTACCTCCTTAAGAAGATGATTTGAAGAAATTATTTGATCCAATGTTTGATGAACACTATGAGCCAATTGCTAATGATATGTCAGTTCCATCAACAGAGGCTGCCTCTATCCCTGTCAATGAGGTTAACCCTTCAGTATCAATGTCATTAAGTCAAGAAGCGCCTGCTGCTGATCACTCTGTCTCATCAACAAATCATCAATCATCGAGTGTACACAATGGAAATGTTGTTGCTGTTACAGATGATGAAAACCCTTTTGCTCCTCCAGAAGATGAACCTTTTGAAAACATATTTGCTCCTGAATCATCATCAGAACCATCGTCATCAGGATATATAGACTCTGCTACTTCAGTTCTTCAACAACAACTGCATGAACATCTTAGAAAATGGACACATGATCATCCATTGGACAACATCATTGGAAACCTCTCTCGTCCAGTATCCACACGAGAACAACTTGCAACCGATGCCTTATGGTGCTTCTTCAACTCCGTACTCTCTCAGATCGAACCGAAAGACGTGAAAACTGCCATGAATGAAGACAGCTGGTTCAATGCCATGCAAGAAGAAATTCATGAGTTTGATCGACAAGATGTATGGGAATTAGTACCTTCTCCTGATTGTGCCATGATCATTGCTCTAAAGATCTTCAAAGTAAAGCTTGATGAGCATGGTGATGTTTTGAAGAACAAGGCTCTATTGGTTGCAAAAGGATACCGTCAAGAGGAGGGTATTGACTTTGAAGAATCATTTGCTCCAGTTGCTCGTATCGAGTCAATCAGAATTTTCTTGGCTAATGCTGCAAGTAAGAACATGGTAGTTTATCAGATGGATGTAAAGACGGCGTTTCTTAACGGAGATCTTAAAGAATTCGTATACGTCAGCCAACCTGAAGGCTTTGTGAATCCAGAACATCCTACCCACGTCTATCGTTTGAAGAAGGCTCTTTATGGGTTAAAGCAAGCTCCAAGGGCATGGTATGATACGCTATCAAAGTTTCTTCTATCTACTGGATTCAGCAAAGGAGCAGTTGATCCGACATTGTTCACCAGAAAGTCAGGCAAACATTTAATTCACGTTCAAATATATGTTGATGATATTACTTTTGCCTTGACTGACCCCAATGAATGTGATCGTTTTTCAAATGAAATGGGTTCCAAATTTCAAATGTCAATGATGGGACAAATGTCATTTTTCTTGGGATTACAAATTTCACAAAGTCCCGGAGGCATTTTTATAAATCAATCTAAGTATGCAAATGAGATTTTAAAGAAATTTGGATTTGATTCTAGTGACCCTGCTGACACTCCCATGATAGAGCGTACTAAACTGGATGAGGACCACTCAGGGATCATGGTAGACCAAACGAAATAGCGTAGTATGAATGGATCCCTGATGTACCTCACAACCAGTAGACCAGACATTCTATTCGTTGTTTGCATGTGTGCTAGATATCAGGATAAGCCTACCAAAAAGCACTTTGAAGCGGTTAAACGGGTCTTTCGGTATCTCCAAGGTACCATCAATATGGGACTTTGGTACCCGAAGGACACCGGTATGTCACTAACAGCCTATGCAGATGCTGATCATGCAGGATGTCAAGATACACGTCGAAGTACGTCTGGAGGTGCTCAGTTTTTGGGTGATAAGCTTGTGAGCTGGTCTTCAAACAAGCAAATGAGTACTTCTATTTCTTCTACAGAGGCTGAATACATACCCATCTCATCTTGTTGTGCTCAAATCCTATGGATGAGATCCCAATTATCTGACTATGGCTTTGAATTCAACAGAATCCCTCTGTATTGTGATAATAAAAGTGTTATTGCTCTCTCATGCAACAATGTACAACACTCAAGAGCAAAGCACATCGACATTCGACATCATTTCATCAGGGAGCAAGTTGAAAACGGTGTGGTGGAACTTTATTTTGTGAGGACTGAATACCAGTTAGCAGACATCTTCACCAAAGCTCTTCCTAGAGAACGTTTTGAGTTTATCCTCCCACGACTTGGTCTAAAGAGTCTTCAACCAGAAACACTTAAACGTCTTCAAGAGGAAGAAGAGGAGTAAAAGGTCTTTCTTCATCCATATCTTGTATATATTTATTCAAAAAGCAAAATACAAAATTTCAAAACCCACAAAAGAAAATATAAAAATATAAAATTCTCAAAAATACATAAAAATTAGAAAATCTTGAAAAATCCCAAATAATATTGTTATTTTGTCATGTTTTTCCTTATTCGATATCATCTACGGACTTTGTTTTGACATTCAAAGAATGTCACGGGTCTTTAGATGTTCTTCGAATGTACATAAGTTTGTTTAAAAAAAATGAGGCGGAGAAAAATGGTGGTTTACTGTTATTTCAGGCAGTAACCCGTTTTATAAAGTAAAGAACAGAGCCATGCTTTATCTTATTTTTCAAATATCATGCTCTGATTCTTAAAACAAATGTTTGTCATCTAAAAGAAAAATGTTTGTCTTTCCAAATATTTTTCCGTCTAATGATTCTTCTGAAAAATATTTGCCATCTAATGAAAACCAAATTGCTTTGAAAATACCTCGTACTCTATTATTCTTGTTAATCATCTGTGCTCATCATCTGTCAAAATCTCTATCTCTCAATCAACTACTTGTGTCATTGATTGAGGGGGAGAATGATTTCAATCGAATTAAAGAGGTTATTCTGAAAGTTTATTTTTCAAACAATTGGCACGTAAATGAGCAAGGTTACTCTTGGAAAATCAAAAAGAACAATGTTTTATACAATTGATTCAAAACCTTTGCATGATTTTATGTTTTCAAAAGATACTCTTGCATGTTTAAACAATGGAGTTTAAAGTCTGAAAATCGGATCCTTATCAGTTAAAATGTTCTTTTCAAAAGCAAGTCACTATTCTCCTCAAAAAGCTCTCAAAATTTTATTTAAATCAATAGAGATCACAACTCTCAAAGGATTTGGAAAGTGTGATCGGGGGAGAATTTGTGATTTAAATTGGATTTAAACTGATAACTTGATAATTGTTTTTACAAGTGTTTAATGAGCTTTCCTCCCCACATGTGCCAAACGATTTCAAATTTTCCATGCACATGTTGAGGGGGAGCGTCTTTTTAAACCATAAAGAATTGAAACGTGATTGATTTGTCTCTAAGTGCAGGTTCCCTCTAGTATGTGCAAAACTCTTTCAAACCTCGAGGCACATATTGAGGGGGAGCAAACTTTTGAAAACCTCATCCTTCCCCAATATGCTTTATCTACTTGATTTAATCAGGGAAGTGATGTTGATATCTTTTAGAAAATGGTAATCAAAGAAGTTAATTCTTCTTTTTGCCTCCGTGTGCTAAAACGATTTCAAATACATGAGGCACATGTTGAGGGGGAGCTCTTTTTCTAAAAATATCAAAAACAATTCAGGTACAAAATGCTTTGATAATATATCACAAGTATCTGGATTGATTTTCAAATAGTTTTCAATTAGTTCCAATTGCAGATGAACAATACCAAATAGACCGACCAAATTTACTTTATGTACGGTGGTATAAGGATGGTTAGGTTAGGTATTCGTTCCCATGATCCTCCAGAACCGGAGGGATCTACCCAGGGATAATCCACTAGATAGTGTAGATGTTCTTAGGTATGATGAAAAAAGGAGAAAAGTGAGATATGGGAAGAGTGCAGACTGAGACTGAGCTAGAACTGGAATAAACCCAACAAGGTTCTAGTTATAAAGTCTTGGTAAGCACTGAAGGGGTTGAAGAATGAAAAAGAATTGAATGGGAAAAGGGTGAAAAGAAATAGCCCTCCAATAATTCAACCTTAGGGCAGAAACCGGGTTCAATACATATGCTACTGGTGTTTACTAAGGTAACACTGGTATTGAAGACAAGACGTCATGGACCCAGTGACGCGCTGCACTAAAACTTCCCAAGCTACTCAAGTTCCTCTTAAAAGGACTTGTTTCATTCTCACGGGGAACCGACATTATCTATCGACTTTCTTTTAGAGTTTGTTGATATTGAAGAAGGAGACCCTCTCCCTAGTCTCCAGCATAGGAACCAAATATGCACTATTGAGTCTAGAGCCACGAGATCGTCAAATAAATCTCTTTAGGACACTGTCAATGAAGACTCTCTGTTTCACACAATGTGGAAAGAGAGATTATATTTTATGAGTCCTACGCATTATCCTTGTGGTATTGCCAGAGCATCTGAGTGATATGCAAACATATTCACAATGAAGATGGAAAGCCTTCTGGAGCCAACATCAAACAAGCTCCTGGTGGGTGGCATGTGAGATCTATCCAATAGATCAACCATGTGACAACTGAACAGAAACAATGGGGCGATTCAATCTTTTGAATCAATCCTGGTTCAGGTTATGGATTGACGGATACCTTTGAAAAAACCGGTCATTGTGCTTAAAAACTCTTTTCGTTAGCACATCGACTGTGTACTAATATTTCAAAATAAAAGGTGTTTATGATTGATAATTGATTTTCATTAAAACCTTCTTTATATTGCAAACACAATTTCTATTGAGCGGTACACGATTGTTTTTCAAATCTTTTTCCATCAATCAGTGAATCTCAATTCGCTGGTTCACTCACTCCGTGTTGTCTTCTTTGAGACGTTCCGGTTTGAGAACAGCTAGAGCAGCTGCGAAACCCTGTCAAGGAAATTCTTCAGAATTATACCTGATCACAGGAAGTACTTGTACTGATCAACGGGGAATCGTGGGCCGTGTACCTCAATTCAACAAAAGTAATCAAAGACACTTTCGTGCACTTTATTGCTAACTGTTGTATGCAGGTACGCCCGACGTTTGCAGCTGATCAGAATGAAGCGGTCAATCCATAGCCGCATGCTCACACTACACATTCATCTCTAAAGAAATCATGATAAGTGCTTCAACAACTCTGATACTTTCACTCCATGCTTCTGCTATGCTGCTGCAAATATCATGAATCAGTAAAAGCTTCTGCTACTCTGATGAGAATATATCATGATCCAGAATGTGAGCATGTCGGTCCAAATGTCACAACATCACAGAATACCAATACAACAATGGATGAGTCAGAGATTTATGATTAGATGATGATCTCAATGCTGGCTCAAAACTCATCATCACGTGGATTAGTTAAAGACCTCCACTTGAAATTATCCAAACATGCAGAACATGAAGAATCAAAGACTACGAGCTACTGAGCAAAGAACTTAATCAAGAATCCTAGAACAATCTAATGTAATATATGTTTGTATTCATTGAAAATTGAGGTGACCTCCCTTAGGGGGAGATTGTTAGGAATTAGAAAATTTAGTCGTTAAAGAGTCGGTCACCTCATGTATATGTATTCTATAGAAAGCTCGTAGTCGTAGTCGTGTTATGTTAGTAAGTAGTTTGTTAAGTAACACCGTGGAGGACGGACGGGTCTTTACCCACTGTATGCCTGATCCACAGGCCCTAGGTGGCGTTTATTTGTAAGACACTATAAATACCCTCTACCTCCCAAGGTAGAGGGTTGGAGCTTCAATACCATTTTTCTTTGTTTCACATAGTTCCCAACTCTCTTCCCTTTCTCTCTCTAGAACTTTCTCTCTCTAAACATCTTGAACGCCACTTGTGATTATGGTTTAATATGTTTGTGAAATCCTATATCCTTCATAATTTGCAAGAGGCAATTGTTGTGGCTCAGAGTTTGATGGACTCTTGTGTGCTAGAATTAGGAGACAAGAGTAAGAATGATAGGAGTGATAAGAGGAAGAGGAACGAAGTTGCAAAAGGGAATGGCAACAAACGGCAAGAGACAACCAAAGTGTTCGCCATAGGAAATGGAGGTAGGAAAGATTACGAAGGTAGTAAGCCTGTGTGTGGTCGTTGTAACCGACACCACCATGGACTATGCCCGAATGTGTGTAGGAAGTTCTCTAAGGTAGGACACTTGGCCAAAGACTGTAGGTCTCGTCCACTTGCTGCAGCTCAAACTGCACAAGGAGAGGACTGGAAGGCTACTGTCACTTGTTTTGGATGTGGAAAGAAGGGACACTTTAAGAATGAGTGCCGAGAGCCGTGGATGAGAGGAAATCCCAGTAATATAGGAGGATTTGCTAACTAAGGTGTAGGAGGTAATGGCTTAAACCCTGTGAAGCGTGAGGTTGTGGAAAACCAGGGAAACCATGGTGCTAGGAATCAGCAGAGAGACATGGGAACAGTGTGTGTTTACGCTATTGGGAAGGAAGCTGGTGAGGACCCTAACGTAGTGTTGGATCGATGTACTCTAACCAAACTAACTTAAATAGCTTGTTAAGGTTTAATAACCTCGGATAAATCCTAAGTTGTTAACAATGAAACACTGAGTAATCTTTATTAAGTACACGGAATTTACTTAACAAATCTAAGAAGAATATAACTTTAACTTTCATTAATAACTCTAAATCTGCTTGTTATGCAGACTCTTCAACAACTCTAAAACACTAATAATAATCGTACTTTATGAATACTAAAACTCTTCTCTAAAACTCGTACTTCTAATACCAATCTAGGGGTCCTTTTATAGGCTCAAGGATAACCCTAGTCGATTTACAAGTTGTATCCTTGTACGACAAGTAATCTAAACATAGAATAAACAAAGCTTTCCATAAACAAATATAACAGTTCTTTAGCTTTGCAGTACTTTGACTTCGACAACAGTACTTTGACTTTATCTTTAGCAGTACTTTGACTTTTCCAGTACTTTGTCAATCTTCAGTACTTTAACATTCTTCAGCACTTTCATATCCCAACAATCCTCCCCTAACTTGAATTCTACTTGCTTGACTTCAAGTTCCTTTGTGAATTTATCTTTAACAGCTCCATCTTCAAGGAAAGATTGTATCTTTGTCTTTGGATTGTATCTTTGTAAACTCTGTGCTTATATCATTATAAAGTATTCTGTAAAGTTTATTCTTTTCAGCATCCTTGATTAGTAACCACTTTTCAGCGTCATTCAGCATGCTCCATCTTTTCAGCAACATAAGACAGTTTGTACATTAATTCAGTTTTAAGTTTCAGTCTATTCTCATCATATCCAGATGTGTAAACTCTTGTGAGAGGTGAATCATTGAAAATTTAATGGATTTAATGTCTCTTTACCAAAGCCATTAACTCTGGAGTAGCCAAATGTTTTGATGTGTAAGATCATGGTACACTGATAACCATATGATTTTTAGCAAATCATCAGCTATCAACAGATTTGATTTGTCTTTACCAAAAGCTGTACCCTTTTGGACTAGTTAGTTCTTTCATCTATGGTGAACTAATTACCATATAATGGTTTTTCCACAGCCTTTACCACAAGCCATTTTCTTGTGGGCTAGCCAACTCTTCACATTTACTGATATGGTGAGTTGATTACCATCCAACTTATTAGCAAGTTGTCAACTAAAAACGGATTTGAGATATCTTTACCAGAGCCGTTTGCTCATGGATTAGCCAATCCTTTTGTAACCATGGTGGATTGATAACTTATTGATGTTACCATCTCAAAAACCATTTATTTCTTTTAACCTTTGTTTCAAAAATATTTGTCATTTAACAAAATTTTTTCAAAAATCATTAACTTGTTTAAAACTGCAAGCAGTACTTTGATGAAAGTACTGTTTGATCAGCAGTACTTTGAATAAAGTACTGATATATCAAAAATTTATTCAATTAAAATTCATACCAGTTATTCATCACCATCAGCCATAGTAGTCCATCGAATAAACAGTTTGATAACCAGAAGAGCAATTTCATTGTCTTCTTCAACTTCCATTCCATGCTCTAGCATTCTCCTCATAATTTCTGCTGTAAGAGGATATCTTCTGTCTGCTAGCATGTGAATCATAGTCCCATCTTCTAATTCTAAAACATGAACTCCAGATTCTTCAAAGAATCTCCAGCTAACAATCTCTCAAGCTTCTTGGTTCTTCCAGATCTCAGCAGTACTTGTTTCTTCAGTTTCCCAAACAATTGTGAGATCCCCAAGTAAGACTAAACCAACTCCTTCTGATGTATTATGTTCAAAATAATCTCGCACCAAATGATATAAATGAAATAAATCCACCCTATCTATTATGTGCAAAAGATCCCATAACATGTTGAATGTTCTGAAGCTTTCATCTTCTCTATGAAACATCAGATAACTTCCACCTTTTGACTCTACAACTTCAAAAGTAATTATTGGAGATTTGTTCATCTTCATTTCATCATCATCTTTAGAATACTCAAATTCTACAATCCTTAAGTAATTCTTCAGTTCATCATTTTTTTCAGACCTTAACTCAACTTTCTTTGATGACTGTTGATCTTTAACTCCAGCTATTCTTTTTCTTTTTAAACTTCCTTTTCTTTCTTCTTCTTTGTAAGCATCATCATCTTTAAAATCTTTAATATTATCAACTTGTTTCTGATAATCTTCTCTGACAGCATCATACAATTTTTCATATTAACATAATTCAACTTGTTCAAACCAACATATCCTCGACCTTTCAGATAAGCCATCATTGCATTCCTTTCCTTATCAAGATTTGGTCTTCTTGGTAGAGAAGAAATAGGAAGAGGTGATGGTATAACAACTTCAGCATTCAATTCTTCTTGTAATTTCCTAGCTGCTTCTTCATTCATAGCTTCTTCTTTATCAACTTCAGTATTCAACTCAGCTTGTATCTTTCTAGCTGCTTCCTCATTCATAGCCACTTGAGCAGCTCTTATCTGTGCTAAAGTAGGTATCTTTTTCTTCTTAGTCTCTACCAACTTGCCCTTACCTTTATCTTTTGGATCAATAACAGCTTGAGAAACTCTTGGTTGTTCCTCTTCTTGCACTCCTGGAATACTAACACCTCTTGGTTTAGATAAATCATGCAAAATTTCAGCAATGGTTTCATCATCACTTGCTGTATGTATAGGTTTAGGTGTATCAGCTTCCTTTTCTGGTATAATTGTTGAAGGACCAGCTTCCTCTTCATATAACACAGTTGTATCAGCAGCTTCCTCTTCAAAATCTAATACCCTTGGAGTAATCAATTCCTGCCTATAGGTTCCTTGTTGTTGAAAAGCAGTACTTTGATCTTCAGTACCTTGATCATCAGTACTTTGAACCTTAATTCCAATGTTGACTTGTTCTTCAGTACCTTGAGGTTCATTCTCCTTTTCTTCATGAAATTCAGCATCTTCTTTCAAATTCTCTTCTTCCTGATTCCTCCCCAATTGGACAGAAGAATGCTGTTTAACCTGTTTGCTTTTGGTGGTCTTCTTTAAATGCCTTCGCTTCTTCTTTTCAGCTTTGACCCATAGCCGGTGATGAGTAACCAATGGCCATACAAAGTTCTTCAATCTTCTAAACTTAAGCTTCAACTTCTTGATCTGAGTAGCCTATTTATCAAAAGATTTCTGCAATCTGACCATCGCCCTTGTCAGAGTATAATTATCTAACACTAATCTTTCAGGTGGTATAGGAACAGTATCTCCTCCAAAAGATGATGATAACACAGGAACATCTGGTGCTGGTGATGCCATAGGAGGAGTAGTATGATGGGATGAGGTGGGAGAAACTTCAATACCTTCATTAACATCAGAATCATGCGAAGCAGTACCTTGTGTTGAAGTTTCTTGAGATGCAGCACTTTGAGAAGCAGTACCTTCAGAAGCAGTACCTTCTCTTTCATCACTTGCTTCAGCCTCATCTCTAATAGCTTGAACAATCTCCATCATTGAAGTAGTCAATGGAGTGTCCCTGCCAGTGAATAAATCACTTTTCCTTGCCATAAAGGTAAAGATTTTGGGCGGTTGCACCACAACAGGCAGTAAATCAGTAGGCTTAAGTACATCAGCAAGTTGTTTGTTCAGAAACACTTGAATAAACCTTGGATACATCAACCATCTTGAACCATGAGAGATGTTTGAGAGCATTCCATCTAGAATCAGCCTTGAAAAATTGAAAATTCGATCTGTAGCTAATCCCACTATATCAGATGCTATGTTAGACCCAAATTGCTCCCATGATGTACTCTTAGCACTAATACAATGAAGTAGTACATGAACTAAATACTTCCATTGAGGACAAAATAAAGGTTTCCTGAATGTTTGTTCAGTTAAAGACCCTTCATAACCAATGTTGCTAAATGTATCCCAAATCAGTTGCTTATCAAAACGAACAGCCCCTTCTTCATCACAAAATAATAAGTCTTCATGAATAGAGGCTTCATTAACTTTCACAGTTCTCCCAGCAACTGTTGCTTGTATATATGAATCATCATTCTCCATATGAACCCTAGCAGTTGCCCAAAATTGTTGAATCCAGGGCTCAATAATACCTGGTTCTACTAAAAGCGCATAACTAATCGGCGACCCAGTTAGAAAATCAATGATATCATGAAAGATAACATTAGCTTCAGTCTTGTCTAAATTCGCCACCGTGTTGTTTTTTGAAACTGTATTACGATTTGCCATTTATGATATATGTTCACAGAAAGTGAGATAGCGAATAATATGGGTGAAAGAGAGAGAGATATAGAAAAGATTATAAGTTATCAATATGAGGGGGAAATTCGGAGAGTAGTTATTTATAGGTGAGATTTAAAAAATCACATCCCTTAATAACAAAGTTGCCGTTAGTAGTAGTTACCCCTCAATATTACCGTTGGAACAGTACTTTGATACGACACGTGTGCAGTACTTCCAAAAAGCAGTACTTTCCAAGCAGTACTTTCATAAAATCAATAGATAGTACTTTCCCATTCTCCTCTTTTCAATAGCAAAACGTGAATATCCTCCCCTCAAACAATGCATAGGACTATACTAACACTAAATAGTCCTCCCCTTAAATGTAGGTCAGTAGTTAATCATGCCAATGCTTACCACCAAGTGATTAAATCTTGAAACATCAAAGCCTTTGGTGAGTAAGTCAGCTACATTATCATCCGTGTGAACCTTTACCACATTAATAAGCCTATGCTCATAACAATCTCTGATGAAATGATGCCTAATTTGAATCTGCTTGGTCTTGGAATGATAAACTGGATTCTTCACAATACAGATTGTACTCTCATTATCAATATTGATAGGAGTATTCTTTAAATTGAACCCATAGTCCAATAGTTGATTCTGCATCCACAAAACTTGTCCACAACAGCTTGCAGCAGCCACATATTCTGCTTCAGTAGAGGATGTTGCTGCAATAGTCTGTTTCTTGCATTGCCATGAGACTAATCTTCTTCCAAGATATTGGCATCCTCCAGTTGTTGATCTTCTATCATAATTATCACCTGCATAATCACTATCTGAAAAAGCTTCCAAGTGAAAAGGTAAATCCTTTGGATACCACAACCCTAACTTAGGTTGTTGTTTCAAATAACTAAAAATTCTCTTCACTGCATTCAGATGAGAGACCTTTGGTGAGACTTGATATCTTGCACATAGACAAACAGCAAACATGATATCAGGCCTAGATGCAGTGAGATACATAAGACAACCAATCATTGATCTGTATAACTTGACTTCAACAGGTTGTCCATCTTCATCTTTTCCCAGTGAGTTGATAGATTTGATAGGTGTTGTTACTGGCTTCATAGCATCAAAATTGAACTTCTTAAGTATGTCAGATACATACTTGTCTTGACTGATAAAATACCCTCCTTTGACTGCTTAACTTGAAGTCCCAAAAAGAAAGCTAACTCACCCATTGAACTCATTTGAAATTCATTCTGCATCAACTGTTCAAACTCCTTGACCATGGACTGTTTGGTAGCTCCAAATATGATATCATCTACATACACTTGAACTAACATGATATCCTTTTTGTCTCTTTTGATAAACAAAGTCTTGTCAATGGCTCCCCTTCTGTAACCATGTTGCAATAAGAAAGTAGAGAGCCTCTCATACCAAGCTCTAGGAGCTTGATGAAGGCCATAAAGAGCCTTAACCACCTTGTAAACTTTGTTAGGATGAGAAGGATCTTCAAAACCAGGAGGTTGCTTAACATACACCTCCTCTGTGATCTTGCCATATAAAAAGGCACTCTTGACATCCATTTGATAAACCTGAAATCCCATATAGGATGCAAAAGCAAGAAAGATTCGAATTGCTTCAATCCTTGCTACAGGAGCAAATACTTCATCATAATCCACTCCTTCTTCTTATCTGTAGCCTTGTGCAACTAACCTTGCCTTGTTCTTGATGACATTCCCTCTTTCATCCCTCTTGACTCTGAACACCCATCTTGTACCTATGATCTTTTTACCATCAGGTAGATCACATAGTACCCAAACTTCTTGAAGTTTGAATTCTAGCAGTTCTTCTTGCATAGCTTCAACCCAACTTTCTTTAGTCAATGCTTGAGCAATATTCTTGGGTTCCTCTTGAGAGATAAAGCAAGTAAACATGCATGTTTGATGGTCCTTATGATTTATCCTGTTTTGTTTATAAACAAAGCTAAGTAAAGCATTATGAGGTTTAGTAAAACTCTTAGCTTTGTGTCTTGTCATCACTCCAGAAGTAGAAGGACCAATGATTTCATCAGTAGGATGATTCTTATGAATTCTTAAGTTTGGAGACTGGGTAACTCCATAAGTATCATCCAAATTAGTGAAATCAGCATCTGCATTGGAATCTGAGAAAATACCTTCATCTTCAAACTCATCATCAGTATCTTCTAAGCCAGGCATAGTAGGATCATCCAAATCATCCAAAGTGCTGGAAACTGGTGCAGCAGTACTTTGGTCAAAAGTAATGTCCAAAGTACTGTGAGAATATTCTGCAGTTTTGGTCTTTTTCTTTGCTTCTTCATAAGCTCTTCTTTGGTCATCAGTATAAGAATGTGCTAAGACATCTTGAAGAAGCATCTGATTTAGTTCATCTTGAATAGATTGATCCTCAGGAGACAATGAGGATTTTGGTGCATCAGTACTTTTCTTTGGTTCAACAGATATTGGTTCTTCATCAGGAACAGCATCAGGTCTAATATGGACTCCATGAACAACATACTGTAAATCTTCTTCATTGTGTACAGGTTGATTTTCTTCTCTAACAGGTACATAGTTCATAGAAGGAGTCAAAACTTCAAGATCAAACATCCAATCAGGACCTTTACCCTTCTGATTGTCTTGATCTTCTAAAAATTCAACGTGAAGACAATCTTGAACCTTCTTAGTGACTCTGTTGTACACTCTAAAGCCTTTGCTGTTGGTGCAATACCCTAATAGATAACCTTCTTCTGACTTGCCATCAAACTTGCCCAAATTATCAATAGTATTTAGAATAGTGAGAGGACATCCAAAAGGCTTCAAAAATCGTATGTTGGGTTTAATTCCCATCAGCAACACATAAGGTGTCTTCATCTGGGGTTTTGTGACTGATACTCTGTTAAGCACATAGCAAGCAGTACTTACAGCTTCAGGCCAGAATTGAATAGGTAAAAGAGAATCTGCAAGCATAGTTCTGGCTGCTTCAATCAAAGTCCTATTCTTTCTCTCTGCAACACCATTCTGTTGTGGTGTTCTTGCAATGCTGAACTCCCTCTTGATCCCTTTGTTAGCACAAAACTCATCCATAAGTTTTTTCTTGAATTCAGTTCCATTATCACATCTAATACCTCTAACCTTGAGTCTCAGTTGGTTTTCAAGTGCTATTATAAGAGTATGGATAGCATCAAAAGTATCATCTTTAAATCCTAAGAAAAATACCCAACTGAATCTACTGCAATCATCTGTTACAACCAAGCAGTACTTTTTCTTGTTTAGGCTTGCAATAGCAACAGGTCCAAATAAATCCATATGTAACAGCTCCAATGGTTCTCTAACAGGCCTTTCCTCAAGCTTCTTGCATGAAGCTTTATGTTGTTTACCACCAAACAGGAGTGATCATTCTTGTAAGTCTTTGAAGGTAAACCTCTACTAAATTTCCTTTGACCAGTTTGTTGATATTTTTGAAATTCACATGGCCCAATCTTCTATGCCATTGATGTTCTTCTTCAGATGTTGCTTTTGCCACTAAACATGTAGCTCTCCCAGAAGAGTGAAGACTCTTCATATCCATACTGTACACATCATTTGTTCTTGGTACTCTAAGTACTACCAAGCTACCATCAACAGGCTTGAACTCAGGGGAAAGGATGAGACATTCTGTGTCAGTGAATAACACAGGATGCTTTTTATCACAGATTTGAGATACTGACAATAAGTTGAACTTGAGCTCCTTCACATATCTAACATTCTCAAAATCTATGCTCCCTGTCTTGATGGTTCCTTTTCCAGTTATTCTTTCTCCATTGGGATCATTCCCAAATGCAACTCTTCCTCCACAAATAGATCTAAAATCTGACAGAATCTCCTTGTCTCCTGTCATGCTTCTAGAGCAACCACTATCCACAATAAGATGATCTTTAAGCTCCTCCTCTGGGTTGCCCTGCACAAAGATAAAAGAGTTAGTGTCTTTTAGGAACCCAAGCCATTACTGACTTGTGTTCCCCTTGTGGAGTAACATACTCAAATTCTTTGAGTATGTAATCTTCACAGTTTTTGTAGACAGAATCAAGCATTATCTTTTGTTTTAAAACTTGTGGTGAATTTTCAGCAAAACTTTCTTTTTCAACAAAAATCTCCTTTTCTTTTACCACAAAATCATCTGTTTCACCAGTACTTGTTGAAAGTACTGTTTGTTCATCATCAGTACTTTCCTTCTTAACTCATTTAGTTTTAACTTCTGGTGTAGAGTCCCTTGATCTAGCTACTCTTCTGGAATTGTAACTCCTTCTAGATTGATAGTAATTAGGTCTCCTAGGACTTCTATTCCAAGAAGTGGTTGGTGAAAACTAAGCAGTACTTTGAGAAAGTACTGTATTTTGCTTAACAGTACCTTGGAAAGTGTTTGAAGGTACTGGAGGTTTTGAAAAGGGTCTTCTCTGGTGAGGGTTCCTGTAGTCTGGTGAGAAGTTTATGTGATTGACCCTATTTGTATGGTTCCTAGCTGGTCTATTCTCTCTTGGTTTTTGGTTGGCAGATCTGTTCTTAGGGAACTTACTTAGGTATTCTGAATGTAAGTCACAGTCCTTAATCAAATGATCAGGACTGAAACAAAAAAAACAGAGTTTTTGTTCTGTAATCCCAAAATTTCTTCTTCTATGTGTATTACCAAACCTATCCTGATTTATAGGTGAATGATTAAAACTGTTTTGACCAAAATTATCCCAAAAAGGTTTAGCATGATTGTGAACAGGTTTTCTTAAAGGTACTGCTGAAGGTGTAGCAGTACTTTGAGGTGAAAGTACTGCTTGACTTTTAGCATCATCTACCTTAGGTGTCTCAACTGTTTCATGTTGGGTTTCAGACCTAGATTGACCAATAAACTTCTTTCTAAATTCTAGGTTGTCTACACCAAAACGAGAAACATCAGGTCTTATGGGTTGATGACTACCAGTAGGATGTGGGACAACATGATAACCCTTGTCTTTCTTATATTCTGGAGGTGGTTCACTAAATGATTCCTCATTACTAGATGTGTCAACATAATTAATAAGCTCATCATCACTAGTGGTTATATCCTCAAAATCAAGGTCATCCTTATCACTAGGTGGGTTTTCATCTACACTACTGAAATCCATACCAAAACCTAGACCAGTCCTATTGTAAGCTCTTCTCTGTTTTTGAACATAAGAAACATGAGAAAGACCAGATTCTTTCTAGGCATCAAACTTAGCTAACAAATCATCTCTCTCCTTAGTCAGTTTCTCAATTTCAGAAATCTTACAATTTAACTTCCATTCACTTAATTTTAACTGATAATCCTGTTGTTCATATTTTTCTGCCCAAGCCATTTTATTATTTTCATGTGTTATAATTTTGGCTTCCATAGACTCTAAGGTTATTTGATAACCTGCTACCTCAGACCTAGATTTTATACAATTATCTCTTTTAATCACATAACTTTTAAGGACTTTTTGATAAAAGTCATGACAGTTTGAGCATAACTCAGAGATAGGAGTTGAGCTTGTTGAAGTAGCCATCATAGCAAGTAGAACATGATCATCTTCACTCTTCATGCTCCGGTCAAAGCTTCTAAAACCATCTTTAGACTCCATAGCAGCATGTCCAGGTTCCTCATCGAAAGTTGTGCTCCAATCAAATTCTTCCACAGAATCCTCCACAACTACCATACAGTAGGTTACTGGTTCATCATCAAACTCATCACTTCAGTCAACCTCTGATAAATTCTCTTGAGCAACCAAAGCTTTTGTTTCTGTAATAGGAATTTCTTTCAACTCTAGCTTTGGTTTCTCAGTCATCCTATTTGCTTGATGTTTAGCAAACCTACATTCCCTTGCAAAATGTCCAGTCTTTTGATAATTGAAGCATTCAATCTTGGATTTGTCAAAAGTTATACCCTGTTTTAGCTTGAAGTCAATGCCTCTTCCTGTCTTCTTCATGAACTTCTTTATCCTTGCAATGATCATAGCAACTTGCCACCTGATATCAATTTCTTCAAGATCATCTTCTTCAATCTGTGAGAGATCTTCTTCATAAGTGACCGGTAGAGAAGCTTGTTGTGCAAAGAAAGAGCATACAACTTCATCTGAGTGGATGGTTGGTGGGGCTTGCTGAGCAGTGGGGGTAGTATAAGAAACAGTACTTTGAGCAACAGTACTTTGAGTGGGAGAAGTAGTACTTTTGGTAGAAGTATTGCCCCTCTTTTCAGATGATACAAAGGCAATACTGTGAGATTTGGAACTGGTTTGGCCATTCATCTCATGCTCATACACCTTCAGATGATTGTAGAGATCATCAAGTCCATAACATCCAAACCAGGTTGTCCTCTGATCATAGTAGCTATCACATGCCATGTCGATGGCAGACTCCTTAAGAACTTGAGATTAGTATCTTCAACTGAAACTTCTGCTTTGTATAGCTCCAACATGCTGAGAAGGTTTTGAAATCTGTCATAAGCAGCATCAAGGTTTTCTCTTTCTCCAACAGTGAATGTTTCAAACTGCTGCTTCAACAGATTTATGTGCATCTTTTTGGAAGCATCATTACCTCCAAACCTTGTTTTGAGAGCAGCCCAGAGTTGCTTTGCATCTTTAGCATCATGGAACTTGAGAAGATGACCATCTGGAATGGCAGACAAGAGAACGTTGAGAGCCTTCTCTTGATTCCTTAATGTTGCTGCTGGTAAGACTGCCTTAGGTGCTTTGGGTTGTCCAGGAACATCAATAGGTTCTGGAACTTCTTCATTACCATTGACAATTATATTCCACAGTGGTTGGTCTGTAATTGCAATGTACTGCCTCATCTTCGTGCTCCATAGATTGTATTCGCCCTTCTTGATGACAGGTATCCTCATTGAGGTGATGGAAGGTGGTGGAACAACATCAGTCGACATCTTTAGGTTTTAGGGTTTCTTCTTAGTCAGAGTTTCCACACAAGCTCTGATACCACTTGTTGGATCGATGTACTCTAACCAAACTAACTTAAATAGCTTGTTAAGGTTTAATAACCTCGGATAAATCCTAAGTTATTAACAATGAAACACTGAGTAATCTTTATTAAGTACGCAGAATTTACTTAACAAATCTAAGAAGAATATAACTTTAACTTTCATTAATAACTCTAAATCTGCTTGTTATGCAGACTTTTCAACAACTCTAAAACACTAATAATAATCGTACTTTATGAATACTAAAACTCTTCTCTAAAACTCGTACTTCTAATACCAATCTAGGGGTCCTTTTATAGGCTCAAGGATAACCCTAGTCAATTTACAATTTGTATCCTTGTACGACAAGTAATCTAAACATAGAATAAACAAAGCTTTCCATAAACAAATATAACAGTTCTTTAGCTTTGCAGTACTTTGACTTCGATAGCAGTACTTTGACTTTATCTTTAGCAGTACTTTGACTTTTTCAGTACTTTGTCAATCTTCAGTACTTTAACATTCTTCAGCACTTTCATATCCCAACACGTAGTTACGGGTACGTTCCTTCTCAATAATCGCTATGCTTCCATACTGTTTGATACTGGTGTGGATATGAGTTTCGTATCCACCAATTTTATTCCATTACTAGGAATCTCCCAAACACCTCTAGGGTTTAGTTACGATGTGGAATTAGCGAATGGGGATAGAGAGAAGATAGACACCGTAGTTCGAGGTTGTACCTTAAGTTTCCTAGACCGCCCGTTTAGTATAGACTTATTGCTGGTTACCTTAGGAAGTTTTGACGTCATTATCGGAATGGATTGGTTGTCGAAGAACGGTGCACACATCATCTGTGATGAGAAGGTTGTGCGTTTACCGTATGGTGAAAAAGTTCTGAGCATACAAGGATATCGGAGCGACTGTGGAAGTCCTTCCCGATTGAGCATCATCTCTTGTATTAAGGCCCAGAAGTACATCGATAGAAGAGGTTGTTTTTTCTTGGCTCGAATTTCTGAAAAGAAAAGTGAGGAGAAGAGTGAAAGAAACCTCAACGATGTACCCGTCGTTAGAGAATTTCCAGACGTGTTTCCCGACGATCTGCCAGGGATTCCACCTGTCCGACAAGTGGAATTCCAAATAGAGTTGATACCCGGTGCGGCACCCGTAGCCCGGGCACCTTATCGACTTGCTCTAAGAGAGATGGAGGAACTGTCTAAACAGTTGGCAGAATTGTCAGAGAAGGGATTCATTCGACCAAGTTCGTCACCGTGGGGAGCACCAGTGTTGTTTGTGAAGAAGAAGGATGGAACGTTTCGGATGTGTATCGATTATAGGGAATTGAATAAGTTTATAGTGAAGAACCGATATCCGTTACCTAGAATATATGATCTATTCGACCAACTCCAAAGAGCTAGTGTCTTTTCTAAGATCGATTTACGATCTGGTTATCACCAGCTTAGAGTTCGAGAAGAGGATATCCCTAAGACTACGTTTAGGACTCGTTATGGACACTATGAATTCCAAGTGATGTCGTTTGGTTTGACCAACGCGCCAGCAGTTTTCATGGATCTCATGAACCGAGTGTGCAAGCCATACCTGGATAAGTTTGTGATAGTATTCATAGACGACATCTTGATATACTCTAAGAGTAGTGAGGAGCACGAAGAGCATTTGAGGCTCATTTTAGGATTGCTGAGAGAGGAGAAGTTGTATGCCAAATTCTCTAAGTGTGAATTTTGGATTCCGTCCGTGCAATTCTTAGGTCAGGTGATTGATAGTCGAGGTGTTCATGTTGACCCATCTAAGATTAAGGCCATTAAGGAATGGGCAGCTCCTAAGAACCCATCAGAAATCTGACAGTTTCTAGGGTTAGCAGGCTATTATAGGATATTCATTGAGGGATTTTCTAAGATAGCTAAGTCGCTGACCAAATTAACACAGAAGGATGTTAAGTATGAATGGGGAGAAAAGGAAGAAGAAGCATTCCAACTTCTGAAGGAGAAGTTGTGTAGTGCGCCCATCCTAGCTTTACCTGAAGGAAGCGAAGACTTTGTCGTGTACTGCGATGCTTCGCATAAAGGCTTAGGTGTTGTTTTGATGCAACGTGAGAAGGTGATTTCTTATGCATCCCGACAACTTAAGAAGCATGAGAAAAACTACACCACCCATGACCTTGAGTTAGGTGCTGTAGTGTTTGCTCTTAGGATTTGGAGACATTACCTGTATGGAACCAAGTGTGTAGTATTTACCGACCATAAGAGTTTGAAGCATATCTTAGATCAGAAGGAACTCAACATGAGACAACGTCTTTGGTTGGAATTGCTTAGTGATTATGACTGTGAGATTCGTTATCATCCTGGTAAGGCTAATGTTGTGGCTGACGCACTTAGTCGTAAATAGGACATTCCACCACTACTTGTTAGATCATTAGGAATGACCATTGTTTCGCCCTTACCATCTCAAATTTTAGCCGCCCAAGCAGAGGCATTGACGGAAGAGAACCGTCCTTATGAGAATCTTCATGGAATGGTAGAAAGTGAAAATGGCTTCTTGAAGCGTTCCGACGGAACATTATGCTTCAAAGACAGAAGCTGGATACCATTTCATGGTGGAATCCGTGAGTTGATTATGCACGAGTCGCTTAAATCAAAATAATCTATTCATCCAGGAGCCAATAAGATGTATCAGGATCTTAAGAAACTTTATTGGTGGCCCAATATGAAAGCCGATATAGCTCAGTATGTCAGTAGATGCCTGACTTGTTCTAAAGTTAAGGCCGAACATCAGAAACCATCAGGACTTTTAGTTCAACCCGAACTCCCGGAATGGAAATGGGAGCGAATAACCATGGACTTTATCACTAAATTACCGAGAATAGTTAGCGGCAATGACGCTATCTGGGTAATAGTTGATCGTTTAACTAAGTTTGCTCACTTCTTAGCTATTAGTGAAACCGATAGTTATGATAAGCTTGCTCGATTGTATCTTAAGGAGATAGTATCGCGTCATGGAGTACCGATATCTATCATTTCCGATAAGGATAGTCGTTTTACATCCCACTTTTGGAAGTCATTACAGACATTATTAGGAACGAATTTGGATATGAGTACTGCTTACCATCCACAGACCGATGGTCAAAGCGAGAGAACCATTCAGAATTTAGAGGACATGCTTAGAGCATGTATTATTGATTTCGGCAAAGGCTGGGAGAGACACCTCCCTTTGGCCGAATTCTCTTACAACAATAGCATTAAGGCCGCCCCATTTGAGGCGTTGTATGGCTGAAAATGTCGTTCTCCTGTTTGTTGGGCTGAAGTTGGCGAGAGTCAACTTACAGGTCCCGAACTTGTCTTAGAAACCACTGAGAAGATTGTACAGGTTCGTAATCGGTTGCAAACCGCTCGTGATAGACAAAAGAGTTATGCCGAAAAGAGACATAAACCATTAGAATTTCAGGTTGGAAAATCGTGTTATGTTGAAAGTTTCTCCTTGGAAAGGAGTGATTCGTTTTAGGGAAACGTGGAAAACTCAATCCCCGATATATTGGTCCCTTTCCAATCCTGGAAAGAATCGGACCGGTAGCATACCGCCTGGAGCTACCATCGGAACTGAGTAGTGTACACAATGTCTTTCATGTTAGTAATCTTAAGAAATGTCTTTCGGAGGAAAACCTAGTTGTGCCTTTAAGAGATATTCGTATTGATGAGAAATTGAATTTTGTTGAGGAACCAATTGAGATTATGGACCGTGAGATCAAAAGGCTGAAGAATAGCCGTATTCCGATTGTTAAGGTTCGTTGGAACTCCCGGCATGGACCGGAGTTCACTTGGGAACATGAGGACGTTTTCCGTAGGAAGTATCATAAACTTTTCATAACATCAAGCAACTCGGAGTGAAACCCGGGACGGGTTTCTTCTGAGGCTGGGAGGCTGTGACAACTGGCAATTTAGGGAGTCTATTTTAGGTAACCGCATTACGTTAAACTAAACTGAGATTTGCCTTTATCACTATTTTTATAAACCATGACTTGATTTTATATCGTCTATTGGTTTTTACGGTTTATTTCATTATTAAATGATTTATCGTATGAGTTTTAACTCTACTTGATAGGCACTATTCGATTCGGCACTAGAAAAGCCTAAAACAAGAATTATTGTAACTTGTAGACCGTAACTCGAAAATTGACAAATAAATAGTCAAAACTCGTGGAAAAACGTAAATAACGATGTTAGAAAGTTGAATAAACGTTGAGGGACACTCGTGGGACAATATGTGAGCTCGGGAATGGGTAAACGGGATAGTTACGAAAAATTACAACTTCGACCCTCCCCTTTCTCTTGAGACCGGCGCCCCCCTCCTCCAAATTAATTATTTTGAGGTCCCTAGTGGCCTAGTAAAAATACCCCACCCAATCCCCATTTCACCTCATTTGTTTCTCTCTCTAAAAACACACACACTAACATTTCTCTCTCTACCTTTCTCTCACTAAAAACCCTAGCCACCACCCTTGTGGCCGCCGGCCATATTTCGGCCACCACCGCCACACGACGGCGCGTCACCATACACCACCACCACCATCTTGAAGCTCTATTTCTCCTCTTTCCAACCATATATTACACGCTTCATTTGGACTTCAATAACACCTTCAAATCTTTGAATCAAGATTCATACTTTTAAGGTTTCAAAGGCGTTTTGCAATTGGTGATTAGATAAGGTAAATGGAACAAGTTTTGAGCTTGTTTGGGTGATAAAAACCCATGAATTTGAAATTAAGGTTTTGACCCTATGAACAAATTTGGGGCTTTTGGGTGGAACATGAAATTAAAGCTAATTAGTGACTAAATAAACAAGTAATTAGTGTTTGGTAAATGTGTGGTGTATCAATTTGATGGGTTTGGGCATTTAGGGTTTAGGTTCATATTTTTGGTTAAGATAGATGATGGGTTTTGCGTTTGGTTAGTGTTTGGAGCTTGAATGATTGGTTTTGGGTGTTGTGGAATTGATTTGGTTGTGTTTGATTGAGGAACATGGGACGTACGAACCACCATGGTCACGTACGTGGCTCATGGGTTGGTGTACGTGACCCACTTGGGTCATGGGTCCGAGTCGGGTCGATTTGGTAGCTTGTTGGTTGATGTAGTTGAGGTTTGGATGAGATGCGTGGAGCCGAAACGCTTCTAGAGCTTGTTTGGTTCACGTGGTCTTGACCGCGACCGTGTCATGACCATTAGGGTCATAACATTGGTTTCGAGTATATTTGGTTGATTGATTGGTTGGCGAGATTGTTTTGAGTTGGTTTGGGATTGAATTGCGATATTGTGACTTTTACATTGGACTTGATATATATATTGTTGACTTTGAGCTACGTCGGCGTCACTTTGACTTTTTAGTCAATAGTTGACTCCGAAAAATCCGTAACATGGACTTTGATATAATTTGGACTATTGATTGATTAAAAGCCGAGAAGTTATGACTCGTGCTTGTGGACTCGAAACAAATAACGATATGAGATTAATAATGGAATTTGACGAAATATATATATATATATATATATATATATATATATATATATATATATATATATATATATATATATATATATATATATATATATATATGAAAATGTTAATAAACTATGAAATAGAAATAATAAATGGGCTTTTGTACAAAAAATATCGATAACAAGTCTTATCTTGTTATTTACTATTTTTAAACTGAAACTAACGACTAAATTGGAAATGTTTTGTAATGAATAAGTAATTAATGTTTCGAGTACACGTTTATCAATAAATTTCAATTGTGGACATTTAATATTGGTTTAAGTATTTAATTGCTTACGTTGTGTGCATGGATTACGGATAACCTAGCATTAATATTGTTGATCCACGTGGGTAGCGGACTTATTAGGTTGACGAATCTAATAACTACGTTGGGTAACCTTATTAATGGGTGACTTATCCTTATGACTCTTTAGGATACGATTGATATATGGGATAATAAGTGACACGAATAAATAAATGAGTTTATCGAGTTGACGAATTCGATAAGGTCTACTATTTATTCCGAAACTTATTGAACTATGGAGCTTATCGTTTAGAGGTCTCATTGCGTCGCATTGAGTTATATATTGGTTGTTTGAGTGCATTCATAGCATCATATTGAGTCGATACACCCACATGAGGAATACCAAACACTATGATTAAATGGTGAAACGAGACGTTTTTGGAAATAAAGAAGTGGAACATATTGGGGTAGATAACGTTGATTTTGAGGAACATATATATTAAAGTTGGTCTACATTAATAGGTTGTGCCGAGTCGATAGTTGTTGTGCTGTGATACCGTTATCTTCTGCTAGTGTATATTTGTGCGTTGATTGCTTGCGTTGATTGCTTGAGGTAAGTTTCATAGCCCCACTTTTATCTACATTTTTAACTATATTGGGGTGAGAATCATGTTGTTGTTTTTGGACCGTTAAAACTATTTGGATTTGCTTATATGCTTGACTGTTTAGATAGATGTGCGGTAGTTGTTGCCTTAGTTTAGGTTTAACCGTGCCTAACTAAGAATAGACTTCTACATCGACCTAGTCCGGGGTTGGCAATTGTTCTAGATTTTGCCACGACAGTGTTGGACTAGAGTCGCTGGGCCCGAGTAGTCCCTGGATGCGGGACATGTGTTATGATTGGTGATCCGGGTAGGATCGGTGAGAAACGGTATTTATCTATCTTAGGTCTTGCATAGCAAATCAACTCTTACAGGTCCACTATGATTTTGTTGAACTTAAACCTATGAACTCACCAGCGTAAGCTGACCTTTTAGCATGATTTCTCAGGTATTTGAGAGATGTTTGGAATACGTGATTCGGTGGAAGCTTGGCAAGAAGGCGGGGTTCAAGGATCATTTCTGACTCTGATAAACTATGGGGACCTATTTGATTAAACCATGTTTTGGGCCTAATAATTACACTTTTGGATTAAATGTTTTGAATACTTAAATTTGGGATTGGTTTGAATGTTAAATGACTATCTTTTTGCTATACTTGTGTGCGATACCAATCCAATAGTAACGCCCTGAAAACTTAATTAAGTCTTCCGCTGTACCGAGATTTGGGGGTGTTACAAGTTCCGTTATAATTTACACGTTTTCATCCGTTCTTATGCGTTTTTCTACATTTTTATTTGTTTTCGTCCGTTTTTATACGCTTTCGTCCATTTTTCTTACATTTTCATATGTTTTTTTACGTTTTCGCCCGTTTTCTTACATTTTCATACGTTTTCGTCCATTTTTTACAGTTTCATCCATTTTATACGTTTTTCTTATGTTTTCATACTTTTTTATCCGTCTTCTTATACGTTTTTATTCATTTTATCCGTAAGAAAAACGGACGAAAACGTATAAAAAAGAATAAAAACGTAAAAAACAGATAAACACGTAGAAAAACGTATGAAAATGGATGAAAACATAAGAAAAACGTATAAAAAATGAAAAAAAACGTATGAAAATGTAAGAAAAACGTATAAAAACGCATAAAAAGTTTGACGAAAACGTATGAAAATGTTAGAAAACGGGCGAAAACATATAAAACGGATAAAAACGTACAAAAACACATGAAAATGTAAGAAAAACGGATGAAAACGTATAAAAACGGAAGAAAATGGATAAAAACATAGAAAAACGGATGAAAACGTAAGAAAAACAGATGAAAACGGATAAAAACGTCAAAAACGGATAAAAAAAGTGTAAAACGGACGAAAACATAAAAAAACGGATAAAAACGTGTGAAAACGTATAAAACATATAAAATGTAAAAAAAACGGACGAAAACGTATAAAAACGACGAAAATGGATAAAACGTAAGAAAACGTATAAAACGGACGAAAACGTTAAAAACGGATAAAATCGTGTGAAAACGTAAGAAAAACGAACGAAAACGTACAAAAACAGATCAACACGGATAAATTCGTAAGAAAACGTATAAAAATAAATGAAAACTTATAAAAACTTACGAAAACGGATAAAATGTATGAAAACGTAAGAAAACGGATAAAAACGTATGAAAACGGACAAACGTAAAAAAACGGACGAAATTGGATAAAAACGTATGAAATCGTAAGAAAACATATAAAAACGTACCTAAAATAGAAAAACTTTAAATTATATACATCCGTTATTATAGAGGATAGACGATGCAACGGTCTTTAACCCAAAAGGGCTAAATTGTAAATTATAACGGAACTCACTTAGCACTAGTTAAGTGATGGACCGGTGGTGTTGTTTGTTTACCAGTTTAGGGACTACCAGTGCAACTTCAAACTTAGAGGGATGAAGGTTGTTGCTTTTGACATACCACAGGGACCATCCATGTAATTTACTCTTCTCTGTTTGTATCAAACAAAAGAATTACCAATGTGACATGTTCCTTTTAACAAAAAAAAAAGAAAAAGTATTTGTTTATTATAGGGGGAAATGATGCCTACTTTATAAAGTAAGAAAGATGCATACTTTCCATTGTAAAAATTAAAAATATTTACAATTAAGCCCATTTATTATATCACAAATACATATTTTCCCCATTCTTTTACTACTTTATAAAATAGGCAACTTTCCTACTTTATAAAGTAGGCATCATTTCCCCTTCTTATAGTTATTCTTTTCTTTACAATTTCATTCTCGATGGACATTTTATTCTGTATCATTCACTCTTATAAAACACCATAGTATCATTTGTTAACGGTGTTCGTTGACTTCGTATGAAGAATTTCAAGACTTTTGTTTTAGCGTATCACGTATGGTGTTATGAGTAGGAGTGACAATTCTTGATACCACACGAACATGCACGGGTTAGGGCTAAGACTAAACAGGCTAAGTTTGGGCCGACTTCATAACTTGTTAAATCAACTATTATACGTTTCGTTCCAAAAAATCTTGAAATTGTTTTTATGTTTCTTATTATAGGTGTAAACGGGTTGAATCAAGTCAAAGTTTGTCAGAGCTCGACTTAACTCGATAACTCAAGTTTTTTGTTATGTTGTGTTTCTAAAACCAGCTAAACTTGAAATATAAGATAAGATTTAAATTCAGCTTGAGCTTGGCTTGAAAAGCTCGACACGTTCATAAATAAATCACTTAAAAGCTCTAAAAGCTAATAATAACTGGATTTGAGTCTATAAGCTTGAACTTGACTCGTTACTATTTCGAGCTCATTTTCAACCACTATGTAACAATTCGCATTTTTGGGTACTATTCATTTTTACTATTCACTCCAGAAATTTTTATTTCACATTATCGTAAGTTAACCTATTTTCATGATAACCCGAGAGTTTGACACCCGTCGGGTCATTTTTGCAAATTTCACAAAACCGTGTATGAGATTTACGTTTAAGTTTAAACGAAATCTAGACATCCCGATATGTCCATACAAAATTACAAACAAGAGAAATATAGGTTTTTCACATCATACGATGTTTTCGTAAGTTTTGAATTTTTACATTTTTCGGTTTTGCGTTTTACGCGTAAAAAGCATACGGTTTTAGGTTTTTACGACTTTAAGCATCCCAATAGAGCTTATCACTCATTTAATATGCTAATATAAAGTATATTTATAAGTTTTAACATATTTATAAGTTTCATATTTTTAGGATACCCGGTTTTAAGTTTCGTGACTTTACGGCTTACAGTTAGCGATTAACGGGACCAAAACTCACTTCGTCACTTATATAAGGTCAAGATTCATCCATCTAGTCCCTCCCCTTGTATTTAACGTGTATAGGGTGTATCACCATGGCCTTGGTGGCTTGGTGAGAGCCATGGAACATTTAGAGCATCATGTGTTACATTAGGAGCTATAGAAAGTCTTAAGGCTAAAAATCAACCAAATATGCATCATGTGTTCCATTCTAGACCACACCTTAGTGTAAACTAACATCCTCAGGGCCCTATAAATACCCCTGACCCTATTGTAGTCATTCACAAAACAAAAAAAAACACAAACACTCTTCATTCAAGTTTTACTTCAAGTATTACAAGAGAAATTAAAGGCCAAAGAAAGCTACCTCAAATCCTTGCAAGTTTAGGTGATCTTCTTGTGTTTAAATCCACTCAAGTCACCTAAGATCTCGTCACAAGCTCTTCAAGAATACAAGAAGTGTAGAAGGTTGCTAAGGTGTGGGAGAGTGCTCAAATCCTAGTTCTAGTCCTAGATCTTGTTATTCCTTTCTTTTGAAAGCCAAAACCTATTGCTCCTAGGATTCTCTCGGCCTTCCAACATCGTACTTTCACTATCACTTTGCTTTACAGTGAGTATTCATGAACGCCTTTCTCTAACTATTTTAATCGTTTTGGGGTGGATGCATGAACCATATTTGAACTAAATTGATTACTATTTTATGAACTCTTTTGACTTGAACTTTTGAACTTAAATTAAACTCTTGAATTTAATTACGAACTTAAAGTCTCGCCTTATGGGTGGAGCGTGCAAAGTCAAACCATGTCGGTGGAGCGTTCTTGACCTAAAAGTCTCGCCATGTCGGTGGAGCGTTCTTTTCCTAAAAGTCTCGCCTTATTGGTTGAGCGTGCAAAGTCTCCCATGTTCGGAGCATTCATAATTGTGTATAATAGTTGTATGATGTACCGTTCGTACATTCGCATTGTTAGTCTCCTATTAGTAAGTAGTATGGATAGCGATATTAGAGGTCGGGCAACCTCTCGTTCACTATGTTACGGGCTGCATATTATTTATTCTCGGGGCTTTGCCTGGCATACATTATTATATACGTAATGCTTATTTTGTGTATTATTATGATCGCGTTTGCTTGACTACCAGACATACGAATTTTTATGCAATCAGGGATGGCAAAAGCACCCGAAACCGATGGGGAAAACTAAAACCCGAACCATTTGGGTCGGGTTCGGGGGCGGGTTCGCGGGTTTGGATACGAGTTCGGGTAAATATATTATTTTCTTTTCTCCCGCCCGTATACCCGTACCCGTATACCCGAATTTGTACACGTTTTTTTTTGCGAATTTATATAAGGTCCTAATAAGTTTTGAGCTCTTAACCTTGTACAATTTTTTTTCTACTCTACTCCTTAATAGCATATATCTTGGTAATTACAAACTATTAAATTAACACTTACGCTTGACGCTTTAATTCTCACACACATGACACATTAACTCTTTAATATTCAAACATTACGAATATTGAAGTCGTTTTCTTTAACTTCTAAAAACTTTGAATATATTAGGGTGTTTTGGTTTTTTTTAGGTCGAGTTGTACAACAATGATTTTAATTGGGGATAACTGATACCCGCGGAGAAAACCGATAACCCGATGGATAATAATAATCGGGTACCCATCGGGTATTGGGGCTTGGGTTTGGATATGATAAACGGGTATGGGTATGGGTTCCCTAAAACCCGCCCCGAACCCGACCCGTTACCATCCCTATATGTAATGGGTTGTGAACACATAGGTTACAAGTCTTGTATGGGTGGGACTTGCAACTGAATGGATTGACATCGCCTTTGCTTTGTGGACTTTTCTTAAAGACTTTGAAATTACTTTTATTATGGAAATATATATGAACTTATATGTTAAAAGTCTTGTATGGGCGGGATTTGAAACAGGATAAGTTGATAGGATATTTGTCATATGAACTTTCTTAAAAAGGTTTTCATATATAAAAAGTGTGTACTTACCAACTATATTCATAGTTGACCCGTTTTCTCTCATGCATTTCAGGTGATCGTCAGTAAGCTTTTCTTCAAGGTCTTTGTATAATGAAGTTTTCACATGTCAATACTAATCGTTATGTATTACAAAGCTATATTTTGGGAACTAATCTTTGTATTTTAATTACCGATGTTGGCTATAACAATATTGTAATGATATATTTTTCCTTTAATGTACTTTATGGTATTGTTCTATATCTCTTTTGTGGTGATTATTGATTATGTTGCACTCCACTTTTCCGCTTTATCGGAGTGTTATAGATTGGTATCAGAGCCTAAGGTTATAGAGAATGACGGTTTTCTTAAATAAAAATCGCATTTATAACAAGAATAAAGTTTTCTTAAATACCGAACATCATACGAGTTGACTAGTATGAGAATTGCATCCTTAATCCTTAATTATATATAGTCTGATCACCTATGTCTAATTCAGGAAAATAATGCAATGATGGGAGTTGTAGTCTCAGATCATGTTTTGGTGGGTTTAAAAAGTCTAATCACCTGAAATTGCATATTTCGAGTGCGTATGCCTTGCATGTTTTATGCATTCATATTTGTGCAGTTTGCATTATATTCAGACGTTCATTATTAACTTTTAGCATGCCTTGTTCAGTTATGATTTGCCTTATTTGACTATGTTATGCCCCTGTTCATGCTTATTAGTCATTGTGCTTTGTCCTTGCTACATTATTTATAGCTTTCTTGCTAATTTAAGCCACCACTATTTGTTGATTTGATCGGAGTAAGCAGTTACAAAATCGAGCCAATCTTTCAAAAGACCTCCTTCCAGGATGTTGAATCATTTCTTTACGACAAATTAATTCCTAGCTTGAACAAGTGACAGTTCTTGTTTGATGAGTTGCGAATATCAAGCTAAAAGTCAAGTTGTTACCCAAGCCGATTCAGTTTAATCTCATGATAATTCTTGTTTGATGAGTTGTGAGATTAAATTGGAATCGACAACCTAAAGGTCTTTTGAGGGCTATGCTAAAAAATGGAGAAGTTTGCCTCATCAAATCTGACCACGAGAACGTACGTATATAAAATGAACAAAATGAACTTCGGGACGAAGTTCTGTTAACGGGTAGAGACTGTAACAATTCGCATTTTTGGGTTACGATTCATTTTCACTATTAAATTTGTATTTCACATTATCGTAAGTTAACCCATTTTCATGATAACCCGAGAGTTTGACACTCGTCGGGTCATTTTTGCAAATTTTACAAAACCTCTGAGATTTACGTTTAGGTTTAAACAATATTTAGACATCCCGATATGTTTATACAATATTACAAACAAGATAAATATAGGTTTTTCACATCATACGACGTTTTCATAAATTTTGGATTTTCACATTTTTTGGTTTTGCGTTTTACGCGTTTTAAGCCTACAGTTTTAAGTTTTTACGACTCTAAGCATCCCGATATAACTTCACTCATTTAATATGCTAATATAGAGTATATTTATAAGTTTTAACATATTTATAAGTTTCATATTTTTAGGATACCCGGTTTTATGTTTCGTGACTTTACAGCTTACAGTTAGCGATTAACGGGACCAAAACTCACTTCGTCACTTATATAAGGCCAAGGTCCATCCACCTTGTAACAATTCGCATTTTCAGAATTTCTATCCATTCTCAAATTTTTACTATTCATCTCGAGAAATTACTATTCACTTTTACTATTCACTTTCACTATTCATCCTGTAAATTTTTTATTTCACATTCTCGTAAGATAAATTATTTTAGTAATGACCTGAGAGTTCGACAATCGTTAGATCATTTTCGCAAAAGTTATTAAGAAAACATCGTTTTAAAGTTTAATTTTGGTCGGAACACCATTTCAACATCCCACGCATAACGAAAATCAACTCGGACAATATTCCTCACATCAGATTAATTTTTAGATCACTCATAATTAATTAGAGAATTTTTAAGATTTCTTTTAAATGTTACCAAATAAACCCTGAGCCGTACGAAACTAAACTTACGTTTTAAACAAATCTACGTAGACCCAGACTTAACCATTCCTGCACGGTATTTTCTAAGATGTTTAGAAACTTTTACATTTTTGGAAAAGTCAAACATATTTCCCTCCTTCTTTGACCATAAAGAAATTAAGCTTGTACGTTCTACATTTTTGCTTAAATCGCGTAACTTTTAAACTTCACGTATAACTGTTAAGTTATCCCACGTATGACGAAAACCACATTTTGACATCTCATATCACTTTTAGACTAATTTTAGTCTACTTTAAATAAATTCACGGTCATTTCCCTGAAATTTTGTTCTTTTTCTGATAAATTGTGAATTACGCGTTTTTGACCCATAATTCCAGTTTTAAGCAGCGTTTTTGCATCCAATGAGACTTATCACCCATTTTATATTTTTAGATGGAGTATAATGATGAGTTTAATCATTCATATAAGTTTCATATTTTTACGATAACCGGTTTTATGTTTTATGGCTTAACGGCTTACAGTTAGCGATTAACGGAACCAAAACTCACTCCGTAACCAAGATAATACCAAAACTATCCACCTAAGTCATCTTATCTCTTCATGGCCGACCTTAGGGGGGGGATTCATCATTTTGGTGGCATCATCCTAACCATGGTTCATTTAGATCATTACATGTGTCCTAACTTAACTATGGTTAATATTTAACCCAATATATGGTTAACTAATAACGCTACACGCGTCGTTCGGGGTCAAAGTAACTTCCTTTTCTTCGAGCAAGTTTTATAACACCCTAGGCAGTGAACCTAATCGTTGTAGTGTAGTAATTAGGGTAAGCCACGGGTATTGATATCGTTCTCTAGGGGAATAGGAATGCTAGTAGGGAGTTACTACGCTAAGGTTAAGGTTGAGGAAGATTATTTTTTATCTTTTTATATTTTATGAAAATGGAAAGGTACGAATCTCGGGTATTGGATTTGGGGGGTTTGGTATTTCTACCGATTACTCTACTATTATCTAATTATCTAAACTAAGGTTGTGGGAGTCTATGTCTAATTAATGTGTGCTCGTATGATAGTTTAAAGATGTGTTTACTTAGTTTGTATTACTCCTTAATTATCTCCTATTGATGGTTGAGTGTCACGTCTTATTCCTGGTTGCGTTGTGTGTCTAAAGTTGTAGGGTATGCGTTTCTCCCTAACTCTTTGAACTTACCAAAGGGTCTTGTCTACAAACCCACTAGAGATTATAGACTCCTACTCTAAGGCGCTCTTCGGATGGTTTAGCCTACAATCACTCAGGTAATTATACTCTAAGGTTCACAAAGATGAATCAAGCATTAAGTGCACAACGGATGACCTATCGCATTACTAGATCATAAATCAACTACGATAAGAAACAACCAATCAATATTCAATAATTAAGTTTCATACTTCCTAAGCAAACACACAAATAAATTAGCCGGACATGGAGAACATGCAAGCATACACACAAATAATCAAAGACATAATTGAATTAATGAAGCAAAGACTTATCTTGATGTAAGATAGGGTTAAAAACCCTAAAATACTGTACAAGACACCTTAGGTTCGGTTTTAGGTTTTTACTCCAAAGACTCTCCACACCAAGACTAAAAAATTCGGATTCTATATATAAGATTACAATTGCGACGGCGTCACCTTATGTTTAGTGACGCCGTCGTGTCGCCGCCATTAGGGTTTCGTCTTGGCCACGTTAACTTTGCGACGGCGTCACCTTATGTCCGTGACGCCGTCCTCTTCAGCTTCTGACGTCGTCTGGATTGCATCTAGGCCGTCTGAGTAGCGACGGCCTACTCTTTCACCACTAGACGCCGTCTCTTGAAAATACGAGTTTTGAGTTCTGTCCCGTCACAATAATTCTGGGACGGCGTCGCAAATAGCACCTGACGCCGTCGCCTTCTACATTCAGCAACTGTGAGTGTCTCGATTTCGACTTTGGCCATTTTGTTCATATATTCGCGCCTTTCCGTCCAAATAAGTGCCATTCCAGCATTTTGCCTTCACGAGACCTAAAAAGTGAAAAGGAACGATATTAAGCAATAACGGATACAAAAGTGATCAAATAAGGACTTAAACGACCCCTCAAAATGGTACCTTTTAAAACCTTATCAAATATCCCTACACTTGTTATTTGCTTGTCCTCAAGCAAATGTGCTTTTAGCCAATTAACTTATAAGTTAGGGGTCATGCAGCATTAATTCAAAACGGTCCACAACACATATAAGCCCCGCAAAAGTCATAACAAGCACGGAAATTACATACTAGCACCTCACATGGGGTGTTTGGATACTCACATCTCTCTCAGGTGTATAAATGAAATATAACAATATAGGAAATGGAAGATAAACACTCATTAACCGGTCCTAGTACATAGATTACCATAGGCTTGAGAATAGATCAAACCTCCATCGCTTTGGCGTAAGCACCTAGGAAAGACTATCAAAGAGGTCTTTTAAAGGGTTGTAATGTTAGGCTTACGGTAGGGAAATAAGGGTTTGGTGGGATAGGCTATTTAGTGGTGGTAAGTCAAAAATCTTTATGTTAACTGCATATGAAGAATGGCGTTGCTAAGCCAAGACTCGACACTCTAAACTCTAGATAACTGAAATAAACAAACATAAATTTAAAGGATAGATGTAGGATGGTAGCCCGTATTTTTTTTTTCACTCTATTTTTTTTTCTTTTTCTCTTTTTCTATTTTTTTTCGATTTTTTTTTTTTTTTTTTTTTTTCATACACTTTTACTCTACCATCCTCTAAGATAACATCAAAATACTAGGGATTTATAAGCATATCCCTACATTTGAGTTTTTATTACTCTAACACTAATTTGACCCGAATTGAAAAGATCAAAACACTTGGGGTACATTATTACGCAAACAAAGGGAATTTGAATTTAACGTTCCCTTCCCGTCATTTCATAAACTTTAACTTTTCCCATGAATCCCAATCATCCCAAAACTGTATACAAAGGATATGACTCGACTTAGCAACTTATGCAAGCAACCAGATAATTGAACTAAGGGTTTTGGGTGATAACAAATATTTGCACTAAAAGTGAGTGCATAAGGGGTAGGCTAAGGCGATTTGGGTGTATATTTGGGGGTGGTGTATAAACAATGCTCTTCATTGATATTCCGGAAAAACCGAAACATCACGAGAACCGCGAAAAGGATAGGCTCTGAGGGGTTAACTAGGGGTATCGTGTACTAAAGATGAGTACAACGCAAAGGGTGTGGGGGAATTACTCAACCGATGTGGAAGAAGTAATTATATTACGGGTATTAAACAAGGGTTATCCTAATGCCTCTTATCATTTAGTTATTCCTAACTACACAAGTGTAGCCTCACTTGCGATCTCGGAATGCATCACAAAACAAGTTCTAGAATCTAATATACTACCGGTTCACACTCTAAGCATTAAAGATGAATGCTTTTATTCCTACTAATCTAAGGGCGATCCTCACATTTTGGGTGGAATTTGGGTGGTAAAGGGTTTTTGTGCTAGTCATGCAACTTCCTATCCGTGAGACGCTTTTGTTAAGACTAATGGCCCACTCCTATATGTCATGAAAAATTTTAAATTTGGTGCCAAAATTACCCTAACCGACATTTTCTCATAGTTTATTACACAAATGCAATTAGACAAAGCAAATAGTCAAGGATAAGCATAGTTTCAAAGTTCCCGTTTTATTTTCCCTCCCTACACTTAAACTGAACATTGTCCCCAATGTTCCCCGAAAGTATCAAAGATATGATAAAAGAAGGTAATTAAAAACGAAAGAAACTAATACTCCCCTGATTAGCTCGGTAGGATCCGTGTAAAGTGGTGGTTAAACTCTTTTCCAAGAAGAATTATTGCGTGAAAAGCTCCTTCCAATCTTATGTAACTTCTTCTTGACAAACTAAACCTGCACACTTGAAGAGAACAAACGAAACCTTCGCGTAAAATCGGCGGTAATAATATATAAGACTCGATTTAAACTAAGATATAATGCTTGTGGAATGGATGTTTACAGAATTTCTAAGAAAATTAAGACCTGGAAAATTCCAAAAATTTATAAGTAGCTCAGAAAACGAGAAAAAGTAATCTGATGTTTTTACTCCTTCCTGACGCCGTCAGGTTGAAATCCTGACGCCGTCAGGTTATCCTGACAAAAACTGGTCTACGATTTTCTGGAAAAAAATTCTGGAAAATTTACATCTTTAGAATCTGGAAAAATTTCTGCAAAACATCCATTATGACTCGATACAAGCATTTGACTCGAACAAACAAACATATATATCTTTTAGTTAATTGTTATTCTCATGTTTACGTTTCTTTTGAAAACGTGTGTAATCCTCCCTACACTTATCCCTTATGTAAAATACCTTTATATGCAATTAAGACGAGGTTAAAAACAAAATAAAGCATTTTCACAAATTTAAACATGAGGATAAACAATTAATAAAAGATATATGACACTAACAAGCAAACAATTAAGCATGGATTGCCTCCCACGAAGCGCTTTTCTTTATTAAATAGTCTTGTAGCTAGACTCATAGTCGTGCTCCTACGTTTCCTCACCACCGTCCTCTTGACTCTTTGTTTTCCCTTCATCGAAAGGGTGTAGACGCTTTATGCTCACCGTGGATTCCTTGCCAACGCTGTCAATTATGGCGACGGTTTTATCTTTTAAATTGGTCTCCTTAACTGTGAAAGGCCCAAACCATCTTGGTTTGCTTCTTCCTCGTAATGCCCTTATCCGAGACCTATACAAGAGCACTTTTTCTCCCTTTATAAATTCCTTAGGGTCCTTTTGTACCTTAGGTAATGAAGTAGGATTGCTTCTTAACTTTTTATTGGGTTTCCACAATGTCGCATACAATCCTTGAACCATAAAGTCTCTAAGCCCTTTTTCCCAGTCATTCTTCTTCTTCTTAACATTGTTATCCGGGGCTTTTCGATTTCCACCCGTAATCATTTCCATGATCTTAAGAGGATATCGTGGGACGATGGGTATTCTAGCGTACCCCTTCCCGCTTTTGAGTATCATGATGCCTTATCCGCATTTAATGGTTGCCTTGGCGGTGGCCAGGAATGGTGTCCCAAGAATGAGAGGTACGTTTTTATCTTCCTCAACATCAATGATCACGAAATCCACTGGATAAACGATGTTAGCCACCTCAATTAGAACATCAACAGCGATTCCTACGGGATGGACATAAGTATGATTAGCTAGGGAAAGTCTAAGGTCGGTTTTTGCTGGTTTCTCATTAGTTAGCTTATTATAGATTGACAATGGCATTATGTTCACATCGGTCCCTTGATCAGCCAAGGCATTTATATTTTCCATGTCACCGATGCTAACTGGTATCACGAAATTCCCTGTGGTGTTTCGTTTTCTTGTTAACGGTTTTTTTATGACCAACTCATACAGAGGTTCCATAGGTAAAGCATCGTATTCTTCTTCCGTCATCTTTCCTTCAAGAGCATCCCTAAGAACTTCATTGTACCTAAAGTTGTTTACTTGGTTTGCAATGGTTTTCTTGTTTATTTCATGCTTAAGGTAGTACTCAGTGGTCTCAGGTTCATCATTAGGCATGGACTCATCCTTCGTGCTTTCCTCAGTATTCCACATCTCAACCCTTGCATTCTCAGGCATGATGGAAACGGCGTTTACAAATGAAGTGGGAGGGCAATCATTGCTTCTTACGAGCACTTTTTCGGGAGTCTTTGTTTTGGTAAATTCAATTACCAAATCCATCATTTCTTTCATTTTTGCTTGCATTTCCTCTCTCTGCCTATAAACCTCCTCTTCAAATTTGGCTAATCTCTCTGTATGAGCTGCCATATACTCCCTCATTTGATCTTTGAAGCTTGGTGAAAGTGGTATTGGGGAAGTAGAACGGAAGCGCCTTGCGGAACTTGGGTTTTGTTCGCGACTTGGAGATTCCGAAAGAGGTGTGGAGCGGTTGGTAGAGTGGGCGGATTTGACTATCTCTTGAGGAATTTGTACAGGTACTCTTTTCTGCCTTTCCATCAGATAATCAATTCCTCTCTCGATGGCACTCAATTGCTCTTTGAGTGTATCGGAGGATTCAGGAGGAGTGGATATGGCATTAACCACGTTAATCGGAGTTTCGGGAGATTCACTCCAATCTTCGTAGCTTTAATCGGCGAGCTCCTCTATGATATCCCACGATTGCTCTGCATTAAAGTCGCTGAGTCTTCCACCGGCAGCTCGATCAATGGATCGTCGAGTAATGAAATCGGTATGATCATAGAAGATTTGGATTTGAAGCCAAAGATCAATGCCATGGTGTGGAAGTTTACGGAGTAATTCCTTAAATCGAGTCCATGCTTTGTAAAGAGACTCACCTTGGAGCTTCTGGAATGTCAAGATGTCTCGCCTAAGCTTAGTGGTTCTCCCCGGTGGGAAGAATTGAGCAAGGAAGCGAGAGGTAAGATCATCCCAACTTGAGATGGAGCCGGCGGGAAGTCGCTCAAGCCAATTACTAGCTTGGTCCCGTAGAGAGAATTGGAAGAGACGCAGGCGCGTGGTCTCCCGAGTAGTAGCATCAAGGTCGATGGAATCGACGATTTTGAGGAAATCCCTCAGATGCTGATTTGGATCTTCGGAACGAAGTCCATGGAATGCACATCCGTTTTGCACCAACCGGATGGTGTCGGATCGCAGGGCCGTAGTTTGGGCTTCGTCGGGAAGCTCAATGGTGTTCCTATAGCCTAGGTGGCTTGGTCTCGAGTATTCACCAAGAGTACGGGCTCTTGGCGGGTCATTTGGTGGTGGGTTGATGAAGGGTAGTGGGTTATCACCTTCCATGATGAAAAGTGATGGAATTACTAACAAAGGTCACGAAGAAGGGGGATAGACTAAGAGAAATCTAAAAATGAGAAAAAAAATTTACTTGATAGGAATCAAGCAAAGAAACCTAAACGAGGTGGACTACTAACTAGCTATTCTATTCCCCGGCAGCGGCGCCAAAAACTTGATAACGCTACACGCGTCGTTCGGGGTCAAAGGAACTTCCTTTTCTTCGAGCAAGTTTTATAACACCCTAGGCAGTGAACCTAATCGTTGTAGTGTAGTAATTAGGGTAAGCCACGGGTATTGATATCGTTCTCTAGGGGAATAGGAATGCTAGTAGGGAGTTACTACGCTAAGGTTAAGGTTGAGGAAGATTATTTTTTATCTTTTTATATTTTATGAAAATGGAAAGGTACGAATCTCGGGTATTGGATTTGAGGGGTTTGGTATTTCTACCGATTACTCTACTATTATCTAATTATCTAAACTAAGGTTGTGGGAGTCTATGTCTAATTAATGTGTGCTCGTATGATAGTTTAAAGATGTGTTTACTTAGTTTGTATTACTCCTTAATTATCTCCTATTGATGGTTGAGTGTCACGTCTTATTCCTGGTTGCGTTGTGTGTCTAAAGTTGTAGGGTATGCGTTTCTCCCTAACTCTTTGAACTTACCAAAGGGTCTTGTCTACAAACCCACTAGAGATTATAGACTCCTACTCTAAGGCGCTCTTCGGATGGTTTAGCCTACAATCACTCAGGTAATTATACTCTAAGGTTCACAAAGATGAATCAAGCATTAAGTGCACAACGGATGACCTATCGCATTACTAGATCATAAATCAACTAAGATAAGAAACAACCAATCAATATTCAATAAATAAGTTTCATACTTCCTAAGCAAACACACAAATAAATTAGCCGGACATGGAGAACATGCAAGCATACACACAAATAATCAAAGACATAATTGAATTAATGAAGCAAAGACTTATCTTGATGTAAGATAGGGTTAAAAACCCTAAAATACTGTACAAGACACCTTAGGTTCGGTTTTAGGTTTTTACTCCAAAGACTCTCCACACCAAGACTGAAAAATTCGGATTCTATATATAAGATTACAATTGCGACGGCGTCACCTTATGTTTAGTGACGCCGTCGTGTCGCCGCCATTAGGGTTTCGTCTTGGCCACGTTAACTTTGCGACGGCGTCACCTTATGTCCGTGACGCCGTCCTCTTCAGCTTCTGACGTCGTCTGGATTGCATCTAGGCCGTCTGAGTAGCGACGGCCTACTCTTTCACCACTAGACGCCGTCTCTTGAAAATACGAGTTTTGAGTTCTGTCCCGTCACAATAATTCTGGGACGGCGTTGCAAATAGCACCTGACGCCGTCGCCTTCTACATTCAGCAACTGTGAGTGTCTCGATTTCGACTTTGGCCATTTTCTTCATATATTCGCGCCTTTCCGTCCAAATAAGTGCCATTCCAGCATTTTGCCTTCACGAGACCTAAAAAGTGAAAAGGAACTATATTAAGCAATAACGGATACAAAAGTGATCAAATAAGGACTTAAACGACCCCTCAAAATGGTACCTTTTAAAACCTTATCATTAACCAAACTTACCCTCCTATAAATAGCAAGTGAAATATATCCTAAAACCCCTCAAACACTGAATTGGGTCGTTCATATCATAAAACCATCATATCTTCCATAATTTGATCTACAAACTCCAAGTTTATGCAAAGAAGTTTCAAGTAGTAAGTTACTACATCAAATCTCTAGCAAGTTTAAGTGATCTTCTTGAGTTTAGATCCACTAAAGTCACTTAGTACTTCATCACCAACTCTTCAAGATCACAATGGTGCCAAGGTGTAGAAAGCTAGCTCAATTCAAGTTCCTAAGTGTTCAATCAAAGTCCGATCTTTACTAGTTACTCATTTCTTAATTGCAAGCCAAAAGTTGTAAGCAACTAATCACCACCATCATCTCATCTTTATTATTCATAATCTTAACAATTTTATGCTATATATATAGTTACTATGTTGATTCATGATGTACATATACTAAATCACATGTTTTAATTCACATATTGTCGTAAAAGTAACAAACTAGTAAACTAATCATATTCTATACGTTTGAAACCATTAAAACTAGTTATATACGGACTTTCTAACTTACATAATATGGTAGACAAGATAAAAATATAAACATAGCAACTTGAATCACCCGAAATGGACAAACGAGTCAAAAGAAGTTAGCGAAACCAAAACGCCAAAACTGCCTAACACAAGCTGTTAAGCAGCTGATCGTTTTGAAAGTGGTACTTCTGCTCCGAATCATCAAAAACTTAAAACATGAAAGTTGTCCTGAACGACGTTTTCCTTCAATAGGTAAGAAGCTCGGACCTTGGAAACGCTTAAATAGGCCATTATTTTTCAAAAACTGAAACTGCCCTATATATATATAGTTCACGACTATACTTTTGTCACAACTAAAAGCAAAACCAAGTTATTTTCATAGCTAGTTACATATTAACTTAACAAAACTCATTTAATCTTACAATAGTGTTTTCACAAGTAACGGAAAAATGACCATTTTACCATTTTCTGACGATTTTTACCAAAACTTTATTCTTGAACATGTTAATAAGTTGTAACCACTTGTAAGCAATGAGAACTTGTAAAAACTAGATATTTACAAAAAACATGATAAACTTTATGATATAACAATCTTCATTCAAAATCTATGTTTTATCTACTAAGTGCTACAAAACTAGGGAGGTTCATGTGAGGGGTTTCATTTGGGTAAACGGATCGACGAGTTGCTGGATTTACGAATTAAAGTGTCCTAGCTCCTCGAACGTTTACTACATGACCTCTGAATTGTGATGGCCCGAACGGTAGTACGATATATATAAACTAAACACGTTTTCACAACTAGACCATTTCTATAAACGACATACACAAATACCATGTACTACATCATGATCAACATAGAGACGTATATAGGCTTGTTATTTCTTTCGCATCATTATTTCAAACCTAAGTCGCAACATCCTATTCTAGGTTGCTCGTAGAAGTTATCACGGCATATCCATCATTCTCATTATACATTTGCTATCATTTACTTTGAGGTGAGTTCATAGCCCCACTTTCTATTACTTAATTGTTTTACAAACCCTTGGGGGAGATACATGCTTTATTTTAAATCGAACACATTGCTTTCAAACTGTATGCTTATCTGAATGTATTATTTGCACTAAGTACCACTATTGCCAATCTTAAGTCCCTACTATCATGAACCATTAATCACTTGCGAGTGAACGTGAATATTGTGGATAGGCCTATTTGGATTAACGAATCCCGTTTGTATTGACCGGGTAGGCAAACAAACGCACTATATTTGAAGATCTATAGGTTTATTGGCAAATTACCTATTAGGGCAACTGTTACTATCAATTTCTATTGACAAGCTGTTAACGTTTTTGGTATCATGAGCTTAGTACAATAATATCTGTTTTGTTTTCAACATTATGGGTGTATAACAACGTAACCCACACAAACCTTATGTGTTCAACTGATTTTCTAAACTCAATGAATTTCACTCAACCTTTATGTTGACAGTTTTAAGCATGTATTTCATGTCCATATTGTATGAGGCTGGAACGGAGGAGCACGGATACTCAAGAAGGCTATAAATTTTATTATTATTCGAAAACCAATTTAATGTATTTTGTAAACTTGGAATCATTTGGGACCTCATTTTTGTAAACTCTGATATTTGTATAAATCGAATGATAAATCTTTTAAAATGACTCCATTAGAGTTCGTTTTTCATTGTTATGACTGTTGTGCCATGAAGTAACACCCAGTTTGAATTCTGCTGCATATCACGAAGTTGGGGGTGTTACAGATTGGTATCAGAGCCACAGTTATAGAGAAACGGGTCTAATCGAGACTTAAACTATAACTACTTTTACAAACAAAAACATTTTATAGCCTTCCGTTCTCCGTGCCTTCCATCCTCCAGATGATTATGTGACTTTTAGGCATTTTAAGCTATACAAACATACTAGTATATTGATATATACACTCGACCTAATTTCAATCATAAACGATAGACTAAACATATCTCCGTATGCCTATTCTAAGGCATTACGGCACAATCATATTTTCCCAATCTCCCAATCTTGCATCTACTCGTGCATTTTAGGATTACGAAACTTTATCCAAGACATTGTAACTGATTACAATGGTCTTTCCTACTTCCCAGACATTGTGAGATACAATGGTCTCATTCATCTCTCAGACACTGTAAATCCTACAGTGGTCTCTATTACATTCTCAGACACTGTAAATCCTACAGTGGTCTCCATTACATTCTCAAACATTGTAAATCCTACAGTGGTCTCATTTATTTCTCAAGACATTGTGAGTACACAATGGTCTCTCCATCATTTCTCAAGACATTGTGAGTACACAATGATCTCTCCATCATTTCTCAAGACATTGTGAGTTACACAATGATCTCTCCATCATTTCTCAAGACATTGTGAGTTATACAATGGTCTCTCCATCATTTCTTAAGACATTATGAGTTACACAATGATCTCTTTATGATTTCTCAAGACATTGTGGGTTACAAAATGACCTCTCCATATTTTCTCAAAACATTGTGAGTTACACAATGGTTTAATTTACTTCACAGACATTGTAAGTTATACAAAGTCTCTAAAAATTATCTTATAAACATTATATGATATTTTTTTACATGAAACCCGTCACAATCTATCAATTTCCCTAATGGAAATACAAGAAATGAAATTTCTAAAGGACAAACTAATTCATCATCTACAAAAGCTGAAGTTCAGCAACTTTCTCTACATTCATCAAAAATTCTCTTCTGAAACCTTCATTGTTAAAGGTCCGTGATGCTTGCCAAGTATAGACTATTTTAGAATTACTTAAGATTTCCTTTCCGCACGCATCTACCCATACTATCTTCTATGCAATGGAATGTGAAAACATAGGTTACAAGTCTTTTATGGCCAGGACTTGCAACTGTATGGTTTGATATCGCCTTTGCTTAGTGGACAATTTCTCAAAAGCTATGGACATATCACAAGTATACCTAATTTAGGTATTTAAAAAATTTGTCGAACCTCGGCTAAATATAGTCTAGTCACCTATATTTAACCTAGGGATAGTGGAACATAGTCTGACTAACTATGTTCGACTTAAATTTTTCAAACACTGAGAACAGTTATACAAGGGTTATACAAGGGTTATATTCAGGTTATATTCAGGTTACAAACCATTTCACATCAACAATATCTTACACCTTTGCTTAACAACAGTTACCCTAACAACAACAAAACTATTCCATTTTGAGGCACTATATAGACGAATGTGTTAGTTAACCATTTGCTGGACTAAGGTATTCAGAGATCACCCACGAAACAACTAAGGAAACCATACAAATACAAATTAGGCTCCATGCCGTACACTATCACCAAAAACTCCATGTTAGAAATTAAGGTTTTATTGATAGCCTCGATACAATAAGATATGATTCGTTTTGAGAATCGGGAAAAGCCAAACTTGAGGTATATTAGACTCAATAAGATTTTAACAAACCCCTTTAGGTTATCAACTTAAGCCACATGGTACATAATACATTCTATGACCAGAAACTTGAGAACGCAAAGATTAGAATTCGGCGTATACACCCTCATTTTTCTAGACACTTCAACATCGAATAACACACATCGAATAACGCAAAGATTATAATTCGGTGGTGAGACTGTAACAATTCGCATTTTTAGGATCTCTATCCATTCTCAAATTTTTACTATTCATCTCGAGAAATTACTATTCACTTTCACTATTCATCCCGTAAAATTTTTATTTCACATTCTCGTAAGATAAATTATTTTAGTAATGACCTGAGAGTTCGACAATCGTTAGATCATTTTCGCAAAACTTATTAGGAAAACATCGTTTTAAAGTTTCATTTTGGTCGGAACACCATTTCAACATCCCACGCATAACGAAAATCAACTCGGACAATTTTCCTCACATCAGATTAATTTTTAGATCACTCATAATTAATTAGAGAATTTTTAAGATTTCTTTTAAATGTTACCAAATAAACCCTGAGCCGTACGAAACTAAACTTACGTTTTAAACAAATCTACGTAAACCCAGACTTAACCATTCCTGCACGGTATTTTCTAAGATGTTTAGAAACTTTTACATTTTTGGAAAAGTCAAACATATTTCCCTCCTTCTTTGACCATAAAGAAATTAAGCTTGTACGTTCTACATTTTTGCTTAAATCGCGTAACTTTTAAACTTCACGTATAACTGTTAAGTTATCCCACGTACGACGAAAACCACATTTTGACATCTCATATCACTATTAGACTAATTTTAGTCTACTTTAAATAAATTTACGGTCATTTCCCTGAAATTTCGTTCTTTTCTGATAAATTGCGAATTACGCGTTTTTGACCCGTAATTCCAGTTTTAAGCAGCGTTTTTGCACCCAATGAGACTTATCACTCATTTTATATTTTTAGATAGAGTATAATGATGAGTTTAATCATTCCTATAAGTTTCACATTTTTACGATACCCGATTTTACGTTTTATGGCTTAACGGCTTACAATTAGCGATTAATGGAACCAAAACTCACTCCGTAACCAAGATAATACCAAAACTATCCACCTAAGTCATTTTATCTCTTCATGGCCGACCTTAGGGTGGGGAGTCATCATTTTGGTGGCATCATCCTAACCATGGTTCATTAAGATCATTACATGTGTCATAACTTAACCATGGTTAATATTTAACCCAATATATGGTTAACCAAACTTACCCTCCTATAAATAGCAAGTGAAATACATCCTAAAACCCCTCAAACACTGAATTGGGTCGTTCATATCATAAAACCATCATATCTTCCATAATTTGATCTATAAACTCCAAGTTTATGCAAAGAAGTTTCAAGTAGTAAGTTACTACATCAAATCTCTAGCAAGTTTAACTCTTCTTGAGTTTAGATCCACTCAATTCACTTAGTACTTCATCACCAACTCTTCAAGATCACAAGGGTGCCAAGGTGTAGAAAGCTAGCTCAATTCAAGTTCCTAAGTGTTCAATCAAAGTCCGATCCTTACTAGTTACTCCTTTCTTAATTGAAAGCCAAAAGTTGTATGCAACTAATCACCACCATCATCTCATCTTTATTATTCATAATCTTAACAATTTCATGCTATATATATAGTTACTATGTTGATTCATAATGTACATATACCCAATCACATGTTTTAATTCACATATTGTCGTAAAAGTATCAAACTAGTAAACTAGTCATATTCTATACGTTTGAAACCATTAAAACTAGTTACATATTGATAAGGTTTTAAAATGTACCTTTTTGAGGGGTCGTTTAAGCCCTTATTTGATCACTTTTGTATCCGTTATTACTTAATATCGTTCCTTTTCACTTTTTAGGTATCTTGAAGGCAAAATGCTGGAATGACACTTATTCGGATGAAAAGACGCGAATATACAAAGAAAATGGCCAAAGTCAAGAATCGAGACACTCACACTGCTGGAACTGAAGGGGACGGCGTCAGGCACAATGGTGACACCGTTGGACAACTTTTGTGACGGCTCAGAAGCCAAATTGCTCATTTACAAGTGACGGCTTCAGGTTTTAAAAGAGTAGGGCGTCGCAACTCAGACGCCCTAGATTTGATCCAGACGGCGTCAGAAGATGAAGCCGACGGCGTCACAACCATAAGGTGACGCCGTCACAAGCTGCAACATGCGCGCGAAGTAGCTGATACTGTTTTGGCCATAACTTTTGCATACAAACTCGGATTTAGGTGATTCAAAAGCCCATGCGACCAGAACGAGAAAACCTACAGTTTGGTGAAAAAATCATTGTGACGCCGTCACTCTTTAGGTGTGACGCCGTCACCCTTTGCCGACAGAAAATCTGCCTTTAAATATAACATTATAACTTCACTTTTTGTAAGCCCTAAACCCTAAGTCCGATTCTGGGGTTTAGGTAGGTGTTTTTCCAGCAACTTAAAGGGTTTCAAACACTCTATAAACATCGTGTAATGGTTTGTTTGTTAATCCAATCCTATGGTATGTCTTCAATTATGATTGTTGCTTGCTCTTCATTAATTATGCTTGGCTAATTCACCTAGTGTTTGCTTATGATTGTATGAAACTTGTATGTAATTAATTAGATCTTATTGATTTCTTAGTGATGCTTGTGTCTATCTTCATCATTAGGGGTGTGACAATTTCAATGAGTCTAATTGGTTTAGTTTATAATTCTTGCATCCTACTGTCTCTTGTTTGATTGGTTGTCTCTTATCTTAATTGTAATTGGCTTAGGAGTGCGACTAGGCTATCGTTGTGTTTAATACTTGACAAATCTTTGATAGTTTATGAATGACTTAGTGGATTTCGTTTACTAAACCCAAAGATAACCTCAAAGTTAGTTTATGAATGACTTAGTGGATTTCGTTTACTACACTTAAAGGTGACTTCAAAGAGTTAGGGAATGCACACCTTACGACCTTAGAAAACACAACGCGTTAAGAATAAGGACGTGACAATTCAACCATCAATAGGACGTGACAATTCAGTAGGTAGAATTGGATAGCTAGCATGGAGTAATATATCATAAGTAGATACGCTTCACGTTCCTGGTAGACCCATAATTTAGTTAGTATCTTTTGGGATAGTTGACTAGCAACTAATTCCACCCTCCCCTCCAAAACCGAGATTCATAAAATATAAAAATACAAAAATAATCATCCCTCACCTTTAGACTTAAATCGACATACACTTCAGCCTAACGACATTATTCCCCTAGAGAACGATATCAATACCCGTGGCTTACCCTAATACTACACTACAACGATTAGGTTCACTGCCTAGGGTGTTGAAAAACTTACTCGACGAAAAGGAAGTTCCTTTGACCCCGAACTCGTTGTGTAAGCGTATCAAGTTTTTGGCGCCGTTGCCGAAGAATATTTATTGTTTATGTAGGATCGATATATTAATTGTGTTTGATGATTCGGGTGGTCTTGGATGATCAAAGTATATGATAGCCATTTTAGAGAGAGAAGTAGAGAGATGGTGTTCTTGGTAGAGAGTTGTTTCAATAAAATGTAAAAGGTTAGATTGCCAAGCCACACCCCTTCCATGGATGGAAGGGGTATTTATACTTACAAACATAACGTCCTCCTGTCAGACTGTGGATCAGGCATACAGTGGGTAAAGACCCGTCTTTCCTCCACGGTGTTACACTAAACTAATCTACGCTACAAACTAACTAATAAACTGCTAAATAACGTAAATAACTACAAGTCTACGAGCTAACTTATGCTAGACAATAGTTGGGGTGACCGACACTTTAATATGGAATTTCCAATTCCTAATAATCTCCCCCTAAGGGAGGTCACCCCATGAAATACATTTTGCATCCTAGCATTCTATCTTTGTCATTAGTTCTTGAGCTCGTAGACTTCAATTCTTCAATTCCGCAATCTTTGTGCTTTTGTAGCGATTCTTCAAAGTCCGCATTGATTTGTACTTTTAGTGGAGGCCTTTAATTGATCCACATCTTTGATGATCTTCGAGCTTTCTTTGAGATCATCAGCCACAACAAATCTCTCTGGATCATCCATAGTTGTGTTGCCATCATGTGTTATTGTGACTTTCGGACCGACATGCTCACACTTTCGGGATCATGACATCTTTTCATCAGAGTAGCGGAAGCTTTTACTGGTTCAGGATATTTGCAGCATCGTAGCAGAAGCATAGTATAAAAATATCATAACCAGGTTATGTAGATATGCACCAATCATGATTTCTTCAATTAAGTGTGGATACTGTGAGCATGCGGCTTTGGATTGACTCCTCAATTCTGATCAGCTGCAACCGTCCAAATGTACCTGCAAACAACAGTTAGCAATAAAACACACGAAAGTGTCTTCGATCACTTTCGTTGAATTGAGGTACACGGCCCACGGTTCCCCATTGATCAGTACAAGTACTGCCTGTGATCAGGTATAATTCCGAAGAATCTCCTTGACAGGGTTTCGCAGCTGCTCTAGCTGTTCTCAAACCGGAACGTCTTAAAGAAGACAACACGGAGTGAGTGAACCAGCGAATTGAGATTCACTGATTGATTGAAAATGATTTGAACACAATCCCGTATTGCTTAAGATAAAGGGTTTTTCAATACGACGAAGGTTTAGAAGAAGAAATCAATTTTCAATCATAAATACCCTTTTTATTTTGAAAACAAAATACACAGTCGAAGTGCTAGAGAAAAGAGTTTTTGAGCACAACGACCGGTTTTTCAAAGGTATCCGTCAATCCTTTTCCTGGACCAAGGTTGATTCACGAGTGAATCGCCCCATCGTTTCTATCCAGTTGTCACAAGCTTGATCTTTATAAAAGATCTCACATGCCACCCACCAAGAGCTTGTTTGATGTTGGCTCTAGAAGGATTTCCATCTTCATCGTGAATATTTTCATATCACTCGGATGTTCTGGCAATACCACAAGGATAATGCGTAGGACTCTCAATATTTATACTTACTTTCCACATTGTGTGAAACAGTAAGTCTTCATTAATTTTGTGTCCTAACGAGATATTGTGGATGATCTCTTGGCTCTAGACTCAATAGTGCTCATTTGGTTCCTATGCTGGAGACTAGGGAGAGGGTCTCCTTCTTCAATATCAACAATCTCTAAGAGAGAGTCAATAGATAATGTCGGTTCCCCATGAGAATGAAACAAGCCCTTTTAAGAGGAACTTGAGTAGCTTGGGAAGTTTAGTGCAGTGCGTCACTGGTCCATGACGTCTTGTCTTCAATACCAGTGTTACCTTAGTAACCACCAGTAGCATATGTATTGAACTCGGTTACTGTCCTAAGGTTGAATTATTGGAGGGCTATTTCTTTTCACCCTTTTTCACATTCAATTCTTTTTCATTCTTCAACCCCTTCAGTGCTTACCGAGACTTCATAACTAGAACCTTGTTGGGTTTATTCCAGTACTAGCTCTGTCTCAGTCCGCACTCTTCCCATATTCTCATTTTTCTCCTTTTTTCATCATACCTAAGGACTTCTACACTATCTAGTGGATTGTCCCTGGGTAGATCCCTCCGGTTCTGGCTGGATCGTAGGAACTAATACCTAACCTCACCAACCTTATAACTCCATACATAAAGTAAAATGGTCGGTCTTTTGGTACAGTTCATTCTTCCGTGAAACCAATTGAAAAATCATTTGAAAATCAATCAAGGTACTTGTGATATAATATCAAAGCATTTTGTACCTTAATTGTTTTGATCATTTAGAAATGCTCCCCCTCAACATGTGCATAAGATTATGAAATTGTTTAGCACATGGAGGCAAGAGTACTTTGAGATATTTCTTTGATCACAATTTCTAATGAAAAAGCCATTTGATTTTCTTTGGTAAATTCTCCCCCTCAATATGTGCATAGGATATTTGAAATCATTTTATCACATAGAGGCAAGAGTTCATTTGAAGCACATCCACGAATACAAAAGCCATTAAGAAACCATTTGCTCCCCCTCAATATGTGCATCAATAAACAAAGAGTTTAGCACATATTAGAGAGAACTAGCACTTTTGAATCAAATCGATCATCCTTTATCAAATTTCATTATTAAATCACAAATTCTCCCCCGATCAAAAATATCAAACCCTTTGAGATTTTGGATCCCAAGTGATTTAATAAGGTTTGGAAAACATGGAAGAATATGTGGCCAGGTTTAAATACTCATCTTGTTTTTGGATAAATCCTCCTCCTCAACATGTGTATTGTATATTTGAAATCGTTTGGCACATGGAGGCAGAAGTGCCTTTAAAGGACTAAAACCAATTCCATTTAAACAAATAAGAGATTTAAATCACGATCTCTCCCCCGATCAAAAATTTCAAACCAATTGAGATTTGTGATCCCAACTGATTTAAATCATTTAGAAAAGTTTGGGGAAAGACGTGGCAAGATTTAATTTTGAAAGATGACAGATAGGGAACAATTACAGATATTAAAGATTGTTAGTGTCAGGTATGATAGTTTTTAAGAGATCTTTAAGTAAAATAAAACAATTTCACAATCAAACAAGAACATAAAAAATTTCATTTTGAAAGACCTTGATTCAAAAGAAAAATCATACCATGACATAACATTAAATCTTTAGATCACCACTTTATAACGAACAAACCGGAACTTTTATGAAGAAATATCGTTTGAAAATATTTTATTTTAAATCACTCTCCCCCTCAATCGATGACCGTAGTCGATGATTGAGTGACTTAGGTTTTGATAAAAATAAGTCCAGTGATTTTCAAAATTTAGTCCAGTTTATTTCCAAAACAATATTTTCCCATTTTCAAAACAATTTTATCAAGTTTTTTTTAAGAAAAATGGTATCATCCACTACTTTTTCCTGCACAAGATACTTTAGGTGGTTGAGAAGCTTATGTTGTTGCTGTAGGGCTTGGAAGAAAAACCGTCTGCTGATGCAGTGAGACTTCATACGTTGCATTTTAATGCCAACTGAGGTCAAATTAAGCTCCGTTTCTTCAATCACTTAGAAGAAAACCATCTGCTGATGCAGTGACACCTCTTACGTTGCATTTATGCCAACTCTCCTTGGAAGTCCAATTAAGCTCTGTTTCCTCATTTTTCGACCCAAGATATAGTTACCCTTTCCTTTCGGCATCCAATCATCATCAATAGTGGGATCCGGATCGGGAACATTTTTATACCAATATACATGCATACGTTAGTGAACACACATACAGATATATGCTGGTCGACATCACCCAAACAACAATCGACTAATAAAAGTCAATTCAACATATCAATCAGTTCATATAAGGTATGGGAATAATGTGTTCCTCAAACTCTAATCATCTAATCCTAACAATCTTATCCTAGGCACCTAGTCCTTTAACATAGGTTAACATCATTTTTAATTAAGCATATTAGGATAATTAAGAAAGTTCGTTAGATGATATAAATTTGAAAACATTCTCCCCCTCAATCAATGACTCATTTTCTAAAAAGTTTAAAAGCACTGAAGTCATTGATTGAGTTTGCAAATTTTATCAAAACTCTGAATCTGATTGATTTTTAAGCAACTCATTTACCACCAATTTTTGAAAACACCAAATATTTTTCTGAAGAATTGAAGACGGAAAAACATTTGTGTAGGAACAGCAGTCCTTCGACATACTTTCCTCATTTTTGATTTATGATAAGTGCACGAAATATTTGAAAATTGGTTTAGCGCAGCACTTTCCTTTCTTTAAAAGAGCGGGTTGCTATCTGAAATAATAGCAAGCCATGGTTTTAAGCACGGGTTACAGTCAGAAGTAATTGCAAGCCATATTTTGAGACATGTTTAGAAAAAGAATATTTACACCTTCTGCTCGAACTTCATCTATGGTCCCGTGCCATTATTGAATGACATTTCTAAGACCGCAGATGTTATCGATACCAGAAGACATGTCTTGAAAAACATATTTTTGGTATTTTTAAATTTTCTGATTTTTATGCGTTTTTGAAGGTTTTATATTTTTCTATTTTCTTTTGTCGGTTTTATATTTTTGTATTTTGTATTTCTGATAAATATATACAAAGATAGAATAGATGATATAGTTTAAGAAAGATGATGATACGAGTACCGAGATAAGGATATCGAGCAGCACGTCGTAGAAGATAGAAGTCATCACCCTTAAAACTTTCACCACCAAAGCTTCCAAGGCTCTTGAATCGAAGAAAGAAATTGAACCATTTGAAAGTGAGACTTTGGTAGCTTCCCCCCAAACCGAAAATCCTTTAGCTGAGCAGAATCGAAGCTCTATTTCAAGCTTGCCTTAGCCAGGTGCACAGAGAAGCACACCATTATCATAAATCCCGCTGCTCCTTTTAAGAATGATAATCAAGATTCTTCGTTCGGGGTTATATCATCCAATAGAAGAACAACAACGTATCATCCCACATATAAATAATCTTCTCAGATTCCATATCCACTGAAGTCTGAAGCAATCCATACCACAAGTTGTCAAGAAACCACTTCCCCCAAGTAGACGAATTGATGCAGTCAGTCTCTTAGACTAGAGCTCACGAACCCGAATACACATATACCCAAAGACAAAGAAACTTATACCATCGAAGTAGCAGATTAAGTCCAATAGCCAAAGAATAACCCCGATGTATACTTTTCTCTCCCCCTGAAGAAAGTGCATGAAGCTCAAGAACCCGAAGTACCCGAATGCCCAAAGAGAGAATAACCGATAACATTGAAGAAGCAGGCCGAATCACTGATTATCTCTGTGGAGGACTATCTCTGCGGATTTCAACTCCTTAATAAGTGATTATATCTCTGAATCACTGATTAAGCACGCAAGTGAAACAGCTGAGCGTCCCCAATGTACACAATCCTCTCTCCCCTGATGATTGTGATAACATCGAAATCATCACACACTTGTGTACCTATTTTTATCATCAGAAACTAACTCTTACATCTTTTCCCCCACGTAGTTGGAATAAGAACACTAAACGCCTTGATGAGTAAACATTGAGTTTCTCTGCGGTCATGACATATGTTTTCCCGGGATATCTTCAATCACTTAGAAGTATTAAATTCATCAAGTTTACTCGCCATGAGTCAAACCTTGAGTTTCTCTGCGGTAAGAACATTTGTCTTCCCGGGATATCTTCAATTACTTAGAAGTATTAAGTTCATCAAGTTTACTCGCGTTTAGATATGTGTATCCTTCCCCCTTGCTGGTTTTGACACTTCAGAATCAGCAACACTTTATCAGCCCAAATACTTGAAATCTGTTGAGAAGATCGCTTGAAGTCTTTGTGGGAATCAACTTGCTGAAGAACAGAATGAGCAAGTCTAATTGGGGATTAAATTCGGCATTTCACTATCCCCCAATTAGTGCTCTCCCCTAAACCGACAATCTGTTAATAAATGCCCGAGATAAGAAGAAGTCTTTAGATCTTTAAATGCAACTCGTCTTTAGTCTTCTAACATGTAGCAGAAAATGTAGAACCGACTATAGACTCGACCTTCTTCAAGATTGTCCAGTTGGGGAATAGAAAGTTAACATCTTCATTTCACCAATAAGCATCCCAATTAACTTACATCTTGCAAATCCCCTTAACTAAAATCTCTCCCAATCAAACAAGAACAGAAAGATGTTCATCAAGGAAATCAGCAATCAGCCCGCAACGAACACACTAAATGGTAACACCAAACTACCAATCACATCAAACAAGAACAGGGAGATTGTTCGGAATTATCATGTTGATGTGTAAGTGAAGCATTAACCGGAAACACTTTGTCAATAAACTCATCAGTCCGTGTGAAGATGTTAACCAACGGCTCTTAGAAGAAACATCATGTGAAGATGACCCGATAAGAAGAAGCTCGGTTCTTACATGAGTTTGGAGCCGTTTGACCATTAATTCTCAGAAATCAATCAACCATGCAGTAGATTCACCCTTCTTCTCCCCCTCAAGAATTGCAAACGGAGTTGCCATTCTTGATTAAATAAGTGAAATCATCAACAAATGTAGTCTATTCACACTTCTCCCCCGCAAAATTAGCACATGATGTTGCCATCGTCATTATAGTTGAGCAAGTGGAATAAGAAAACAATCAATGGTAGCCCGGTTCACTTGATAATCGAAAGCCCATGGAAAAAGCATGAAGCATGTTGACGAGAATGGTCATAATAAGAAGATTTCTCTTCTTCAGAAGATAAAGCGCACTGACACGTACACCTTTCTTTTCTTTAGAAAACGAGGCTTGAACTGTTGTGTTCAAACGTCATAATGTTGAAGTACGAGGCCTGAACTGATGTGAACAGACGTCATAATCTCTCTCTTTTTAGCTCTCTTGGCAAAACATGTAAATATCACCATTATCATTCAGTAGGCTCTTTGTAGTGACAACTGATGGAGGTAACCCAATATGATGAATTTGACCCTGAAGTAAATTACCCAGAACTCGTGACTTAAACTTGCACATATGTAACAAAGAGCGGTGCAGATTTCCATTAGCATCTCTAAGTACTCTCTAAGTACTGTATACTCTTCATCCAACCAACCATCAAGTAATAGACGTACTTTACCTCTTGAAAATCCACAATTTAATGTGACACTGAGCACTACAACGTAACTCCTTAAAGTGATAGTTATTTTGAGATGATAAGAGCCCAATTCCCCCAAGTGGTAAAAAGAACAGGTAAAAGTCACCCAACAATAACTAGATTTCCATGTCTTTGTTTTTGATAATAAGTTCGAACAAGGATCATGAAGAATCTTCATCCATCCATCCCCGATACCTTCAGATACTAAGTACACTTGCCCGTGATATTTCACTTCACCCTCAAATAAATAATAGTGAATTCACTCCGTTGTCACATCTTGTTAAAAAGCTCAAATCTAGCCTCTTTTGACGTTTTAATTGAACTATGATAATGGTTGTTATCCCGACCATGGTATAAGCACATAACTCTGTAAAACCATGTAATAACCAAACTGCCATGACGAATATCCAAACACACATCCAAATCATGAAGTACACCCTTTTATCCCTTCTTCGAAGAAGAAACCGTAGCACCAGCATCAAGTAAGATCCAGAATTACACTTTCTCTTCTCCACGATGGTTCCATCAATACGGGATTTTACAATTCTATGATTTAAACTGAGAAATAGTTTCTTTCGCGGGATTTTACAAAACCAAGAATAAACCGCAAGATAGATCCGGAAATGCACATTACTTTTACCAGGATGTTTCCATTGTCACGGGATTTTACAAGTCTATGATTTAAACCACAAAATAGGTTCTTTCGCGGGATTTTACAAAATCAAGATAAAACCGTAAACAATGTCAGCTTGAATGTGGTATGACAACTTTGGTTTCGGTGAATATCTGTTTTAGGGGAACATGCAGTGGATCATCCATGGTTCATTATCCAACATCAACAATATCATCAACCATCCAACAAATGCTTTGGTAAGCACATCATTCACATATTCTTGACTGCTATTGCTGTGACCACTTGCTGAAGTAAACCAGATAAACCAAACTTGATCATGAAGTAAAATTTCCCAGATTTGTTACTTAAACTTGTACTAATCCTCGTGAAAAAGAAACAGTGTACCCAATGTACAAAACCTCTTGACATTCTCAACTGAGTGAGACACCGAAGTGATAGTTACGTTGTGGGTTAAGCGAGAAAGAATCACATCCGTAACTAAATAGCCAAGTCTTTATCATACTCTGTAAATGCCCAAACAAGTCATCTTCGCGGAAGGGTAGAAAGAAAGAAGATAAATAAGTAGACGCGCCCGGAAAACTTCACATCAAACCCAATTAAGAAATACCAAATACAAACGACCCCGTAGTCAACCGAGTTCCAATTAACAATTCAAGCCGTGACAACGCATTTTTCGTGAAAGTGTATATACCAAAGTGCTATAACTCATATCACACCAAATTTTCATCATCATTCCAAGTCATAACGACAAATCTCATCAACCAATCTCAACATTAAATTACATAAATCCGAACTCATATTAAGAAGCCCATCTGATCATCATTCAAATCCAAGCTTCATGGCCCAATGTTCAAACGAACTTGTATATCAATCACTTATACTCACATTATGGTAAATTACATTTTTCAAACATTAAGCTCAAGCCGTGAATTTGTATTCACCGTGAAATATAATCATGACCAAAATACCACTCATTAGTCCAATGTTATCAAAATATTTTGGCTAAATTAAACATTATTCCAAAAATTCGGATATCATAATTGTGAGTTCCTATAATCGAATGAGTAGTCCATCATGCGGTTCAACATTTCAGCCCAACTAGTGAAGTTATGATCCAAGCCCAAACCAACTAGTAATTCAGCATTTGTGTTTTATGTGAAGCCCATTCGAAATATATACCCGATCCAACACAACTTTTCAACATCCGGTTATAAAATCTAACATACCCTAATTATTCTCACCTTACAAAACCTAATCTCCTTCATCACAAAAATACTCCGCCCCCTTCTTACCTCAAACACACACAAAAAATGAAACCCTAATCATAAAAAGAAATCCGCCTCTCTCCTGATCAACGCAGCAACAAAAACTTTAATCCCAAATCAAAAAACCATTCGCCTCATATCCTTTACTTCCACAAATCGCTCCCAACCATCTTCACATCATATCAATTTAACCTGGAAACAAAGTTCCTCGCCACAGGGATGGCTATGTGGACACCAGCGCCACATGGATGGGTTGGTTTAGACAAGGCTATAAAGAAAAATGGCTTCTTTTGAAGGCTTCAAGATCATTAGAATATGGTCTCGGGTAAGGTTTTTATTCTTGTATCTGTTTGGTTTTAGGTCAATGAATCGAAACAAAGAAAGAGAGTGACACACTTGTCATGCTTTCTCTTTATATTCGAAAAGGTTACACCTTTTATGGATCTATGATGAGAATTAACTTTCGTTTGCTTGACCTTAGAGTCTTGTAATCACATAAAAGATATCAACGAAAGCATTTCTGAGATCTTGTTTAAATTGATGTCGAGTTCTATAGTTGATTGATTGAGAGTGACATGGTTGAGACAAGTTGTAGGTTTAGAGAGTTGATAGTTGTTTAGTGAACAAGATCGAGTCTTTAATAATCGTGGACTGATGATGTTTATTAATGAAACTGAGGTCACGATTGAGTCGTGGTATAAGGAATATTGAGGTCAAGGTCTTGTGGTCGAAGGTCATGTGGTTGTGGTCATTAAGTAGTCTCATTCTTCATTTCTGGATATGATAAGTCGCTACTTTTACATGAGTCAAGTCGCTAATCCAGATTAAGACACAAGTCGCTAGCAATTTTGTTCACATAACTCGCTAAACATTTTCAAAACAAGTCGCTAAATAGTGACAAGTCGCTAGTGTAGACACAAGTCGCTAACTAGTAAAGACTAGTCGCTAGCCATAACTCGCTACTTCATTATACTTGACAAAAGTGCTAACCATAAAAATAAGTCGCTATTGACTTTCTTTGACTAAATAGTCAAATAAGGAACAAGTCGCTACTTCTGGTACATAGCATCTAGACACTTTAGACAAGACACTAGCAAGAACATGGATGTTTTCCGACCGATATTTCCATTCAGCTTTGACTTACCCAGAAAATAAGACTAAAACAGCTTCATTTAAATCCATTTGACTACTATTTGGACCATAAACATCTGACCAAATGACAACTCAATATGACCATACAGTGTTTGATACAACAAAAAGTTCAATATGAACACAAGACAGAAATGACATGATATTGAGACCATGACCTTTTAGACCAATATAGGAGTTGTTAAAAACAGTTATACCATAAGAATAAGAAAGACATAATCTTTTGACCAAAAAATGATACAGAAACATTTTTTAAAACACTATTCGAACCAACATAAATCAATGAAATACAATAACCATGGTACAAAAACCACACAAATCAACACAACACAAAAAACCTTGGCTCTGGTACCATTTGTAGGATCGATATATTAATTGTGTTTGATGATTCGGGTGGTCTTGGATGATCAAAATACATGATAGCCATTTTAGAGAGAGAAAGTAGAGAGATGGTGTTCTTGGTAGAGAGTTGTTTCAATAAAATGTAAAAGGTTAGATTGCCAAGCCACACCCCTTCCATGGATGGAAGGGGTATTTATACTTACAAACATAACGTCCTCCTGTCGGACTGTGGATCAGGCATACAGTGGGTAAAGACCCGTCCTTCCTCCACGATGTTACACTAAACTAATCTACGCTACAAACTAACTAATAAACTGCTAAATAACGTAAATAACTACAAGTCTACGAGCTAACTTATGCTAGACAATAATTGGGGTGACCGACACTTTAATATGGAATTTCCAATTCCTAACAGTTTAGGCTTGATTTCTATCTCGTTTAGGTCTACTCACAAGATTCCTATCAAGTGAGATTTTTTTTCTCTTTATTAGCTTCCTTGTAGTCTATCCCCCTTCTTTGTGTCTTTGTTCGTAAAACTTGTCCATTGACTCTTCCGTTCACCATTATGGAGAACGCGAATCCACTATATCCGCGATTAGGTTTTTTCATAAAAAATTATGATATTACTAAAGCGGATTATTCAAGATGGTGGGAAGAAAGTAACCAAGTCCATAAACCTTTTGAGGGATTCACCATTCCATCAAGCCCACAAAACACCTCATCTAGTGAAACCTATGCTTCGTATGAGCCTTCACCTAGGATAGACTTTCGTGAACAACCTCCATGTTTAGAAACTATTGTTAGTGAGGCCCTTAGGAGAACTGACTAAATCTGTGAAAATATTATGGTAAGCAACCAAGCATTAAACCATAAGTTGGATCAATTACTAAGTTTGGTTTCATCACGACCTAAGGAAATAGCACATGATGAGCATATAGATGATGTAGATGTGATTGAGGATAAGGTGAAAAGTCTAGACCCACAAGGTATCCCACAAGTCCCACCATCATTTAAGGCATACACACAGCTCGTGACTTACCCGAAAGTAGTAGAAGAGACTTTAGGAATCCCGATGGAGGTAGAACATTTGAACCAAACGCAACTAGAGAATATAGGTTTGAATACTTGTAGTCTCAGTCTTACTCTTAGTTCCAGGGAATTTCCTAGTGTTGATGAACCGGAACCTCAATCTTTATTTCCATCCTTAGATATACATCTAGGAGATAAAATAGGAACCGACCCACGCATCAACCAATTTAGTCCAGGTAGTTTTAGGATGATGGAAGCCATTCACACACCCCCTTCACCTCACGTGGAAAATTACTACCCTAAGGGTGTGTATCGCTACTATCACCCGCACTTAAGCTTAAGTGTAGGGAAAACCTCCCCTTTATCCATTAAATAAGGGTAGAGTCAAGCTCGTGACTCGAACAAAAACAAGTGCTTCTTGGGAGGCAACCCATGTGTATTTGTTTTTCATTTTTATTTGTGTGTCGTATATCTTTTATTAATTGTTTATTCTCATGTTTGAATTTGTAAAAATGCTTTATTTTGTCTTTAAACTCGTCTTAATTACATATAAAGGTATTTTACATAAGGGATAAGTGTAGGGAGGATTACACACGTTTTCAAAAGAAACGCGAACATGAGAATTACAATTATTTAAAAGATATACATGTGTGTTTGTTCGAGTCAAATGCTTGTATCGAGTCATAATGGATGTTTTGCAGGAAATTTTTCCAGATTTTAAAGATAAAAAAATGTTCCAGAATTTTTTCCAGAAAATCGCAGACCAGTTTCTGTCAGGATAACCTGACGGCGTCAGGATCGCAACCTGACGGCGTCAGGAGGAGCAGAAATAGCTTCTAACTTTTTCTCGTTTTCTGTGCTATTTATAAATTTTTGGAATTTTCCAGGTCTTAATTTTCTAGAAAATCTGCAAACATCCATTCCACAAGCATTATATCTTATTTAAGTCTGAAATTACATCTTGTTGTGATTTTTCTTTGTTCGGTTTGATGCGTTGGGCTGTTTGTTTTCTTCAAGTGTGCATGTTTTATTTATCAAGAAGAAGATACATAAGATTGGAAGGAGCTTTTCACGCATACATTCTTCTTGGAAAGGATTTAACCACTACTTCACAAACGGATCCTACCGAGCTAATCAGGGGAGTATTAGTTTCTTTCGTTTTTAATTACCTTCCATTATCATAACTTTGATACTTTCGGGGAACATTGGGGACAATGTTCAGTTTAAGTGTAGGGAGGGAAAATAAAACGGGAACTTTGAAACTATGCTTATCCTTGATTATTTGCTTTGTCCAATAGCATTTGTGTAATAAACCATGAGAAAATGTCGGTTAGGGTAATTTTGGCACCAAATTTAAAATTTTTCATGACATATAGGAGTGGGCCATTAGTCTTAACAAAAGCGTCTCATGGATAGGAAGTTATATGACTAGCACAAAAACCCTTTACCACTTAAATTCCACCCAAAATGTGAGGATCGCCCTTAGATTAGTAGGAATTAAAGCATTCATCCTTAATGCTTAGTGTGTGAACCGGTAGTATAATAGATTCTAGAACTTATTTTGTGATGCATCCCGAGATCGCTAGTAAGACTACACTTGTGTAGTTAGGAATAACTAAATGATAAGAGGCATTATGATAACCCTTGTTTGATACCCGTAATATAATTACTTCTCCACATCGGTTGAGTAATTCCCCCACACCTTTGCGTTGTACTCATCTTTAGTACACGATACCCCTAGTTAACCCCTCAGAGCCTATCCTTTTCGCGGTTCTCGTGATGTTTCGATTTCCCGGAATATCAATGAAGAGCATTGTTTACACCCCCACCCCCAAATGTACACCCAAATCGCCTTAGCCTACCTTGTATGCACTCACTTTTAGTGCATTATTGTTATCACACTAAACCCTTAGTTCAATTATCTAGTTGCTTGCATAAGTTGCTAAGTCGAGTCATATCCTTTGTACACAGTTTTGGGACGATTGGGACTCATGGGAAAAGTTAAATTTTATGAAATAACGGGAAGGGAACGTTAAATTCAAATTTCCTTTATTTGCATAATAATGTACTCCAAGTGTTTTGATCTTTTCAATTCGGGTCATATTAGTGTTGGAATAATAAAAACTCAAGTGTAGTGATGTGCCTATAAATCCCTATCATTTTGATGTTATCATAGAGGATAGTAGAGTAAAAGTGTATGTTACAAAAAAAAAAAAAAAATAGAAAAAGAGAAAAAGAAAAAAAATTAGAGTGTTGAAAAAAAAAAAAAAAAAAAAAAACATACGGGCTACCATCCTACATCTATCTTTAAATTTATGTTTGTTTGTTTCAGTTATCTAGAGTCTAGAGTGTCGAGTCTTGGCTTAGCAACACCTTTCTTCGCATGCTTGTAACATAAAGATTTTTGACTTGCCACCACTAAATCGCCTATCCCACCAAACCCTTTGTTTCTCTACCGTAAGCCTAACATTACAACCCTTTAAAAGACCTCTGTGATAGTCTTTCCTAGGTGCTTACGCCAAAGCGATGGAGGTTTGATCTAGTCTCAAGCCTATGGTAATCTATGTACTAGGACCGGTTAATGAGTGTTTATCTTCCATTTCCAACTTGTTATATTTCATATACACCCGAGAGATGTGAGTATCCAAACACCCTATGTGAGGTGCTAGTATGTAATTTCCGTGCTTGTTATGACTTTTGCGAGGCTTATATGTGTTGTGGATTGTTCTAAACCAATGCTTCATGACCCCTAACTTATAAATTAATTGGCTAAAAGCACATTTGCTTGAGGACAAGCAAATACCAAGTGTAGGGATATTTGATAAGGTTTTAAAATGTACCTTTTTGAGGGGTCGTTTAAGCCCTTATTTGATCACTTTTGTATCCGTTATTATTTAATATCGTTCCTTTTCACTTTTCAGGTATCTTGAAGGCAAAATGCTGGAATGACACTTATTCGGATGAAAAGGCGCGCATATACGAAGAAAATGGCCAAAGTCAAGAATCGAGACACTCAGGCTGCTGGAACTGAAGGGGACGACGTCAGGCACAATGGTGACGTCGTCGGACAACTTTTGTGACGGCTCAGAAGCCAAATTGCTCATTTACAAGTGACGGCTTCAGGTTTTAAAAGAGTAGGGCGTCGCAACTCAGACGCCCTAGATTTGATCAAGACGGCGTCAGAAGATGAAGCTGACGGCGTCACAACCATAAGGTGACGCCGTCACAAGCTGCAACATGCGCGCGAAGTAGCTGATACTGTTTTGGCCATAACTTTTGCATACGAACTCGGATTTAGGTGATTCAAAAGCCCACGCGACCAGAACGAGAAAACCTACAGTTTGGTGAAAAAATGGTTGTGATGCCGTCACTCTTTAGGTGTGATGCCATCACCCTTTGCCGATAGAAAATCTGCCTTTAAATATAACATTATAACTTCACTTTTTGTAAGCCCTAAACCCTAAGTCCGATTCTGGGGTTTAGGTAGGTGTTTTTCCAGCAACTTAAAGGGTTTCAAACACTCTATAAACATCGTGTATTGGTTTGTTTGTTAATCCAATCCTATAGTATGTCTTCAATTATGATTGTTGCTTGCTCTTCATTAATTATGCTTGGCTAATTCACCTAGTGTTTGCTTATGATTGTATGAAACTTATATGTAATTAATTAGATCTTATTGATTTATTAGTGATGCTTGTGTCTATCTTCATCATTAGGGGTGTGACAATTTCAATGAGTCTAATTGGTTTAGTTTATAATTCTTGCATCCTACTGTCTCTTGTTTGATTGGTTGTCTCTTATCTTAATTGTAATTGGCTTAGGAGTGCGACTAGGCTATCGTTGTGTTTAATACTTGACAAATCTTTGATAGTTTATGAATGACTTAGTGGATTTCGTTTACTAAACCCAAAGATAACCTCAAAGTTAGTTTATGAATGACTTAGTGGATTTCGTTTACTACACTTAAAGGTGACTTCAAAGAGTTATGGAATGCACACCTTACGACCTTAGAAAACACAACGCGTTAAGAATAAGGACGTGACAATTCAACCATCAATAGGACGTGATAATTCAGTAGGTAGAATTGGATAGCTAGCAAGGAGTAATACATCATAAGTAGATACGATTCACGTTCCTGGTAGACCCATAATTTAGTTAGTATCTTTTGGGATAGTTGACTAGCAACTAATTCCACCCTCCCCTCCAAAACCGAGATTCATAAAATATAAAAATACAAAAATAAGCATCCCTCACCTTTAGACTTAAATCGACATACACTTCAGCCTAACGACACTATTCCCCTAGAGAACGATATCAATACCTGTGGCTTACCCTAATACTACACTACAACGATTAGGTTCACTGCCTAGGGTGTTGAAAAACTTACTCGACGAAAAGGAAGTTCCTTTGACCCCGAACTCGCTGTGTAAGCGTATCACATATGGACTTTCTAACTTACATAATATGGTAGAAAAGATTAAAAGATAAACATAGCAACTTGAATCACCCAAAATGGATAAACGAATCAAAAGTTATAGTCAAAAGAAGTTAGCGAAACCAAAACGCCAAAACTGCCTAACACAAGCTGTTAAGCAGCTGATCGTTTTGAAAGTGGTACTTCTGGTCCAAATCATCAAAAAATTAAAACACGAAAGTTGTCCAGAACGACGTTTTCCTTCAATAGAAAAGAAGCTCGGACCTTGGAAACGCTTAAATAGGCCATTATTTTTCAAAAACTGAAACTGCCCTATATATATATAGTTCACGACTATACTTTTGTCACAACTAAAAGCAAAACCAAGTTATTTTCATAGCTAGTTACATATTAACTTAACAAAACTCATTTAATCTTTTAAATAGTGTTTTCACAAGTAACGGAAAAATGACCATTTTACCATTTTCTGACGATTTTTACCAAAACTTTATTCTTGAACATGTTAATAAGTTGTAACCACTTGTAAGCAATGAGAACTTGTAAAAACTAGATATTTACTAAAAACATGATAAACTTTATGATATAACAATCTTCATTCAAAATCTATGTTTTATCTACTAAGTGCTACAAAACTAGGGAGCTTCATGTGATGGGTTTCATTTGGGTAAACGGATCGACGAGTTGCTGGATTTACGAATTAAAGTGTCCTAGCTCCTCGAACGTTTACTACATGACCTCTGAATTGTGATGGCCCGAACGGTAGTACGATATATATAAACTAAACACGTTTTCACAACTAGACCATTTCTATAAACGACATACACAAATACCATGTACTACATCATGATCAACATAGAGACGTATATAGGCTTGTTATTTCTTTCGCATCATTATTTCAAACCTAAGTCGCAACATCCTATTCTAGGTTGCTCGTAGAAGTTATCACGGCATATCCATCATTCTCATTATACATTTGCTATCATTTACTCTGAGGTGAGTTCATAGCCCCACTTTCTATTACTTAATGGTTTTACAAACCCTTGGGAGAGATACATGGTTTATTTTAAATCGAACACATTGCTTTCAAACTGTATGCTTATCTGAATGTATTATTTGCACTAAGTACCACTATTTCCAATCTTAAGTCCCTACTATCATGAACCATTAATCACTTGCGAGTGAACGCGAATATTGTGGATAGGCCTATTGGGATTGACGAATCCCCGTTTGTATTGACCGGGTAGGCAAACAAACACACTATATTTGAAGATCTATAGGTTTATTGGAAAATTACCTATTAGGGCAACTGTTACTATCAATTTCTAGTGACAAGCTGTTAACGTTTTCGGTATCATGAGCTTAGTGCAATAATATCTGTTTTGTTTTCAACATTATGGGTGTATAACAACGTAACCCACACAAACCTTATGTGTTCAACTGATTTTCTAAACTCTATGAATTTCACTAAACCTTTGTGTTGACAGTTTTAAGCATGTATTTCAGGTCCATATTGTATGAGGCTGGCACGGAGGAGCACGGATACTCAAGAAGGCTATAAATTTTATTATCATTCGAAAACCAATTTAATGTATTTTGTAAACTTGGAATCATTTGGGACCACATTTTTGTAAACTCAGATATTTATATAAATCGAATGATAAATCTTTTAAAACGACTCCATTAGAGTTCGTTTTCTATTGTTATGACTGTTTTGCCATGAAGTAACACCCAGTTTGAATTCCGCTGCGTATCACGAAGTTCGGGGTGTTACACACCTAGTCCCTCCCCATTGTATTGAACGTGTATAGGGTGTATCACCATGGCCTTGGTGGCTTGGTGAGAGCCATGGAACATTTAGAGCATCATGTGTTACATTAGGAGCAATAGAAAGTCATAAGGCTAAATATTAACCAAGTATGCATCATGTGTTCCATTCTAGACCACACCTTAGTGTAAACTAACCTCCTTAAGACCCTATAAATACCCCTCCCCCTCTTGTAGTCGTTCACAACACAAAACAAACACAAACACTCTTCATTCAAGTTTTACTTCAAATATTCCAAGAGAAACTAAAGGCCAAAGAAAGCTACCTCGAATCCTTGCAAGTTTAGGTGATCTTCTTGAGTTTAAATCCACTCAAGTCACCTAAGATCTCATCACAATCCCTTCAAGAATACAAGAAGTGTAGAAGGTTGCTAAGGTGTGGGAGAGTGCTCAAATCCTAGTTCTAGTCCTAGATCTTGTTATTCCTTTCTTTTGAAAGCCAAAAGTTGTTGCTCCTAGGATTCTCTCGGCCTTCCATCGTCGTACTTTCACTATCACTTTGCTTTATAGTGAGTATTCATGAACCCCTTTCTCTAACTATTTTAATCGTTTTGGGGTGGATGCATGAACCATATTTGAACTAAATTGATTACTATTTTTTGAACTCTTTTGACTTGAACTTTTGAACTTAAATTAAAGTCTTGAATTTAATTACGAACTTATGATTTGTTTTGAAATTAATGAACCGTACGCACTATGACCTAAAGTCTCGCCTTATGGGTGGAGCGTGCAAAGTCTCGCCATGTCGGTGGAGAGTTCTTGACTTAAAAGTCTCGCCATGTCGGTGGAGCGTTCTTTACCTAAAAGTCTCGCCTTATTGGTGGAGCGTGTAAAGTCTCCCATGTTCGGAGCATTCTTAATTGTGTATAATAGTTTTATGATGTACCGTTCGTACATTCGCATTGTTAGTCTCCTATTAGTAAGTAGTATGGATAGCGCTACTAGAGGTTGGCCAACCTCTTGTTCACTATGTTACGGGACGCATATTATTTATTCTTTGGGCTTTTCCTGGCATACATTGATATATACGCAGTGCTTATATTGTGTACTATCATGACCGCGTGTGCTTGACTACCAGACATACGACTTTTTATGCAATGGGTTGTGAACACATAGGTTATAAGTCTTGTATGGGCGGGATTTGCAACTGAATGGATTGACATCGCCTTTGCTTTGTGGACTTTTTTTAAAGACTTTGAAAGTACTTTTATTATGAAAATATATATGAACTTATATGTTACAAGTCCTGTATGGGCGGGATTTGAAACATGATAAGTTGATAGGATATTTGCTATATGAACTTTCTTAAAAAGGTTTTCATATTATAAAACGTGTTTACTCACCAACTATATTCATAGTTGGCCCGTTTTCTCTCATGCATTTCATGTGATCGTCAGTAAGATTTTCTTCAAGGTGTTTTGCATAATGAAGTTTTCACATGTCAATACTAATCGTTATGTATTACAAAGCTATCTTTTGGGAAATAAACTTTGTATTTTAATTGCCGATGTTGGCTATAACAATGTTGTAATGATATATTTTTCCTTTAATGTAAATTATGATATTGTTCTACATCTATTTTGTGATGATTATTGATTATGTTACACTACACCCCACGTTTTTGCTTTATCAGGGTGTTGCACCCTAGTTCTTATGTTTATGTCTTCATATGTATTATGTATCTTCAAATGTTCATGGGTTCATTATGTTTATGCCCTGACACTGTTAGTATAACCTTATGTAGAATTGGGTATTTAGGAGAAGGCTCCTACATAAGTTTTTAAAACCCATACAAGGTGTGTGAAATGGTTTCCGGCTAAAGTGCAATACATTTTATATTTTTGACTTTTATGGTTTGATGTGCTTTTTGACTTTTAATGAAATTAGACGAGTACCCGTGCATAGCAACGGGATTTTCTAGCGGCATAGTTATAATGATATTTTGGTTACACAAAAAACTTAACCTAAATATAATTATAACTATATGCCGCTATAATCTCGAGATGACGCACCAAAATACATAAATAGATCTAAAAACAAAAAGCAAAAAACTACAATTTATATAAGAAAATTTATCAAAAAATTTAAACAATATAAAAACTCACAAATAACCTTACAATCAACTTTACACACTAAAATAAAATAATAGATCTACGCACAAACTTATTACATAATTAAATATAGAGAAAATTACCAAAACAGTACATTTTTTTATGTTTGATCCACTATTTGACCTATTTCACAACCATTTTTTCATTTTGGTCATACTCGAGTGATTAACTGCTCGACTCCACCAATATTTGAACACGTGTCATTTTCATATTCCAAAAGTGACATACCTTTTGTCTTATTATCAACACTAGTAAAATGTCTAAATCAACCTTCTTTATTATATTCACTTTTTTTATTAATTATCCCACTTAACTTCATCTACCCAACCAACGCCACCAAACTCACCCACCAACGTCACCAGTCCACCACGACCACCACTCTAATGACCACACGCATCTACCTCATGACAACATTTATTATAACAACAATAACCAACAAACATATTTACTTTAAAAAAAACCACACAAATTTCAATACAAACATATTTATGAATGCTTGGTGCCATGGATGTTAGAACCTACATTTACATTGTTCTAAGAATGAAAGTCAAAACCGTATAAAATATAAAATCGAGCTCATATTGCTATATCTACTCCAGAATTTCAAACAAGTGCTCCAAAGCTAGTCAAGACATTTACACTCGCGGTCGTCCACCGTTGCCAGAGAACAGAAATCTCGCCGGAAAATCATGGAGTAAATTATTGACTTTCACTTCTGAAAAAATTATAGTTGATGTGTATTTGGGGAAGTGGGATTTGGAAGAAGGTTGAAAGATTCTTTGAATGTAATGAATATTGATTATGTCTTTTGGATCTTGTTTTGTGATTGTGGGTTTTATGAACTTGAAGTCAAATTGGTTGTCAAGAAAGGTTAGATCGGTGGTGGGGTTTTTTTCGATTTGTTTACCGGAGTTATCGCCGGAGATTCCATAGCTACTAGGTTTGTATACCGGAGATCGGCTGTTGGTTTAGATCGAGTGTTGTTTACCTATTTGTTCGACCATAGCTGCCTTGACTGTAGATTTTATGGGTTATTTTTTTGTGTGGTTTTGGTGACGGGATTTTGTATGTTTTGAGTGGATCGAGATCTAGGTTTTGATTACTTTTTTGTGTACCTATGATTGCGGCAAATGGCGGTGGCAAGCGGAGGTTGCCGGAGAAGAATTGAATATATGGGTGGTGAAATAATAAATTTATTTTGAGAGATAAGAGATTAGTGGTGGTGAATAGGTGGTAGGGTAGATGAAATTAGGTGGGGTAATTAATAAAGAGAGAGTGAATATAATAAAGGAGGGTAGTTTAGACATTTTACTAGTGTTGATAATAAGACAAAAAATATGTCAGCTGTAATTTTGGAATATGAAAATGACACATGTTCAAATATTGGTGGAGTCGAGCAGTTGATCAGTCAAGTATAACCAAACTGGGAAAATGATTGTGAAAAAGGTCAAATAATGGATCAAACATAAAAAATTGTATTGTTTTGGTAATTTTCTCTTAAGTATACTTTTATCAAAATTAATACAAACCTTAAATAATATTTGCACAAATACTACCAACAATCTAAAAAATGGAACGATAGCTGAATAGGTGGCGACAACAATGGTTTCTAGCAATGGATGTCGGCAGCAAGTGGTAGCAGGTAGAGGTGAACAAAAAAACCGGTTAACCGAACCGTAGCCGAAAAGAAACCGGAAAACCCAACCGGTCAAAACCGGTTTTGACCAAAACCGGTTCGGTTTTTATCCAAACCGCCGGTTTGGAACCGGTTTGGGGTTTTGGAAAAACCACCGGTTTGGAGACCGGTTTTTATAAACCGAATAACCAAACCGGTTCGGTTAACCGGTTTGGAACCGGTTTTTATGGTCTAGGCGGGATTTTTGGGATTTTTTGAAATTTAAACTTTTGAATTTGAATTTTGAAAGAGGGGGAGCGGGGGGGGGGGGGGGGGGGGCGGATATTATTTATTTTGTTTCCAAAATTACCATTTTGCCATACAAATGTTAGTATAAATAGATGTGTTATGTATTTGGTTAATTACCACTTTCAAGCAATCAAAAAACACTCCAAAAAAATCAAAACCGAAACTATTTCACTAAACACTAATGGAAAGTTCAAACAACACCACCAACACCGAAGCTGGTTCAACAAGTGCAGCGACGGTTCAGAAAGTTTTACCGTGTGACCGTGTAAAAGATCCATGGGAACACTTTGACTACGTCCTAATGTCGGACGGTAAGAAAAAGGCTCGATGCAAACATTGCTTGAGTATATTGACTGCCGGTTCCAACTCGACGTTGAGGGCTCACATCAAACAAAAGTATTGCAGGGCACTCAAATCGGTTCCGGAGGCCGGTCAATCGTCTATGGCTCGAGACGGGACTATTTTTGCATACGATCATGATTTACTCCGTGAAAAACTGGCCGGTTTGGTGATTCAACGTGGTTTGCCGTTCAACCACTATGACAACGAGCTGACGACGGAGGTGTACCAGAATTATATGCAACCGCAATACAATCATGTAAGTCGTATGACTCTTAAACGCGATGCTATGAGAATTTGGAAAACGGCTAAGCAAGATTTAAAAAATAATTTTTTAAATATGGATGCTTGTGTTAATTTAACAACCGATGTTTGGGCCGCTCCTCATAATTTGCCATTTTCGTACCTTTGTGTTACCGCACATTGGGTTGATCCCGAAAGTTGGCAAATGATGAAGCAAGTTGTAGCATTTGAAAACTTTCCGGTTCCTCACTCCGGAGAAGCTTTATACAATTTGTTGAGAAAAGTGTTTCATAAGTTTAACTTGACGGAAAAAATTTTTTCAATAACGTTGGATAATGCAAGTAACAACACAAATGCAATGGGTCGACTAAAAATGGAATATGAGCCACCTTGCAATGGCGAATTTTTTCATAGTCGATGTGTTGCACACATCATTAACTTGGCTGTGCAAGCGGGATTAAAAGATCCGCATTTGAGTGAAGTGAAAGAAGATTTTAAAAGAATGTTAGTTGATGTTTTTAAAAAGGGTAATAAAAGATATAATGCATACATTCGGATGTGTGAAACTGCGGGGAAACATTGGTTACAACCTTGTTGGGATATTGAAACACGGTGGAACTCCACTTATCTTATGTTCATAAGTGGCTTAAGACAAAAGGTGACCTTGCAATATTTTCATGACGAGAAATTGTCGGGGAGGGGTAGGTGTGCTCCATTTAGTCAAGATAATTGGGATACTATTGAAAAAATAACCCGACTACTTGAAGTTTTTTACAATGCAACCAAAAAATTGTCGGGGGTTTATTATCCGACGGCTCATTTGGTACTCGAGCAACTATTCTTGATGTCTTCACAAATCTCCGCATTTGAATTTAATGGTGGTGTTTATACTAGCATGGTTTCCGGAATGAAAGAAAAGCTGTTGAAATATTTTGAAACTTTGCCACCGTTAATTACTTGTGCGGCCGCATTAAATCCGTGTTATAATGTAAATGGGGTGGAGGTTCTTATTGACTCGATTGTGACTGATTTGGGTTGTTTCGCGTCAAACCCGAACTATGCTAATGATGCAAAAGAGTCATTTGGCCATTCTTTTAAAAGTTTGTGGCAATATTATTTTGAAAAATATGGCAACCCACCTCCTACTGTCACGGAGTCTTCTTCATCATCATCAAGGACTTTTAGAGGGAATCCGATACTTGCTTTGCATAAAAAGATAAGAGATAATCCCAACAAACGGATAAGAAATGATGGTTTAGCGAACAGTGAATATGAAAGATATATCACAACCGATTTTATCTCACATATTCCGGCCGAACAAGTTGAAAACTTTGATGTGTTGGCGTTTTGGAAAGCAAAGGAAACAATGTTTCCCGTTCTATCCCGAATGGCTCGTGATTTACTAAGTGTACAAGCTACTTCGGTAGCTTCTGAATCCGCTTTTTCAACAAGTGGAAGGGTTTTATCAAATCTGAGAAACAGACTCACACCGGCTTCTTTGGAGATGTGTATGGGTTTGAAAGATCATTTGGACGCAATGAAGCGAGTGCAAGATAAAACTGATCTTGAAAATGTCGGAGACTTCGAAGGGGAGGTCTACGTGGAAGAGGCACAAGCGGGTGAAATCGAGATGCTTTCCGATGAAGAACTAAGACAAGATGCAGCTGCTCAAGAAGCTAGGGGATCCGATGACGACTATTAGGACTTTTATGCTTAAGTATTATGTTTTAAGTTTATGTATTTCCTTTGATGTATTTTCTTTAAGGTTATGTATTTCCTTTCAGTTTATGTATTTCCGACGTTATAAATAAAAGTTGAAGTTTATTCAGTATAAGTTTGTTAAATGTTGAAAGAAAAAAAAAATAAAAAATCCGGTTAACCGGTTAAAAACCGGTTACAAACCGGTTAAAACCGGTTAACTATTTCAAAATTTTGAATTTTCTAATAGGCGGCAAAAACATTTTCAAAATAAAACCGGTTAACCGGGTTAAAAACCGGTTAAACCGGTTACCTTTTTTTAAAAATTCGAATTTTTGCAAAAGGCGGGAAAAAAAAAAAAAAAAAAAAAAAAAAAAAAAAAAACACTAAACCGGCCAAAACCGGTTAACCGGTCTAGACCGGTTCCAAACCGAGCCCAAACCGGTTTGGACCGGTTGGGTTTTTCCAGATCCACTACCGGTTCGAAACCGGACCGGTTAACCGGCCCGACCGGTTTTTTTGGACGTTGACCAAAACCGGTTCGGTTTTGACCGGATCAAAAACCGAACCGGTTAACCACTTTGTGCACCACTAGTAGCAGGCAGTGGCCGAAATAAAAAGATGTCAAAAATCTAATGAAACTTCAAATCTTCTGAAAATATCTACATATCTATAAACAAAGGGTTGTGTTATGCAGGCACCCCCTAGTATTTAATATAGGGGATGCTTGGGCTATGATTTTGATTGTAGTGACTGCAGCGTGTTTGGTTTTGTTCGTGGGTCCCTCGTAACAGTAGCAGTGGTATATAAATTCAAAGTGGGGCAATATTTGTCTTGTTTTGATGTATTTGTGGGGCAATTTTTGATACAAGTTTTTTAGGTTGGGACAAGATACGTGGGCACCTCAAAAAGTGATACGCAGGCACCCCATAGACCATGGGGCCCATGCGCAGGTACCCTTTTCCTTTTTTTTTTTTTTTTATCTTATTTAATTGTGTAGTGTTTATTTTGTGTGGTATATTTAATTTGTGCATTGTTTTTATATGTATAGTGTATTTATTTGTGTGGTATATTTAATTTGTGTAGTGTTTTTATATGTATAGTGTATTTATTTGTGTATTGTTTTCATTTAATTAAACAATAACAATAAAACATTAGACATTAAAACATTAAACAAGTACAACAACAAATGTTTCCAATATTACAACGAAATCTACTCCACATGAAAATTATTAATGTCATCTATAAACTCATAGAGTATTCCACTCGACTGACATGCGTGATCAACTGGATTTCATGCCAATTCCAGTGATGCCTCCAACGTCTTTATTCTTGCCTTCAACAAATTGTTTTGAGCCAATAGCATGTTGATTGTTTTATCTTTAGTTTCGCAGTTTGAGCACTGCGTTGAAGAAGAGGCTTCACCAAAGTACTTTTGTTGAAATATTTCCTTCCACATGAAGTATCGACACCCATAGTCTTCAGTCCCTGGCTGTTACATGATGAAACAATTCTAAGAAATGTATTCTAAACAAACAAGTTATTGATATATTTACGTAAATAAGCAAACGTTTAATTATTTACCTTTGACAAAAGACATGCATAATACTTCAGACCACAAGTTTTGGGCTTGTGGGATGTTCTTTCAATTATAAAACCACGTCGACAACGACACAAGAAAGGATTTTCTTGTTGCATCTGGCCAAAAGAATTTGTATAATTATTCACAACATAAATCAGTAATATCATGGTTCACAAAATAATTTGTTATAGAATTTGTATAATCGTCTATACATGTTTTGTCATTTACAATATAAATCAATAATCGTTTTCTACGTCTGTCTAAACATGCTCTATCGTTGAGTAAACATATGTGCCCATCTCCCGGCCACGTCATTTCTGAACCATCTCCATTGTGGGTGATTATACGGGAGTGGTGAGTTTTCATCAAGAAACGCAAGAACGAAGTGAGTAGCCTGGTCTTCCCCCACACGAAGAATCACAACGGGGGACAATATTTGTGCTGTATTTGGACCATCTCTCAGCGGAAGACACATAACAGATTGTGAATTGGATATACATACAATAGGACGGTTAAGAGCTGTAGCAATAGCCACGCCCGTTTCTGGCATAGTCATCCAGTAACGCTGGGGTGCTGGACCTTCAAACCAATTCATCGAGTTACGAATATTTGTAAAATAATCACCCCACATTTGCATGTAAACTTCCTCGTTATTGTCTACCTCTTCCCTGACAAGAGCTCGAATTCTGGGCCACATTCGTTTGTGATGACCAAGACCTACGGCAAGAGCTCAATAGCCACAATTTCCATCACCTGCCACGTTAAAGATCCCTAGGATCCAGCGTCGGAAAAGAGGTGGAATTTGAGCCATAAAATATTCGCTACTGTCATCTGGAACGTACAAGTGGTGTCTTAAGCTCGCTAGGTCCTTCGTTAGGTCCTTCGTTCAAGTCCGGGACGTTAGAAGGCTCTCCCACGTATGAACTATGTCTCGCAGATTCTTCATTTAAGTCTAAGACTTTTTTAGGTTTTGTGTAGCTTCTGCGGTGCCCTGTGGGGGGTTCTTCGTTCAAATCTGGGATATTTTGTTTATCCTTGGATTTGTTGTCCTTTGCGCTCGGACGTCCACGATTACTTTCTTTAACAGCAGGTTGTTGTGTTGACACAGATTCGGGAGCGTATATACCTCTAAGCCCGTTTAACATATTTTTTTTGACAAACGACGATGCTTTGGTAAAAACACTTTGGAATTTTTGTACGTCATCTTGACAAGAAAAATATTCAGGCTCTTCAGGCCCTTGAGGCTCTTCTGGATATTCAGGCTCATCAGGCCCTTGAGTATTTCGGACAACAGGCCAGGGAACGCTTAGTGTTCTCCAAAAATGATCAACAAAACCAAGCGGAATAGGCAATCCTGTATTCGAAAAAAGGAACTAGTTAAAATTATCGGTATTGACGGGGAGAATAACTTGATAGGAACTAGTTAAAATTACCGTTTGCTTGAAGGTAATACAGTTCGTGATAGCATGGTAAACCATAAACTAACCGCAACTGATGACTACATTGATGTGGGTCGACATCCTGTTTACTTTCTGCGAGTATGAGTAGTAAAGCATCTCTTGAAACATTATACCGCAATTCGTTAAATAGTGTGCCCTTGCACGCATGAATTTTCTTGATTTTGCTTGTATTCAAAGTGGCTCGTATCGCAGTTTCTTGCGCAGCTATAATCTTGTCGACCGAACACAACAACGTGTCTAAGCTGGACTATGTGGAGCCCAAGTATAACTTCAACAGCGCGTGTTGACTCTCAACTCTACATGTTGTTGTCTGGCAGAAGCTGCGATATTGATCGGTAATGTACGACACAAACATGCGGTCGTAATGTCGCAGCCAGTTACGAAAATACCGCAAAACATCTGAGAAAACAAAGAATTAATAAAGTGAGAAAACAATTCGAGTAGTTATTTATTAAATAATAATAAAAAAATGTATTAATGGGTAAGTACCCGGTTTTTGGACTAATAAATCCTGTAGGTGCTGATAATAATGCGTGAACACATCTTCGGTCGGAGCTGTAACCATCAAATCCCATGTCCATCTAACGGACTCATACTCCTTTACCGAATTGAATTTGTGTCTGCAATGCTTGAGCACATTTTGATTGATATGCCATCGACAAAGTAATCTGTTAGCGTTTGGGAATTCTTCTCTGCATGCCCCAAGCAACGCTAAATCTCTGTCGGTGACGATAACCCGCGGGTAATATTGTTCTTGTATCACCAACTTAACACGTTCCAACACCCATTTGAAATTTGGCTCTTTTTCCTTGTCCAAAAAGCTAAACGTCATTGAGAATGTTTTGTTTGTTGAAGTAACTCCAACAACTGGAAAGAATGGCAGTTTAAACAACGTGGTTTTGTATGTGGAGTCCATCAGCATGATTTCCGGAAATGTTGTCCACAGGGCATATGACGTCGGGTGAACAAAAAATATTTCCTCGAGCTCATCAGTGTTTTTTTGTTGTTTAACTTTTTAGAAAAAAACGTAGTCGGAAAATTTTTGAGGCTCAGATTCGAAGGTTTCAAAGTCAGATTTTATCTCACTTTACCGTCCATTCGGTTTTCATCATCGCCTCGGAAAATTATAAGGCTCAAAAATCATCATCGCCTCGGAAGTATTTTTCATCGACAAAGTTCACATTCACAATAGTAAAGATTCTCAAACTTGCAATAGTAAAGATTCTCAATTTGCAGGCTTTCCTTCGTTATAAAGAATATCACATTCACAATTCGAGAAAATGTTTTTTTATCTAAAAACACTGATGAGCTCGAGGAAATATTTTTTGTTCACCCGACGTCATATGCCCTGTGGGCAACATTCCCGGAAATCATGCTGATGGACTCCACATACAACACCACGTTGTTTAAACTGCCATTCTTTACAGTTGTTGAAGTTACTTCAACAAACAAAACATTCTCAATGGCGTTTAGCTTTTTGGACAAGGAAAAAGAGCCAAATTTCAAATGGGTGTTGGAACATGTTAAGTTGGTGATACAAGAACAATATTACCCGCGGGTTATCGTAACCGACAGAGATTTAGCGTTGCTTGGGGCATGCAGAGAAGAATTCCCAAACGCTAACAGATTACTCTGTCGATGGCATATCAATCAAAATGTGCTCAAGCATTGCAGACACAAATTCGCTACGCAAGAGGAGTATGAGTCCGTTAGATGGACATGAGATTTGATGGTTACAGCTCCGACCGAAGATGTGTTTACGCACTATTATCATCACCTACAGGATTTATTGGTCCAAAAATAGGGTACTTACCCATTAATACATTTTTTTATTATTATTTAATAAATAACTACTCGAATTGTTTTCTCACTTTATTAATTCATTGTTTCTCAGATGTTTTAGGCTATTTTAATAACTGGCTGCAACATTACGACCGCATGTTTGTGTCGTACATTACCGATCAATATCGCAGCTTCGGCCAGACAACAACATGTAGAGTTGAGGGTCAACACGCGTTATTGAAGTTATACTTGGGCTCCACACAGTCCAGCTTAGACACGTTGTTGTGTTCGGTCGACAAGATTATAGCTGCGCAAGAAACTGCGATACGAGCCACTTTGAATACAAGCAAAATCAAGAAACTGCATGCGTGCAAGGGCATACTATTTAACGAATTGCGGTAAAATGTTTCAAGAGATGCTTTACTACTCATACTCGAAGAAAGTAAACAGGATGTCGACCCACATCAATGTAGTCATCAGTTGCGGTTAGTTTATGGTTTACCATGCTATCACGAACTGTATTACCTTCAAGCAAACGGTAATTTTAACTAGTTCTTATCAAGTTATTCTCCCCGTCAATACCGATAATTTTAACTAGTTCCTTTTTTCGAATACATGATTGCCTATTCCGCTTGGTTTTGTTGATCATTTTTGGAGAACACTAAGCGTTCCCTGGCCTGTTGTCCGAAATACTCAAGGGCCTGATGAGCCTGAATATCCAGAAGAGCCTCAAGGGCCTGAAGAGACTGAATATTTTTCTTGTCAAGATGACGTTCAAAAATTTTCAAAGTGTTTTTACCAAAGCATCGTCGTTTGTTAAAAAAAATATGTTAAACAGGCTTAGAGGTATATACGCTCCTGAATCTGTGTCAACACAACAACCTGTTGTTAAAGAAAGTAATCGTGGACGTCCGAGCGCAAAGGACAACAAATCCAAGGCTACAGGGCACCGCAGAAGCTACACAAAACCTAAAAAAGTCCCAGAGTTAAATGAAGAAGCTGCGAGACATAGTTCATATGTGGGAGAGCCTTCTAACGTCCCAGACTTGAACGAAGGACCTAACAAAGGACCTAGCGAGGGCAACTTAAGACACCACTTGTACGTTCCAGATGACAGTAGCGAATATTTTATGGCTAAAATTCCACCTCTTTTCTGACGCTGGATCCTAGGGATCTTTAACGTGGCAGGTGATGGAAATTGTGGCTATCTAGCTCTTGCCGTAGGTCTTGGTCATCACGAACGAATGTGGCCCAGAATTCGAGCTCTTGTCAGGGAAGAGGTAGACAATAACGAGGAAGTTTACATGCAAATGTGGGGTGATTATTTTACAAATATTCGTAACTCGATGAATTGGTTTGAAGGTCCAGCACCCCAGCGTTACTGGATGACTATGCCAGAAACGGGCGTGGCTATTGCTACAGCTCTTAACCGTCCTATTGTATGTATATCCAATTCACAATCTGTTATGTGTCTTCCGCTGAGAGATTGTCCAAATACAGCACAAATATTTTCCCCCGTTGTGATTCTTCGTGTGGGGGAAGACCAGGCTACTCACTTCGTTCTTGCGTTTCTTGATGAAAACTCACCACTCCCGTATAATCACCCACAATGGAGATGGTTCAGAAATGACGTGGCCGGGAGATGGGCACATATGTTTACTCAACGACAGAGCATGTTTAGACAGACGTAGAAAACGATTATTGATTTATATTGTAAATGACAAAACATGTATAGACGATTATACAAATTCTATAACAAATTATTTTGTGAACCATGATATTACTGATTTATGTTGTGAATAATTATACAAATTCTTTTGGCCAGATGCAACAAGAAAATCCTTTCTTGTGTCGTTGTCGACGTGATTTTATAATTGAAAGAACATCCCACAAGCCCAAAACTTGTGGTCTGAAGTATTATGCATGTCTTTTGTCAAAGGTAAATAATTAAACGTTTGCTTATTTACGTAAATATATCAATAACTTGTTTGTTTAGAATACATTTCTTAGAATTGTTTCATCATGTAACAGCCAGGGACTGAAGACTATGGGTGTCGATACTTCATGTGGAAGGAAATATTTCAACAAAAGTACTTTGGTGAAGCCTCTTCTTCAACGCAGTGCTCAAACTGCGAAACTAAAGATAAAACAATCAACATGCTATTGGCTCAAAACAATTTGTTGAAGGCAAAAATAAAGACGTTGGAGGCCTCACTGGAATTGGCAAGAAATCCAGTTGATCACGCATGTCAGTCGAGTGGAATACTCTATGAGTTTATAGATGACATTAATAATCTTCATGTCGAGTAGATTTCGTTGTAATATTGGAAACATTTGTTGTTGTACTTGTTTAATGTTTTAATGTTTTATTGTTATTGTTTAATTAAATGAAAACAATACACAAATAAATACACTATACATATAAAAACACTACACAAATTAAATATACCACACAAATAAATACACTATACATATAAAAACAATGCACAAATTAAATATACCACACAAAATAAACACTACACAATTAAATAAGATTAAAAAAAAAATGGTACATGCGCATGAGCCCCATGGTCTATGGGGTGCCTGCGTATCACTTTTTGAGGTGCCCACGTATCTTGTCCCTATAATAAATCAAATTTACCAATAAACTTTAAAAAAATTACGCATTTACATGTGATGTTCGTAGTTTCGGTGGGGGCAACGAGTCCCAAGCAACTTATAATTTGAACCACATCAGTTTAGTAAAATAAAATTAAAAAAGATTAATTTCTCTGCACTTAATCTTTTATATAATAAAAGAATTACATTATTTCGGAGTGATTTTGTTAATTCATTCTTATTGAAAAAACAATTGGGCCAATAGAAGAGCTCGATTTCGTCACGTAAGTAAAATCGTGTGATGTGATTGGTTAATAAAAGTCAAAATTAAATTAATTTCGGTCAAAATTTAATAAATTTGGTGAAGAAATTTGGTTGACAAAAAAAATACATAAAAATATAGGTGTCAAATTTGTAAAAACAAAAAACTTAAAAAAAGATGAGATAATTAATAAAACTTTAGTGGTTAATTTTTAAAAATTATATAGAGTTAAGTGTAATATTATAAGCCTCCATATTTTTTAATAACTTTGGATTATAAACAAATACCCCCTTATACTTTATAACATTTATACTTTATATCTTAAAAAATATAATGTATATATTGTTTTAAAATAACAACATATAAATTTGCACAAGATTATAAGTATCAATTTTTTTTACTATATATGTTCAATAAGGACTCATATATTTCATTTTTAAAAGTTTAACCTATGTAGACACGAGTTTACATTTTAAATACAAATTACTGAAAACGGAAATATAATTATAAAATTGTAAGCACGGATTACTTTAATATAAAAATAAATATACGCGATTGTACTTATAACAATGGCTCATGTAATTCTTATTTATTTATATAAGGATATCTAGAAGAACATTTTTAAAAAACTTTAAAGAGTATACTTTAACTTTATCAATGTTCATTATGTGCAATTAAACTTGCATCATGTGTACATCATAACATCAATAGTGAAATTTAAATAACAACATTAACATCTTTGTCAGCTAAATAAAATTAAATCTTGAGTTACCTAACAAAAATTTTTACAAATATTTTACCAAATTCTAATGGATATTAATGCATAATGAAAAACTCGTGCATAAGTATTAGTTGTACTTATATCACAATTTTTGTGGACAAATTCTTATACGTGTATATACTGAACTAAAATGTTAAAATAAATTTGATTTATGTGCAAATTTCGTGCGTGCACGAAACTTATAACTATACAATTATATACAATTACGTATAAAGACACAATATTCAGTATTAATACAAAATAATTTTTTGTCAGCACAAGTATTATAACTAGTAGATATCTTATAATAATTAACATTTAAAACAAACACGCCATAAGTTGGATCTTTTAATCCCTCTCACTATACAATAGCTTCGCCTCCGCTCAAAAGAATAGGCGTGTTTGGGTAGAGCGTTTAAAAGCATTTAGAACGGTAGACGTCGAAACGTTGTAATTTTTAATGTTTGTTTGACAAGCAATAAATAGCTTTATTTTTTCTTTTCCTGAAATGCTATTTCCCGACGCGTCAAGAAGTAGAATCTAGAAGTTGTTTTACACATTATGATTACATCTACAACTACGTTACTAACCCTTTTTATATTTAAAAGATGCTACTGCTTTAAAAAATAACATATGCAAGTGATAAATGAACTAGAAATGTTAGTTATAATGTTTTTATAGCAATTATACTTTCATTCGTTAAGTCCTTAAGGCTTAGCCTCACTCGATTATGTATGGACTTAGCCCAATTATTGATTTTACTTTATTCGCTAAACATTGTAAACACGATACGAGGAAATCAAATGCCCCTTGCATATCAATATCAATAATCATTAATAACTAATGAAGTTAAAGGCATTTTATTTTGCTTACCAATAAATTAATGCTTACCAAATGACAAATCTCCATCATTCATCTAGTTTGATCTAATGGTGGAGATTAACTTAAAATTTAAAAGGTAAACCTAAGTCCATGTTTTTTTCTTGTCTTTTTGTCTTTCTTTTTTATTCAAATGTTTTTTTTGTCTTTTATTTTTAAATTCATGTTTTTTTTAATTCACGTTTTTTTTTTTAAATTATCGTTTTTTTTATTTACGTTTTTTTAATTCGCGTTTTTTTCTTCGCCTTTATACGTTTTCGTCTGTTTTCATACGTTTTCATCTGTTTTCATTCAACAAAATAGAAGAAGCTGACATATCTGTGATTTCACCAGTGATATCAAATTCTCCTTAAAAAAGTTGAACATCATGAGAATGAGATACACGAAAAATTAGCAATAAAAGTGTGGTAGTTAGTAGTTATTCAGAAAATCACAAGTGATATTCTGAATATCACAAAATGATATTCTGAATATCACAGAATATCACTCGTGATAGTCCGAAACATATGAAAACGGATGAAAACGTAAAAAAACGGACGAAAACGTATGAAAGCGTAAAAACACGTATGAAAATGAACGAAAATGAAAGAAACCGGATGAAAACGGACGAAAACGGATGAAAACGGACGAAAATGGACGAAAACGTATGAATAATGGACGAAAACGTAAGAAAACAGACAAAAACGTATGAAAACGGACGAAAATAGATGAAAACATATGAAAATGTATGAAAACAGACGAAAACGTATGAAAGCGAAGAAAAAAAAGGCGAATTTAAAAAACGTTAAAAAAAAAAAAAAAAAAAAAAAAAAAAAAAAAAAAAAAAAAAAAGACGTTAATAAATAAAAACGTGAATTAGAAAAAAGACAAAAAAAAAGTGAAGAAAAAAAAAGACAAAATGACAATTAAAAAAACATGGACTTATGTTTATCCATAAAAATTTTAGGTTAATCATCACCATTAGATCAAAATAGATGAATGGTGATGATTTATCTTTTGGTAAGTACCAAAATAAGAGTAAACAAAAAAAAAAATTCCTCACTAAAGTTAATATTACTCTAGTTGATCTGTTAATACTTTTTTAGGTTTTTTGTCTGGTACAATTATCCAAAAATAACATTTGAAAATAACAAATCAAGGTGTGATGCATAAGGCATAAACATAGCGAAGGAGGCGACACGTTGTGTGGGTAATACCATGAATGTATGAAGTTGCATTTGTACATGCACTTTAGTACACGTACACATAAGATATGTTTGGCAAAAGCAATGATAAAACTTAAAAGTTATATATGAGAGGGCCAAAAGTATTCAAAATATGTTATGAATCAAAAAAATACTCATGAAATATTATGTCGGGGACCTTTATTTTGAGAACCCTGTTAAGTGCGAGAACTGCGAGAACCCCTTATGTACTCCTAGTAATGCATATTGTATAATATATCAATGCAACATAGCATTTTTAAATTATTAAACCTTTTTATTTAATCCAAAAGGGTATAATAGTAAAAGTCAATTTTATATTATTTTTTATTTTTTATAATAAATAAATCCTATTTTTTAAAAACATTCAATTTTCGGATTTTTTTTTTTTTTTTTTTTTTCGAACATGCATGTTTTAAAACTGATTTAGTGCATATGTGTTTTTATGAATTAATTTTTTTATTTTGGTTATTGGAACAGTTTTTTCGACATACATGTTTTTCATAGTGAAGTGCATACATGTTTTCTAGATAAGTAAGTTTATATGAAGCCAAGAACATACATGTTAAATACAAAATCCAATATCGATTGATATACGATTAAATACAAATTTCTAAGAAGCATAAATACATGAATCTAATCGATCTATACACGTGTGTACAAGTAATATTTAACGCAAACAGATATATGTGCACACTCCTTGTTATCAACATTTTTAGAAGTCGGACATATATGCACACTCGTAGTTGTCAAATTTCAGAAGTTGGACATATGTGCACGCTCCTTTTCAATGTTTCAGAAGACGGACAAATGTGCACACTCGTTGTCATCATTCTTTTAATTCAGCTACATCTGATACAAAGAAAAATATAAAAATTAGGAAAAATAAACGCAAACTAATATACACAGGTATAAACACATGTATGAGGGCCTTAATTTAATTTTTTTATTTATGTTTTTGGAATAATATTTTTACAATTTATGTTTTTCAAATAGTAAAGTGCCTATATGTTTTCTAGATAATGTAAATTTATCAGAAACCAAGAACATACATGTTAAATGCAAAATAAAGAAGCTATAACCATTAAATTAAAATTATGTGTATAACCACAATAAACACATACATGTTAAACCAAAGAACATACATGGTAAATAAATGTTAAACCAAGAACAAATATGTTAAAAAACATACATGTTAAACCAAGAACAAACATGTTTGAGACTTAAAAACATACATGTTAATCCAATATCCATCACAAAAAAATAATTTAAGTTGAAAGATGGAACCACAATTTCTTGATATTGTGAGCACTTGATTAATATTAACAACTTTGAGACTTAAACCATCACAAATAACATGATTTCAGCACTCCATTTTTCTATCAAAACGAAATGATTTAGAAAGTCTAGATAAAGCGAAACAACAACCAGTTTATAATCTAACTTTAAAATAAGATTTCAAGAAAACTGCTCGTCATATCAATATCATGTTAACAAGTTCAAAAAAAAAATGTGCAGCTAGTTGTTACATAGTAGCCTCATAATAACCACAAAACCTTTCAAAGCAAAGACAATTTCATGTAAATTTCTTTGATACAAGTCAAGTGAAAATAAAACTTAACTATGCAATTACTCATATATATTGCTTCAATGCTTCTATGCTTCTGTTACATGAATCGTAATGAAAAAAATTACCCAATATGATTTTCATATTTCTTTGAAAGCGAATAAATATAAACTAGTTGATGTGTATAGATACATATTTTCTTATACGATATCAACAAAATACTAATATCAGTTGAAACCAAAATGTAAGATATAACTTTTCACATACACATCAAACCATAACACAAAGTAGCATATAGATGGAATTCTAGAGAGAGAAAGTTAGAGGTTTAGGGAACTTAGTGAGAGAAAGTGAAAGATATTATTATGAGCTCCAACTCTCTACCTTGGAAGGTAGAGAGTATTTATAGTCTTACATAACTCGCCACACTTTGGGCTGTGGATCAGGCATACAATGGGTAAAGACCCGTCCGTCCTCCACGGTGTTACTTAACTAAATTACTACTTAACTTAAAAGAACTATGACTACGAGCTTTCTAACGATTACATATACTTGAGGTGACCGACTCTTTAATACCGGGAATTTCTAATTCCTAACAATCTCCCCCTAAGGGAGGTCACCTCAATCATGTACCAAAATTACATTGAATACAAATAGATATTACATTTAACAATTGATCTTGCATTCTTGATGTAGTCCTTTGCTCCTAAGCTCGTAGTCATTGATTCTTCACATTGCATGTTTGGTTATTCCAAGTGGAGGTCTTTTACTGATCCACGTGATGATAAGTTTGAGCCATCTTTGGAGATCATCAACTATCAACAATCTCTGACACATCCTTTGTGGTGTTGGTATTTTGTGATGTTGTGACTTTGGGACCGACATGCTCACATTCTGGATCATGAAATCTTCTCATCAGAGTAGCGGAAGCATTTGTTGAATCATGATATTGGCAGCAGTGTAGCAGAAGCATGGAGTGAAAATATCGGAGTCATTGATGCACTAATCATGATTTCTTTTTAGATGAATGTGTTAAGTGAGCATGCGGCTATGGATTGACCGCTTCATTCTGATCAGCTGCAAACGTCGGGCGTACCTGCATACAACAGTTAGCAACAAATCGCACGAAAGTGTCTTTGATCACTTTCGTTGAATTGAGGTACACGGCCCACGGTTCCCCGTTGATCAGTACAAGTACTGCCTGTGATCAGGTAGGATTCCTAAGAATCTCCTTGACAGGGTTTCGCAGCTGTTCTAGCTGTTCTCAAACCGGAACATCTCAAAGAAGATAGCACGGAGTGAGTGAACCAGCGAATTTTAAGTCCACTGATTGATGAAAAGAGATTTGAAAAACAATCGTGTATTGCTCAATAGAAATTGTTTTTGCAATACAACGAAGGTTTTATTGAAAATCAATTATCAATCATAAAAATACCTTTTGGTTTGAAAAATGAGTACACAGTCGATGTGCTAAAGAAAAGAGTTTATTAAGTACAACGACCGGTTTTTCAAAGGCATCCGTCAATCCATAACCTGAACCAGGATTGATTCAAGAGATTGAATCGCCCCATTGTTTCTGTTCAGTTGTCACATGGTTGATCTATATAATAGATCTCACATGCCACCTACCAGGAGCTTGTTTGATGTTGGCTCCAGAAGGCTTTCCATCTTCATTGTGAATATGTAAACACATCACTCAGATGTTCTGGCAATACCACAAGGATAATGCGTAGGACTCATGATATAATCTCTCTTTCCACATTGTGTGAAACAGAGAGTCTTCATTGAAAGTGTCCTAATGAGATTTATTGATGATCTCGTGGCTCTAGACTCAATTTGTGCATATTTGGATCCTATAACGGAGACTAGGGAGAGGGTCTCCTTCTTCAATATCAACCATCTCTAAGAGAAAGTCGATAGATAATGTTGGTTCCCCGTGAGAATGAAACAAGCCCTTTTAAGAGGAACTTGAGTGGTTTGGAAAGTTGAAGTGCAGTGCGTCACTGGGTCCATGACGTCTTGTCTTGAATACCGATGTTACTATCAGTAGCATATGAAGTGAACCCGGTTTCTGCCCTAAGGTTGAATAAATGGAGGGCTATTTGTTTTCACCCTTTCTCATTCAATTCTTTTTAATTCTTCAACCCCTTTAGTGCTTACAGAGACTTCATAACTAGAACCTTGTTGGGTTTATTCCAGTACTAGCTCAGTCTTAGTCCGCACTCTTCCCTTATCTCATTTTTCTCCTTTTGTCATCATACCTAAGGACTTCTACACTAACTAGTGGATTGTCCCTGGGTAGATCCCTCCGGTTCTGGCGGATCATGGGAACCAATACCTAACCTTATCATCCTTATATCACCGTACATAAAGTAAAGTTGGTCAGTCAATTTGGTATTGTTCATCTGCCATTGGATCCAATTGAAAACCATTTGAAAATCAATTCAGATACTCGTGATATATTATCAAAGCATTTTGTACCTGAATTGTTTTTGATATTTTTAGAACGAGAACTCCCCCTCAACATGTGCATCAAGTATTTGAAAATGTTTTGCACACGGAGGCAAGAGAAAGAATTAACTTCTTTGATTACCATTTTCTAAAAGATATCAACATCACTTCCCTCATCAAATCAAGTAGATTTAGCATTTCCGGGAAGGATGAGGTTTCCATAAATTTGCTCCCCCTCAATATGTGCCTCGAGGTTTGAAAAGAGTTTTGCACATACTAGAGGGAACCTGCACATTTAGAAAAGTTGATCACATTTCAGATCAGAGGTTTAAGATAGATGCTCCCCCCTCAACATGTGCATGGAAATTTTGAAATCGTTTGTCACATGTGGGCAGGATAGCATGTACATCCTTATAAAACCATTTACCTAATTATCAGTTTAAATCCAGTTTAAATCACACATTCTCCCCCGATCACAATTATCAAATCATTTGAGATTTGTGATCTCTTATTGATTTAAATTGATTTTGAAAGCTTTTAAGGAGAATTGTGACTTGATTATGAACGCGTTTGAACTGATATGATCTGATTTTAAGACTTTAAACTCCATTGATAAAACATGCATGTATATCTTTTGAAAAACAATTTAATGCCAAATAACTTTTTAATTTAATTGAAATCATTCTCCCCCTCAATCAATGACGTAGGTTGTTGATTGAGAGATAGATATTTTGACAAATATCAAGACCGTAGATATTATCGAATCGAGAGAAACATGACAAAATGACAATATTTTTTGAAGATTTTTTTCGAATTTTTCAAATTTTTATGGATTTTGAAAGTTTTATATTTTTCTTTTTGATTTTTGAAGGTTTTATAATTTTGTATTTTGTTTTTCGAATAGATATATACAAGAGATAGATGAAGATAGACCTTTACTCCTCGTCTTCCTCCTGAAGACGTTTGAGAGTTTCTGGTTGAAGGCTTTTCAAGCCAAGTCGTGGAAGAATAAACTCAAAACGTTCTCTTGGAAGAGCTTTGGTGAAGATGTCAGCTAACAGATATTCAGACCTCACAAAATATAGTTCCACCACACCTTTTTCCACTTGTTCCCTGATGAAATGATGTCGAATGTCGATATGCTTTGCTCTTGAGTGTTGAACGTTGTTGCATGAGAGAGTGATAACGCTACACGCGTCGTTCGGGGTCAAAGGAACTTCCTTTTCTTCGAGCAAGTTTTATAACACCCTAGGCAGTGAACCTAATCGTTGTAGTCTAGTAATTAGGGTAAGCCACGGGTATTGATATCGTTCTCTAGGGGAATAGTGTCGTTAGGCTGAAGTATATATCGATTTAAGTCTAAAGGTGAGGGATGATTATTTTTGTATTTTTATATTTTTATAGAATAGAAAGGTACGAATCTCGGGGTTTGGAGGTGAGGGTGGAATTAGTTGCTAGCCAACTATTCCAAAAGATACTAACTAACTAAGGGATCTACCAGTAACGTGAAGCGTATCTACTTATGATGTATTACTCCTTGCTAGCTATCCAATTCTACCTACTGAATTGTCACGTCCTATTGATGGTTGAATTGTCACGTCCTTATTCCTAGTTGCGTTGTGTGTCTAAGGTTATAGGGTATGCGTTTTCTCCCTAACTCTTTGAATTCACCTTTAAGTGTAGTAAACAAAATCCACTAAATCATTCATAAACTAACTTTAAGGTTATCTTTGGTTTAGTAAACGAAATCCACCAAGTCATTCATAAACTATCAAAGATTTATCAAGTATTAAACACAACGATAGCCTAGTCGCACTCCTAAGCTAATTACAATTAAGATAAGAAACAACCAATCAAACAAGAGACAGTAGGATGCAAGAATTATAAACTAAACCAATTAGATTCATTGAAGTTGTCACACCCTAATGATGAAGATAGACACAAGCATCACTAAGAAATCAATAAGATCTAATTAATTATATACAAGTTTCACACAATCACAAGCAAACACAAGGTGAATTAGCCAAGCATAATTAATGAAGAGCAAGCAACAATTTTGAGAATTGAAGACATACCATAGGATTGGATAAACAAACAAATCATTACACGATGTTTATGGAGTGTTTGAAACCCTTTAAGTTTCTGGAAAAACACCTACATAAACCCTGGAATCGGACTTAGGGTTTAGGGCTTACAAAAAGCGAAGTTATAATGTTATATTTATAGGCAGGTTTTCTGTCGGCAAAGAGTGACGGAGTCACACTTATAGAGTGACGGCGTCACGACCATTTTTTCAGAAAATTGTAGATTTTCTCGTTCCGGTCGCGTGGGCTTTTGAACCACCTAAATCCGAGTTCGTATGCAAAAGTTATGGCCAAAACAATATCAACTACTTCGCGCGCATGCTGTGATAGTCTTGATCAGCTTGTGACGGCGTCACCTTGTGTTTCGTGACGCCGTCGTGTCGCCGTCATTAAGGTTTCGTCTTGGCCACGTTAACCTTGTGACGGCGTCACCTTAAGGTTGTGACGCCGTCCCCTTCGGCTCTGACGCCGTCTTGGCTGCATCTAGGCTGTCTGAGTAACGACGGCCTACTCCTTTAGAACCTGACGTCGTCCCTTGAAAACATGCAATTTCGCTTCTGAGCCGTCGCAAAATTCCTTCCCGACGGCGTCGCAGATATGCAGTGACGCCGTCGCCTTATGTTTCAGCAGCTTTGAGTGTCTCGATTCTGACTTTGGCCATTTTCTTCGTATATTCGCGCCTTTTCGTCCAAATAAGCATCATTCCAGCATTTTGCCTTCAAGAGACCTAAAAAGTGAAAAGGAACGATATTAAGCAATAACGGATACAGAAGTGATCGAATAAGGGCTTAAATGACCCCTTAAAAAGGTACCTTTTAAAACCTTATCAAATATCCCTACACTTGGTATTTGCTTGTCCTCAAGCAAATGTGCTTTTAGCCAATTAATTTATAAGTTAGGGGTCATGAAGCATTCATTCAAAACGGTCCACAACACATATAAGCCCCGCAAAAGTCATAACAAGCACGGAAATTACATACTAGCACCTCACATGGGGTGTTTGGATACTCACATCTCTCTCGGGTGTATATATGAAATATAACAAATCGGAAATGGAAGATAAACACTCATTAACCGGTCCTAGTACATAGATTACCATAGGCTTGAGAATAGATCAAACCTCCGTCGCTTTGGCGTAAGCACCTAGGAAAGACTGTCAAAGAGGTCTTTTAAAGGGTTGTAACGTTAGGCTTACGGTAGGGAAATGAAGGGTTTGGTGGGATAGGCTATTTAGTGGTGGATAGTCAAAAATCTCTATGTTGCAAGTATACGAAGAATGGCGTTGCTAAGCCAAGACTCGACACTCTAAAACTCTAGGCAACGAAAATAAACAAACATAATTTAAAAGATAGATGTAGGATGGTAGCTCGTATGGTTTTTTTTTTTTTTTTTTTTTTTTTCACTCTTTTTTTTTTCTTTTTTTTCTTTTTCTATTTTTTTTTCGATTTTTTTTTTTTTTTTTTTTTTTTTTTTTATGATACACTTTTACTCTACCATCCTCTACGGTACATCAAAATGATAGGGATTTATAGACACATCCCTACACTTGAGTTTTTATTACTCTAACACTAATTTGACCCGAATTGAAAAGATCAAAACACTTGGAGTACATTATTATGCAAACAAAGGGAATTTGAGTTTAACGTTCTCTTCCCTATATTTCATAAACTTTAACTTTTCCCATGAATCCCAATCATCCCAAAACTGTATACAAAGGATATGACTCGACTTAGCAACTCATGCAAGCAACCAGATAATTGAACTAAGGGTTTTGGGTGATAACATAAATTTGCACTAAAAGTGAGTGCAATAAAGGTAGGCTAAGGCGATTTGGGTGTATATTTGGGGGTGGGGTGTAAACAATGCTCTTCATTGATATTCCGGAAAAACCGAAACATCACGAGAACCGCGAAAAGGATAGGCTCTGAGGGGTTAACTAGGGGTATCGTGTACTAAAGATGAGTACAACGCAAAGGGTGTGGGGGAATTACTCAACCGAGGTGGAAGAAGTAATTATATTACAGGTATCAAACAAGGGTTTATCCTAATGCCTCTTATCATTTAGTTAATCCTAACTACACAAGTGTAGTCTCACTAGCGATCTCGGAATGCATCACAAAACAAGTTCTAGAATCTAATATACTACCGGTTCACACTCTAAGCATTAAAGATGAATGCTTTAATTCCTACTAATCTAAGGGCGATCCTCACATTTTGGGTGGAATTTGGGTGGTAAGGGTTTTTGTGCTAGTCATGCAACTTCCTATCCGTGAGACGCTTTTGTTAAGACTAATGGCCCACTCCTATATGTCATGAAAATTTTAAATTTGGCTAAAATTACCCTAACCTACATTTTCTCATGGTTTATTACACAAATACACTTGGACAAAGCAAATAGTCAAGGATAAGCATAGTTTCAAAGTTCCCGTTTTATTTTCCCTCCCTACACTTAAACTGAACATTGTCCCCAATGTTCCCCGAAAGTATCAAAGTTATGATAATTGGAAGGTAATTAAAAACGAAAGAAACTAGTACTCCCCTGATTAGCTCGGTAGGATCCGTGTGTGAAGTAGTGGTTAAATCCTTTCCAAGAAGAATTTATGCGTGAAAAGCTCCTCAATCTTATGTAACTTCTTCTTGATAAATTAAACCTGCACACTTGAAGAAAACAAACAACCCAACGCATCAAACCGAACCAAGAAAAATCACAACAAGATGTAATTCCAGACTTAAATAAGATATAATGCTTGTGGAATGAATGTTTGCAGATTTTCTAGAAAATTAAGACCTGGAAAATTCCAAAAATTTTATAAGTAGCACAGAAAATGAGAAAAAGTAATCAGTTGTTTCTGCTTCTTCCTGACGTCGTCAGGTTGCAATCCTGACGCCGTCAGGTTATCCTGACAAAAATTGTTCTGCGATTTTCTGAAAAAAAAAATTCTGGAAAATTTACATCTTTAGAATCTGAAAAAAATTTCTGCAAAAACATCCATTATGACTCGATACAAGCATTTGACTCGAACAAACAAACATATATATCTTTTATTTAATTGTTATTCTCATGTTTACGTTTCTTTTGAAAACGTGTGTAATCCTCCCTACACTTATCCCTTATGTAAAATACCTTTACATGCAATTAAGACGAGGTTAAAAACAAAATAAAGCATTTTTACAAATTCAAACATGAGAATAAACAATCAATGAAAGATATACGACACACAAATAAAAATGAAAAACAAATACACATGGGTTGCCTCCCAAGAAGCGCTTGTTTTTGTTTGAGTCACGAGCCTGACTCTACCCTTATTTAACAGATAAAGGGGAAGTTTTCCCTACACTTAAGTTTTAGTGCGGGTGATAGTAGCGATACACACCCTTAAGGTGGAAATATGCCACGTGAGGTGAAGGGGGTGTGTGAATGGCTTCCTTCATCCTAAAACTACCCGGACTAAATTGGTTGATGGGTGGGTCGGTTCCTCGTTTATTTAAGGATGGAAGTAAAGATTGAGGTTCCGGTTCATCAACACTAGGAAATTCCCTAGAACTAAGAGTAAGACTGGGACTACAAGTATTCAAACCTATATTTTCCAGTTGCGTTTGGTTCAAATGTTCAACCTCCATTGGGATTCCTAAAGTCTCTTCTACTACTTCCGGGTAAGTCACGTGAGGTGTGTATGCCTTAAATGATGGTGGGACTTGTGGGATACCTTGTGGGTCTAGACTTTTCACCTCATCCTCAATCACATCTACATCATCTATATGCTCGTCATGTATTATTTCCTTAGGTCGTGATGAAACCAATTCTAGTAATTGATCCAACTTATGGTTTAATGTTTGGTTGTTTACCATAATGTTTTCACAAATTTGGTCAGTTCTCCTAAGGGCCTCACTAAAAATAGTTTCTAAACACGGAGGTTGTTCATGAAAGTCTATCCTAGGTGAAGGTTCAAACGAAGCATAGGTTTCACTAGATGAGGTATTTTGTGGGCTTGATGGAATGGTGAAACCCTCAAAAGGTTTATGGACTTGGTTACTTTCTTCCCACCATCTTGAATAATCCGCTTTAGTAATATCATAATTTCTTATGAAAAAACCTAATCGCGGATATAGTGGATTCGCGTTCTCCATAATGGTGAACGGAAGAGTCAATGGACAAGTTTTACGAACAAAGGCACAAAGAAGGGAGATAGACTACAAGGAAGCTAATAAAAAGAAAAAAAAATCTCACTTGATAGGAATCTTGTGAGTAGACCTAAACGAGATAGAAATCAAGCCTAAACAATAACTATTCCCCGGCAGCGGCGCCAAAAACTTGATAACGCTACACGCGTCGTTCGGGGTCAAAGGAACTTCCTTTTCTTCGAGCAAGTTTTATAACACCCTAGGCAGTGAACCTAATCGTTGTAGTGTAGTAATTAGGGTAAGCCACGGGTATTGATATCGTTCTCTAGGGGAATAGTGTCGTTAGGCTGAAGTATATATCGATTTAAGTCTAAAGGTGAGGGATGATTATTTTTGTATTTTTATATTTTTATGGAATAGAAAGGTACGAATCTCGGGGTTTGGAGGTGAGGGTGGAATTAGTTGCTAGCCAACTATTCCAAAAGATACTAACTAACTAAGGGATCTACCAGTAACGTGAAGCGTATCTACTTATGATGTATTACTCCTTGCTAGCTATCCAATTCTACCTACTGAATTGTCACGTCCTATTGATGGTTGAATTGTCACGTCCTTATTCCTAGTTGCGTTGTGTGTCTAAGGTTATAGGGTATGCGTTTTCTCCCTAACTCTTTGAATTCACCTTTAAGTGTAGTAAACAAAATCCACTAAATCATTCATAAACTAACTTTAAGGTTATCTTTGGTTTAGTAAACGAAATCCACCAAGTCATTCATAAACTATCAAAGATTTATCAAGTATTAAACACAGCGATAGCCTAGTCGCACTCCTAAGCTAATTACAATTAAGATAAGAAACAACCAATCAAACAAGAGACAGTAGGATGCAAGAATTATAAACTAAACCAATTAGATTCATTGAAGTTGTCACACCCTAATGATGAAGATAGACACAAGCATCACTAAGAAATCAATAAGATCTAATTAATTATATACAAGTTTCACACAATCATAAGCAAACACAAGGTGAATTAGCCAAGCATAATTAATGAAGAGCAAGCAACAATTTTGAGAATTGAAGACATACCATAGGATTGGATAAACAAACAAATCATTACACGATGTTTATGGAGTGTTTGAAACCCTTTAAGTTGCTGGAAAAACACCTACCTAAACCCTGGAATCGGACTTAGGGTTTAGGGCTTACAAAAAGTGAAGTTATAATGTTATATTTATAGGCAGATTTTCTGTCGGCAAAGAGTGACGGCGTCACACTTATAGAGTGACGGCGTCACGACCATTTTTTCAGAAAATTGTAGATTTTCTCGTTCCGGTCGCGTGGGCTTTTGAACCACCTAAATCCGAGTTCGTATGCAAAAGTTATGGCCAAAACAATATCAACTACTTCGCGCGCATGCTGTGATAGTCTTGATCAGCTTGTGACGGCGTCACCTTGTGTTTCGTGACGCCGTCGTGTCGCCGTCATTAAGGTTTCGTCTTGGCCACGTTAACCTTGTGACGGCGTCACCTTAAGGTTGTGACGCCGTCCCCTTCGGCTCTGACGCCGTCTTGGCTGCATCTAGGCTGTCTGAGTAACGACGGCCTACTCCTTTAGAACCTGACGTCGTCCCTTGAAAACATGAGCCGTCGCAAAATTCCTTCCCGACGGCGTCGCAGATATGCAGTGACGCCGTCGCCTTATGTTTCAGCAGCTTTGAGTGTCTCGATTCTGACTTTGGCCATTTTCTTCGTATATTCGCGCCTTTTCGTCCAAATAAGCATCATTCCAGCATTTTGCCTTCAAGAGACCTAAAAAGTGAAAAGGAACGATATTAAGCAATAACGGATACAGAAGTGATCGAATAAGGGCTTAAATGACCCCTTAAAAAGGTACCTTTTAAAACCTTATCAGAGAGCAATAGCACTTTTATTATCACAGTACAGAGGGATTTTGTTGAATTCAAAGCCATAGTCAGATAATTGAGATCTCATCCATAAGATTTGAGCACAACAAGATGACATGGCTATGTATTCAGCCTCTGTAGAGGAAATAGAAGTACTCATTTGCTTCTTTGAAGACCAGCTCACAAGCTTATCACCCAAAAACTGAGCACCTCCTGACGTACTTCGACGAGTATCTTGACAACCTGCATGATCAGCATCTGCATAGGCCGTTAGTGACATACCGGTGTCCTTCGGGTACCATAGTCCCATATTGATGGTTCCTTGGAGATACCGAAAGACCCGTTTAACTGCTTCAAGGTGCTTTTTAGTAGGCTTAGCCTGGTATCTAGCACACATGCAAACAGCGAACAAGATGTCTGGTCTACTAGCAGTGAGATACATCAGGGATCCAATCATACTCCGATATTTCGTTTGGTCAATCATGATCCCTGAGAGGTCCTCATCTAGTTTGGTTCGGTCAATCATGGGGGTGTCAACAGGGTCACTTGAATCAAATTCAAATTTCTTTAAAATCTCTGTTGCATATTTAGATTGATTAATGAAAATGCCTCCGGGACTTTGAGAAATTTGTAATCCCAAGAAAAATGACATTTGTCCCATCATTGACATTTGAAACTTTGAACTCATTTCATTTGAAAAACGATCACATTCCATTGGGTCAGTCGAGGCAAAAATAATATCATCAACATAAATTTGAACATGAATCAAATGTTTGCCTGACTTCCTGGTGAACAATGTAGGATCAACTGCTCCTTTGATGAATCCGGTTGATAGAAGAAACTTTGACAGTGTATCATACCATGCCCTTGGAGCTTGCTTTAAACCGTAAAGGGCTTTCTTCAAACGATAAACGTGAGTAGGATGCTCTTGATTCACAAATCCTTCAGGTTGGCTGACGTAGACGACTTCTTTAAGATCTCCGTTCAGAAATACCGTCTTTACATCCATCTGATAAACCACCATGTTCTTACTTGCAGCATTAGCCAGAAAGATTCTGATTGCCTCGATTCGAGCAACTGGAGCAAAAGATTCTTCAAAGTCTATACCCTCCTCTTGACGATATCCTTTAGCAACTAATCGAGCCTTGTTCTTCAACACATCACCATGCTCATCAAGTTTTACTTTGAATATCCATTTTAGAGCTATAATCATAGCACAGTCTGGAGCAGGTACTAACTCCCATACATCAAGACGATCAAACTCATGAATTTCATCTTGCATAGCATTGAACCAGCTGTCTTCATTCATGGCGGTTTTAACATCTTTTGGTTCGATCTTAGATAGTACGGAGTTGAAGAAACACCATAAGGCATCGGTTGCAAGTTGTTTCCGGGTTGATACAGGACGAGAGGGATTACCAATGATGTTGTCTAATGGATGATCGTGAGTCCATTTTCTGAGGTGTTCATGTGGCATTTGTTGAGGAACTGAGGTAGCTGAGTCGATGTCTCCTGAAGAAGATGGTTCTGATGATGATTCAGGAGTAGCAAATATGTTTTCAAATGGAGCATCTTCAGGAGTAGCAAAGGGATTAACTTCATCATTGATGCCAGAAACATTTCCATGATGTACATTTGAAGAATGATGATTAGTTGATGAGACTGAAGGATCAGCAGCCGGTGCTTCTTGACTTAAAGATATTGAGACTGAAGGATTGACTTCATTCACTGGAATATGAGCAACCTCTGTTGTAGGGATCAGCACCTCATTAGTAATTGAATCATACAGTTCATCAAACATAGGATCAAACAATTTCTTTACATCATCTTCAGATGGAGGTACATATGGAGTTTCTTGAGAGGAGTTTGGAACAAGAGATGAACCAATGGGACTGTTTTGAAGTGCGGGTCCTGAGTTGGAGTGTCCAGGAGCCATTTGACCGGTCAGCTCATCAAACGTAACGTGAATTGTTTCCATGATATTTCGGGTTCTTTTGTTGTAGATTCGGTATCCCTTTTTGTTTGATGCATATCCTACAAATACTCCAATGTCAGCTTTGGCCCTAAGTTTGCCTAAGTCTTGACCCTCATTAGTTGGATAGCACAATGCACCAAACACACGAAGGAAAGATAGATTAGGTTTTCTGTTGTGGACAAGTTCATATGGAGTTTTTCCATGAATGGTGTGAATCAGGGAACGATTTTGTGTGTAGCATGCAGTGGCAATTGCTTCAGCCCAGAGAAACATTGGAACCTTTGAGTAGATCAGCATTGTTCTAGCAGCTTCAACAAGAGTACGATTTCGTCTTTCAACTACACCGTTCTGTTGAGGGGTTCGTGGAACACTTCTTTGATGGCTGATTCCAACGCTTTCATAGAATTCACTAAGTTGTTTGTTGACAAACTCAGTTCCATTGTCTGTTCTGATAATTCTGACAGTTTTGTTTAGTCTAACCTGCAGCTGTTTGATGAGATTGATGATGATATCAGGAGTTTCATCCTTTGTCCTTAAGAACTTGACCCAGGTGAATCTAGAGTAATCATCAACCACAACTAACACATATTTCTTCCCAAAGATATTCTGCACCCTCATTGGTCCACATAAATCCATATGAATCATATGAAGAACTTCTGTGACAGAGTTAGTAGGTTTGGGTTTATGGGCATACTTCTTGCTTTTTCCCAATTGACATGCTGAACAAAGATGATCCTTTTCATACTTTAGTCTAGGTAAACCTACAACTAAGTCCTTTCTGGAAAGATCGTTGATGGTGCCGAAGTTCAAGTGATTGAGACGACGATGCCATAACCATGACTTTGTTTTTGAAGCCTTTGATAACAAGCAGATTGGTGAAGCTCTCATCATGTCATCGATAGATATGGTGTAAAGGTTTGAGCCACGAGTTCCTTTCAACAGTTCCTTACCATTAAGATCTCTAACAAAGCAGGTATGTTTTCTGAAGGCTACTTCTAGATCAGAATCACAGAATTGACCAACAGAGAACAGATTATGACCTAAACCTTCCACATAATACACTCTGGAGATGACACTATCACCAACAACATAATCTCCATAACCCATAATAGCACCGAAATGATCATTACCAAATCTAACAGTCCCGATGAATTTGCTCACGAAGTTCATGAGCCGTGACCGGTCTCCAGTCATATGCTTGGAACAGCCTGAGTCCAGGTACCACAGAACGATTTGAACGATCTGCAGTTGAACACAGACAAGAATGGATAACTGGATAATTGGGATCCCCATGCAAGAATGGGTTCCATTTGGTTAGTTACAATGGTTGGACCACCCACATCAGAAATAGAAGCATTCATATCAGAAAATGAGGTAATGGAATCATTGTGAATAGATGCAATACTAATGTCTGTATTAGCCCTATTTACAGTGTGACCACTTCTTAAGGGAATAGTTCTACCAGTAGGCATCCATTTTCTAGTGGGCATTATCTGATTAGTCTTAAGACCAACAGGTGTCCAATAAAAGCCTATTTTACTGAATGTTCTTCCTGTGGGTTTCCACTGTTTTCTAACTTTCTTACGTTTTTGCCTTTTAGTCTTCCTAGCATGAACTTTAGCATTAACAATATTAACTGGACAATTAACATCATTAGGCAGAACATTAACACCACATTCATGATTAGAAACACAATTCAAGCAGACATCAGTACAAGGTTTGCAAATAGTATCAGAATTCGAATTAATTACAGTACGCCTATGGCTAATACTAGAATCAACACGATTCGTTTTATTCGATTCAAACGTAAAGTTCCTAGATTGTTCTTCTACTCTTTTCTAGTGGACATTCTTAGCTTGCGAGGTCCTATCATTCCTTGTATTGTCTTGAGACTTTGACCTGCTCCCTTTAATGTCACTGATTACTCCTGTAGAGGGAATGGGAACATTAGTTTGGTTTACTACTCTTTGCACCACCTGTTTAGATGTGCTGGGGTCTGAACTACATGCAGGTGCACTAAGGTTCACTTTCTTAAAACTAGAGGTACTGAGATTAGTACTCCTAGAAGGCATCTTTGAGTTCTCTCTCTTAGTATTGACAAATCTAGAATCTGAACTACTCAAGGGTACACTACGGTTCACATTCAAAACATTGGGAATCGAGTGCATATCATATTTGGCCTTAGGCATCGAGCATGGAATCAAAGGGTTAACTCTCTCACCTAATGTCTTTGGGCATATTGTGATCAAGCATTCTAAGATTTCTTGAGATCGTTTGGCATATAAGCATGCATGTCCAATTGCATTATCATGAGGTTTCTCTAGCTTATCCTCTTCAACAATCTCACGCAGATATTCTAGGCAATCCTTAAGGGATGAGAAGTATGTTTGAATGGCAAGTTTCTTGTTCCTTAGATGAGGAGGGACATATGTCACAGATAAAGCATATTTCTTACAAGAGTGAACCTTTGATACAACATTCTCCCCATTGGTCATTGGCATTTTCCCTTTTACCTGACTCTTCAGATTCTCAATTTCCTTTTGCAATGAAGCTATTTGTTCGTTGTTTTGTTACGAGTGACTTTAATTGATTCAAATAACTCATTGAAATGACGTTTAACCTTTTCATTTTCTTCTAGGAAACTTTCGTTTTCCTTTTGTAAAGCATTTACTAGGTTTTGAAGATGAAACGTTTGAGAATTCTGAGAATCTAAAGGAGGAGGCATTTGGGAGCCTGTCATATTGTTCGTTTGACCCTTTAATTGAGAGATTTGGGCTTTCAACTTTCTGATCGTGTTATACTGAGCTTGAATCTGTTCATCTCGTTTGTTAATTTGAAAGACTGCATCAAACTCTGGAGCATCTGCAGATGTCTTGATATTTGAAGTTTTGACATTTTCTTTGAGATGTTGATATTTTAGTTGTAGATTAAAATACTCAACTTCTAGGTTAGAAAAATGTTTAACCAAATTGTCGTGATCATCCAGTTCAATTTTCTCATTTAGTTTAGAATTGGTTTTTTCAAGCTCAATGACACGATCATGGGAGACTTTCAGGGCCACAGATAGTTCATGAAATTTGGAAGCATTAATAGAGCAATTTGAAGCAGTGAAAAAGACATCTTGAGCAACACATTCAGTAATAAGATTCTCATTCAATGTATGCAGGTTCTTCCTCTCAATCTCATTATATTTTAGTGCACGCTCATAGTCACTAATTTCAACTATTATTGCATCAAATTCCTTTTCCATTCCCTTAATATCTGTTTCTATCCCCTTTTTAAGACTCTCAAAGTGATCTTTTAGAAGTTTAAAGAAAGGCATGACCTCAGTTAAATAACATTCTTTCATTTGTTCAAAACCCCTTTCTCCTTCAGTTATGCCAGTGGGTGTGATCCTTTTCTTGCAAGTTTTCTCAAAATCAACAAATAGTTGAAAAATAACGTATTGGCTAATTAAGGTCTTGCTTTTAGTGGCAATTGTTCTAGGAACAAGATGCATTGGTGTGTTAGGAGGATACACAGTTGCTCTAGGCATTTTCCAAAGGGGAGGGTTTGTTACTGCAATATTTTCAGCTTTCTGCTTATCTAAATCCATTTTCCAGAAGACTTGTTCGGGAGTCAACAATGTCTGAGTCTTAAACTTGTTCAAGGAAATCCAGTTTTCCTTCTTATAGTCATGGGGAGTGATAATTACTTTCTTCTCTTTGCACTTAGGATCATTTAGTTTCTTATTCATCTTCTCCCTAGTTACTTCATCTAATTTCTTGTCATCCTCAGTGCACTCAAAGCAACTAGGTTTTTGTCTAGGTTTAAGAATCTCATTTCCATCATAGATAACACTTTGAGCTGCTTTTGCTATCTTTCCATACTCAGGGTTGGGTTTATCTATAATGGGAACACTATGCTTATCGCTTAGAACTCTATGCTTAGTGATCATGTGAGCAGTCTGAATGGTGTTTCCTTGCATGTACAACTTGTTTTCAAGTTTGTTTTTCAAAGTTTTCAGATTAGAAAAATCTCTCAAGAGCTTTGATTCTTTTGCATTAAATTCTTTCTTAAGCATTTTCACATTTTCTTGAAGTTCTTGTTTTTGCTTAGCTGTTTTAGAAAGTTTTTCTTGCAAAGAATTTAATTCTTGTTTCAATACTTCTTCTCTAAAATTACTTTTTCTAATTACTGTACGCACTTGGTCATCCATTTCCTGCTCACGAGTGGTCAACTCAAATTTAGCGCGTTGTTCATAAATAGCAACACGTTCTTTATAGGCATTTAGTTCTGAAATTATGGAATCATCAGGAGCACATGCAGTGTATTCATCAAAGACATAGTCATTGTTGACTGCAGAAGATGCATCACTTGGTACAACTTCACTTTCACTTTGTTTCACGTATTGATCGTATGGGACAATATTGATATTACCCATATTTTCAATATTTGATTCAATAGTTTCAGTTGGTTGTACTTTGTCATGCATCTGTTGCACATCAGCATCATCGTATAGCTTTAATACCTCTGAGATGAGTTTGTCCTTGGATGGGCCAGCTTGCGGTGAAGAAGAGATCTTGGGAGAAACCATTGGAGAGATGCTAGCCATGAAGATTGTGTGTGCAGTAGGTCCATCATCTACATCAGAGTCGTATGCATCACAGTCAGCGACTTGAAAGGCGTTCTGATGATTGTGACCTATCTCCTGAATAGGCTGCTCATCCATATCTGCATCATAGGTCTTGGCATTGCCCTCAGCAAGAAACAGCAATTCCTCTTCATCCAACGCAGCACCATTGTCCTGAGCTTGTGCCAGCAACATCTTATCTCTGAAGTAATCAGCATTCTGTGGACGCTTTGGAGATGTGAAGTTCCTTGCAATGTGTCCTTCACCACCACAGTTATAGCATTTGATTGGCTTAGGTTGACCTTGGTTACCATTTCTTCCTCGATTCTGGTTTCCAACATAACCTCTCCCAGCTCCACCTCTTCCCTGATCATACTGTCTTTCCTGAACTGGTTGCACCACGATCCTTCCATCTTTAACAGTGGCTTGATTATGTGGGTTAGATGCAGTTCTGAGGTTGTTGTTGGTTTGTGGGAGAGAATTCATGTTTTGACTAATGAGAAGAGCTAGTTGATTAATGATGTTACCCACGTGTGCATCAGCATCAGCCTGTTTGAACATGGGATCAAGAATAAGTTTGTGATTACCATTCCCCAGGGGTATGACTTGTGATGCTTTGGTTGTGATTCCGATGTTTGAGTAGAAGGCTGTTGAGTCATTAGACGAGCTTGTCTCTCCCTGGTTGGTTTTGAACTGATTGAGAATCAATTTTTCAAACATAGCATGTCTCTCATTCTGAAGGAGGAAGGCATAGAGTTGCTCATAGTTTGTATTCTTCAATCCTTTAGTGAGCTTCACAGCTGTGACAAACTTGTGCCATTCGGGATTCATGTTGTTCACAAACTTTGAGTTGAGCTGAATGTTAGGCATAGTCATTCTGATGTTCCTCATGTCATTCACTAACTTATGAAATCTCACATAGTACTCATAGACACTCTCATCTGGTTTCATCTTGAAGTGCTCAAATTCGTCATAGAGTTGGGATTCTCTGTCTTCCACAGTTAGTTCTGAACCTGAGAGAAGCATCTTAACATTATCCCAAACTGCCTTTGCTTCAGTGTTATGATTGATCAGCTTGTAGATGTCTTTAGGAAGACCTTGAAGAACAATGTTTGAAGCCCTGATATCTGCATCAAATCTCTTTTTCTCCTTATCATCAAGCTCATCATACATCTTAGGTCTGTCCATTCCGTAAATAGGAGTACCATCTTCATTAGTATCAAGTATGTCTCTAGTCGTCCCAACTCGATATGGTCCTTCATCAATGGATTTGAGAATGTTGACACCATTTTCCTTTCCAAGGCAATACAATCTGATTCGTTGAGCCCAAGAATCGTAGTCAGTTCTGTCAAGCATGGGTGGTGAGTATCTGAGCCAGCTGCTTGAACATCCTCGGCAACAGTGGAGATGACAGTAGGGACGTTGGTAGACATGTTAACAGATTATATGGGATTTTATAACTCAATGATTAAACCGGGAAATAGATTCTTTCACGGGATTTTACTAAATCAAGAGAAAACCGTAAACAATCACTCAAGTCGCTAGATGATAAAGCTCTAAGTCGCTAGAAACAGATGCACTAAGTCGCTACCAATTAATTCGCTAGACAGCCAAGTCGCTAGAATCCCAAGTCGCTAGATAGAAAGCAAGTCGCTAAGTAGTAACTCGCTACAGACCAAGTCGCTAGCCAAATTTTGGCAGCAATTCGCTACACAAGTCGCTAGATATGCAAGTCGCTAAAGAGCAACTCGCCACAGACCAAGTCGCTACCACAAGTCGCTACCCGTAGTGGAGAATCCACTACTTGTACTTTAACTCGCTAGATCTAACTCGCTAGATTTAACACTGTAACTCGCTACAATTTTGTGAAGCAAGTCGCTACGAAGAAAATAGTCCGAGAGCTAAGTCGCTAGCTAGAAAAACCAAATAAACTTCACTTTTCAATCCAAAAAACAACCCAACCAAGATGATTCAAGCTTACCAAATGAAAACCTAAACACTTTTGATGATTCTAAACATAAAAGTACCAACAAAATTCAAACTTTAACACAAGAGATCAACCAAATGATGCAAAAACCACTATAACTTTTTCAAACTCAAAAACCACCTAAAAACCACTATAAATCCAAAGATGTGCAAGATATGATCTAACCATGGCTCTTGATACCAATTGTAAGATATAACTTTTCACATACACATCAAACCATAACACAAAGTAGCATATAGATGGAATTCTAGAGAGAGAAAGTTAGAGGTTTAGGGAACTTAGTGAGAGAAAGTGAAAGATATTATTATGAGCTCCAACTCTCTACCTTGGAAGGTAGAGAGTATTTATAGTCTTACATAACTCGCCACACTTTGGGCTGTGGATCAGGCATACAATGGGTAAAGACCCGTCCGTCCTCCACGGTGTTACTTAACTAAATTACTACTTAACTTAAAAGAACTACGACTACGAGCTTTCTAACGATTACATATACTTGAGGTGACCGACTCTTTAATACCGGGAATTTCTAATTTCTAACACAAAAGTTGTCCAACAATGCAACATAATCAATTTGAAATGACAAAGTATACTGGTTTAGACCCCCCAAATTACAAAAAGTCCATAATGTTACACAACGAAATAACTCATGTGAAATTGTAATCATAATCAATTTAAATAACTATCATTTGACTAGTGAAGTGAAGCATTAATCTCGGTATCGATAAACATAACGACATCAAACGGTTCTTAACATATATTGTATTTTCTTTCCAAATACTATAGCCGTCCAAAATAATGAGCATCAGTTACTTACATGTAAATCCGTCCATCAGGGGGTTGAAGGTGGATCTGACCACATGGAAACCGATGGTGATCTATCATCAAAACCCGCTCGTTGCGAAAAATTGTTTGGCCGCTGAATCAAAA